>JARHVA010006088.1:520000-722500 GCA_037957365.1 Torreya grandis
GCATCATGGCTATGAAGGAAATGAAGGAGGAGACCATCAAAGCCTCATTTTTAAAGAATGGCCCCTCGTATAATGTAGTGAGTGGTACCTTGTATGAAATATTTATGAGCATTTCTTGAAAGTCATAAGGGAGGACATTGAAATTAAATTAGTTGAAATTTTGATCATACCAAATGTCTGTAGATGATGTTTTTATTTGATAAATGGTAAGAAGATCAGATTTGAGGTAAGATGGCATGATGAAGTAGTGGATGGTGATAAATAGTTTATAATTAGGAGGTTGAGATGGAATTTGGGATGTAAGGGAAGCCATTATGTCTATAAATTTATTTGTAGAATGAGGGACCAATTGGATAGTGTAGTGATAAAATGATGCTAAAAGTATATCAAAAAGTTGTTTATACTTTAGAAGGATATAATTTTTGTATTGATAATCACTTGAAACTTGGTTGATAATGAGTTGAGATTCTCCAAAGATGCTAATTGTTTTAATTCCCAGGGCTAGAGTGGTTTAGATACCGATGACCATGTCTTCATATTTATCTATATTATTGGTGCATTCAAAATCAAGTTTGAAAGAAAGGGGAAGAGGTTTTCCATTAAGGAGAATGAGTATTATGCTAGAACCCCCACCATTTTGACATTTAGAACCATGAAAATACATAGTCATTTGATAGGTGGGTTCTTCCAAAGAAAGATTAGCTATAGACTCATCTAGACAGGTAAGAGGGGGAGTTTGATTATCAAGGAGAGGAGCTTCAGCTAGTTGGTCTGAAATGACCTATCCCTTAATGGACTTTTGTGAAAGAAACTCAAGATTAAACTTAGCTAAAAGTATGATCCACTTAGCCATACGTTGGTTAAGATATGGCTTAGAGTTCATATACTTGAGGGGGTCGGTGTTAGTAAAGACATAAGTTTTATGGTTAATAAGATAATGATGAATTTTAGAGGCTATGAAAAGTAAGACAAGGTAAAGTTTTTCAGAATGGGTGTATTGGGTTTGATAGCCAATGAGGGTGTGACTGATGTAATAAATAGCCTACTCCTTATTTTGGTCATCATGATTAGTAATCGTTGCTCCCAAGGAATGATCAGTGGTAGATATGTATAAATAAAAGTGTTGATCTTCCTTTGGGGGACTAAGGACTGGTGGAGAGACAAGATACTTCTTGATTGTATCAAAGGCTTGTTGACATTATTTGGTCCATTTAAAGGAGGTATATTTCTTGAGGAGGTGATGAAAAGGCTAACAATAATTGGATAGTTGAGAATGAAAGTGGTAGATTGATTGAAGTTTACCTTATAGGCTATGAAGTTTTTTTAGGTTAGTAGGGGAAGCATTTCTAAAATGGCTCAAAATTTTGTAGGGTTTATTTCTATTCCACAGAAGGAAACATAAATACCATAAGTTTTGTTGATAAGACCTCAAAGATACATTTCTTTGGGTTAACCCTAAAATGATAATGGATAAGTCTTTCAAATATGATAGTGAGAATAATGAGGTGATCTTGATAGTGCTTAGATTTATCGAGAAGATCATCAACATAGTCCTCAACTAGTTTATGAATGAGGTCATGAAAGATATAGTTCATGGCCCACTAATAGGTCACCCCTACATTATTTAAGAAAAAAGGCATAACATGATAGTAGACAATTCCCCATGGGGTGATGAAGGATGTCTTATGTTGATATTGAGGGGAAATCATGATTTGGTTATATCCTAAAAAACCATCCATAAGGGATAAAATTTCATGGCCAATGGTGAGATCAATACGTTGGTCTATGTTAGGTAGGGGAAAGTCATCTTTAGGGCACATGAGGTTAAGGTCATGAAAATCCACACAAAGGCAGAGTCCCGTAGTGGGTTTGATAATAGGAACAATATTGGAGACCCATTGTGGGTAGTCAATAGATTGAATGGAGTTGATGAATAGAAGATGTTAAAGTTCTTTGATAAGAAGTGTTATGAAAAGGAGCATACGCAGAAGCTTTTACCAAAATAGCTTAACATCAGGATGGGTTATATTGTTATGAAGAGTGATGGAAGGGTCAATGCTGGGAATATCTTGATAAGACCAATAAAATGTTATGTTATGGTCACAAATAAAAGATTGATAGTTTCATTGTTCCTTAAGGGTTAAGGATTGGCCAATATAAATGGTACAAGGGTCCTCTTGAGTTCCTAAATTGACATCTATGGTTGATTTTTTTAGCATTGTTTGGTTTTTGGGAGGGTTTTAAAGAGAAAAGGCCCCCACACCTAGGCAGGTAAGAAAATAATTATCATCTTGATGTTGGATGGTGTTAATGGTGGGTGAGTCATGTGTAATTATTTTGGGGTGGATGAGAGGAATAGTTTTGTTTTGGCCCTCCATTTTATAAGTGAGGGGACCCAAACTAACACTATTGATTAAAAAAAACATTAGGTGGGATGACGTTGATGTCTTCAAATTGGAAAGATGGGGTTGGTGAGGGTAGAGGTTCTTCAAATTGGAAAAATGGGGATGGTGTGGGTAGAGGTTCTTGAAATTGGAAAAGTGTTGTTGGTGAGGGTAGAGGTTCTTCAAATTGTTAAAGTGGGGTTGGTGAAGGTAGAGGTTCATCAGTAGTGGTGAGAATTGGTTTAGGTGATGTGGGTTCTTCTGAGAGAATATTACCCAAGCCAAAGAACTCATGAGATTTTTGACTTTTGATGATGGGAAGCTCATGAGGTCCTTGTTCATAGAGGACAAAATCAAACCCCTTCCAAGCACACTGATGAAGGTATGTTTGGGCAAACTTTAGGCTACTAAGATAAGAAAAGTTGGAAGTGAATGGCTAGATATAAGGCATGGTAGTGAGAGCAAGGAGTGGTTTATCAAGTCCCCCATAGATAATATGTTTTATTTTTGTGAAGTCTAATGGGGACAAGGGTACCAATATTGGGATCATAAGATGGTTCATTTTAAAGGTCCCCAAATTCATGTGGAGAAGGGAAATCATCCAAAGCTAAAATTCAATATTCCCCCAGTATGAGATGTTAAAATGTGGATTACAAGGGGTGTTTGACTAGGATTTGAGATGAAGGGATGGTTGAACTAGTAGATGCTTCATCATTATTAAAGATATAAGTGTTGGTGGGTTTGGTTGATGTGGCAGTTTGCCTAGAGGTTTGTTGTGAAGAGGGTGAAGGTGGAATGAGAATGTCATTAGGCCAATATGTCATATTACAAGAAGCAAAGGGACTTGGATCAACTTTGATTGTAAGTAATTGTCCCTCATGTTCAAACTTGAAACATCAATGAAGGGTAGAAGGGATACAAACCATAACACAGATCTAAGGGTGACCAAGTAACACATTATATTGAAATTTTCCCTCTACGACATAAAATAAATCAATAATAGTTTGAGGCCCCAAATGGATGTGGAGAATAACTATTCTCAGAGTCATATCTAAGGTATCATTGAATGACTAAATAACTACTAAGATTTTTGACATGATGTTTTTAGGTATTTAAGAGTTGATTGTAAGTGTGGGAGTAGATGATATTGGTACTTTCTCCCCCATCAATCACAACTCTTTTGACACATGTCTGATTGATGTATGCAGTAATAAAATGAGGGGGATCAAGGTATTATTTATGATATGGCAAAAAATTTTACTCTTGAAAGGTGATCATGGTAGGATGTTGGATGGCTCCAATCAAAGATGTAAAAGGTTGGGGATCATCTGGTTGAACGTCTATAGAATGCAGTGTTTCAATTAAATCTTGATGATGTTGGGGTGAGGTGATAATTAAGTCATAAAAACTCATTTTTATTGGTGTTTGGTGAAGTTTTTTTACCACCAAGCATTGGATGAATGCAGATGCATTAGAAGAAGAATGAGCTCCTAAAATGGATACTTTTGGCTTGTATGGTTGTGAGGGTGAAGGTGAAAGTGTAGTTGTTTGGGTTTGGTTGGTTAGTTGAGGAGTTGAAGGGTAGGACCATGGAATGGTTGCCTTGGCCTTGCCTTTTTCATTTTATTGGGTGGCTTTATCATTATCCTTTTTTTGGGCTCAAAATCAAGTCACCATATGAATGGTATGGATAAGGGGATCAGTTGCTTACTTCGGTTCCTCTGATTCACTCTTTGGTGGGAGTAGAGAAGTATATAATTGGTACATAGATTGGATAGGTGGTAAAAGAGGCAAGGGTATTAAAGAAGGTTCGTCCAATAGATCATCTTCCTTCAAAATGCCATGAGAAATTGATTAGAGAGTTTTATAGTTCTCTGTATCATTTCCAAGGGTCCTATGGTAAAGACAAATCAAATTATCATTGAACCAAGTTGGCTTATGGGGAGTGGGGTCAAAAGGCTTTGTTGGTGGTAAGCTAATCATATAATCTTGCAACAACATTTATAAAATGTTGGAGGTGGTAGAGTTTAGATTTTGAGTGTAAGAATCTCATTGGGAAAATATTTCTTGATAGGAGGTGTGGTAGGTGGATTGAGCTTAGTTGGTGGTTTAGAAAAAATTAACTTAGTTATAATTTATTTGGGAATTGGGGGTCTAGATGATGAACTTTTAATAGATGGAAAAGTGGATGAAGAAAGGTTGGTAAGGAAGGAGGATGAAATAGAGGATCAAGTTGTTATAGGTGGAGAAAAGGAGGATGGTTTTTTGGAAGAAGAGCAGGTAAGGAGAATGGTGGAGGGATGTGTTGAGACAAACATACCCCCATTTTTATTATTTTATTGAAAGGGGACCCTTGTGAAAGTTTCAAAACATCTGTGTTCTGGATTGAATGTGAAAAGGTTATTCTCTCTTTAAATTTAAAGGCAATTCAATTTAAAACATGAGCCTTAATATATCTGGTTTTGATTATGTTTTATGGACTAATGTTGCTAATGATAGTATTTGAGGTGATTAGTTATAGGTTCTATGGAGAAAGTTAGGGTTCTTAAGTAGTAAACCTTAGGGGTTTGAATTCAAATGTGCGTGGGAAAAAGTTTGTAGGAAATTATATTTCTTTTTGGTTATAGAAACCCTAAGTCTAAATTTATATTAAGCTTTGATTATGTTTTTAAACATGACCAAAAATTAATATAAAATCAAGACTTGGACCTTTTATCTTCCCTTTTAAAACTCGAGAGCCCTTTTGGATTAACTAGGTTTTTATTAAGTTTTAAATATCTTGGTGTTTGCAAGCATGAACAAACTTTTATAGGTCAAAACCTTAGTATAAACTTTTATACATATCAGGCCATAACTTAGAGCTCGCATAGTTATTTAGATCCACCACTTCATGCTCAATCAGAGATTTTGATCCAACAGTGTGAACTAAAGCCAACACTAAAATGGAGACCAATCATTATCAAGCATCAAAATTATGATATGATGGTCCTCACTGCCTCAAGGGATTTGATCTAATGATACACATCGACCCCAAAGCCTCAAGAATTATTGAGATCCTAATGCATGTAACTTAGTCATTAGACTAAAGTAATTCCATTATCTTAAATTTGACAAGCTCACTCCCATCATTTAATGTCCATGAGGATGTAGTTGATGTTATCAATCCCACCAAACTTAACCTAAACAAATTTTCAAAGCTTAAGAAAAGGAGGCATTTTTAAAGACTCTTTCAAATGAATTCCTAGCATTTTCATGAGGAAAGACTTAGAATAAGAGGCCTTAACCTAATTTAATTTTTGTTTCTTAACATAAAATGACTTTAGGAACATCATTTTAAGTCTAAATTTATATAGTCATGGAACTGATTAAAAGGTGTGCATCTTGCAGGATCCAATGGTGATAGCTTACTCATTGGATTTGATCCAATGATGCATCAAGCTTGAATAGTTTTCATAAGGCTTCATGATATTGAAACATGGTTACCTATGTCTAGGTTAACTGATATAGGTACATATATCCCTATGAGGAGGATGTGTGGTAGTTTGCCATTCGAAGGACAAAAATTTGATGGGACCCATTTAATAAAGACACTTAATTAAATGACTTGGACCTTGTAAAAATCATTAGTGATTGCTCACTCATTGGATTGGATCCAATGGTGTGTTGATCCCAAAAAATTTACAAAGGTCCCATGAGTTTGACATATGGTTGACACATGGCTAAGATAACAACTAGCAAGAGTAAGTAGCATGGGGAAGATTTGGCAGGGTGCCAACTAGCATAGCCATGAACTTAAATATCAAGAGACCAATAAGAACATAATAACTTGGATTTGGATTATCAGGGTGAAATAAAGAAATATTTTTTAATCCAATGTCTAGTCTCCAACTAACATTTATGAAAATTACCATGAAAGGCACAAAACCATGCCAAATAGGATCCACATAAGCATGGAAAGTCAAAATCAAAGATATCGTAAGCTCAAAAATGTAGAGGGCATGAGAATAAGGTCCCATCAAATCTAAGTCATGTATAATATTTAGAAATTGGATATTTCCACCATTAAAGGTCAAAAATCATAAGCCTTATATAAAGAAGACCCAAATTAGCTCAATTGGTCACAAAGCAATCATAATAGTGCAACTCAACCTTGAAGTAAGTGACTATCGGAGTTGTTGCCAGAATCTGGATAATGCTAGTGTAATGGAGACATGATCACATGAGATGAAGCAAGTGCACACCACATAGGTGCTAACACAATTTAAAATTATAGAAGAAGATAAATTGCACAAGACAAAATGGAGAAAACCAAAATTTGATTAACATGAGATGGTCAAAGTTAAGAATACATATAGGAGAGCACGTAAGTAACTCCTCCAAAAAAGGTGGCCAAGGCACCCTAAGAATAGACTATAACTCCTCCATGAAAGGTCGTGACAAGGTGCTAAGAATAGAGAAGTAACTCCCATCAAGCGAGTTACTTATGACACCTATGACACATCTATGACACACATCTCCACATTAGCTAGCCTATAACATAAATGTAGGAAAACTCCATGTAAGCACAAGAAATATAATTTCCTTAATTAAATAATATGGAAAAATAAAAGCATACACTAATACCCCCCATAATTATAGCTTAGGTGGGCAGTGTGGAAATATAAAATGGGTCCTGACAACTAGGCCTGATGAGGTACCCATGTACAAATGCAATCTCCCATAAGATAGAGAAAAGGAGAAAACTCATAGGAAAAAACTCCCCCCCCTAAAAGAGAGACATAAAAGAAATGAAGAGGCTAGAAGGCCCCCTCAGAATATGATGTTGCTAGAGATGTAGACCGCATCCCAAGAATATCTCATAGATGAATGAACTTTCTCTTAGTGAAAGGTTTGGTGAAGATGTCTACAACCTGCTCCAAAGACTAGAAAAATATCAAGTCAATGACCTGACTATGAATAAGCTCCTGAATGAAATGCATGTGAATCTCTATGTGCTGGTCTATTGGTGCTAAACTAGATTCCTACAAATATGAATGGTACTCTAGTTGTCACAATAAATGATGGTGGGCTGTCTAATAGGAATGCCAAACTCAGAAAGAATCCCTTGAAGCCAAATAGCCTCAGTAGCTGCATTAACAGCTCCCTTGTACTCTACCTCTGTGGATGATATAGCAATAGCATTCTGCTTCTTGCTAGACCAACTGATAGTACCAAAACCTAGAGAGAAACTGTAACCAGAAGTGGACTTATGAGTCTTTGAATCACTAGCCCAGTTTGAATCTGTATATCCAACCAAGTCAACCTCTATGCCAAATATGTAATGAATCCCATATCTCTGTGAACCCTGTATGTAATGTAAGATCCTCTTAGTTGCTTTCCAATGCATCTCATGAGGTTCCTGTATAAATCTGGAGACAAGTCCCACTGTATATGATATGTCAAGCCTAGTGTGAGTCAAGTAGATGAGACTACCAATAAGTTTTTGATACTGAGTGGCATCAACCAATGGTGAAGAGTCAGCCTCAAGCTTGACTCCTGATAGAAAGGGAGTCATAAATGGCTTGCAATCAGCCATGTGAAACTGAGAAAATAAATCAAGAGCATACTTAGGCTGTGCAATATAAATCCTTAAATCTAACTATGAGATCTCGATGCCAAGGAAGTATTGCAACAAACCCAAGTCTATCATGTCAAATCTATCCTGGAGAGATGCCTTCACCACTGCAATAGCCGATGAAGAACTCCTGATGATCAAAAGTTCATCAACATATAAAACCAAAATCAAAAGCAAATCATCATGCCGCAAGAAGTAGACATTGGGGTCAGAATGACACCTATTGAAACCCACTATGAGAAGGAAGGAATCCATCTTGGCGTAACATGCCCGAGGGGCCTGTTTGAGGCCATAGATAGATTTATTAAGTCTGCATACTAAGGAAGAATCCTAAACAAATCTTGGCAGCTACTCCATGTAGATCTCCTCCTATAGGTCTCTGTGAAGAAAGACACTCTTCACATCCATCTGATGCACAACCCAACCATGTGTTGTGGCAATAACCAAGGTGAGTCAGATAGAAGTCATCTTTGTAACGGATGTAAAGGTCTCTAAGTAGTCAATGCCTGCCACCTGGGAGAAACCCTTGACGACCAATCACACCTTGTACTTATCAACTGACCCATCTGCTGCAAACTTGGTCTGATATATCCACCTACATTGAACCATCTTTCTTTCCTTAAAAAGTGAAGTCAAATCCCAAGTGTGATTTTTGATTAAGGAAGAATATTCTTCCTCCATAGCACTATCCCACTCAGGTACCCCTGATGCCTCTAAAAAATTCTATGGATCCAAAATTGAAGCAAAGAAGGCATGTGGATCTCTCTAAAAATCCCCCCTAGTACGCCTGTCATCTGCGAGATCTCCTACCCAAGTGCTAGCACTCTCAAGTGTCTGTCTGGCCCAAAGTGGCACGGAATTGGGTGAGTCAGGTGCTAACTCCTCATCCTCTATCTGACTAGAGGTGGATGACACTGCATCATTATCCTCACTATCTAAACTTGAAGAAGAAGAAGATGTCTCTGGCTCAAGAACCTTTTGTGGTTGAGCTGAATTTGATGAGGAGTTATCATGAATAAGTAGATCCGATGAGGGAGAAGAAGTGTCAAGTGTTGAGTCTCTAGGACTCTCCTAAAAATGGACACTTCTCTCAATGAACAACTCATGAGTGACTGGATCTAGAAGGTGATACCCCTTAATACCATCTGGATATCCTACAAAGATGCAAGGCTTGGACTAATGTTCCATAGCTTTGTATTTTTTATTCAGAGTACGGGCCATGGCTGGGGATCCGAAAACCCTCAGGTACTCAACATTAGGTTTCCTTTTATGCCAAGCTTCAAAGGGTGTTATCCCTTTCAAAGCTTTGTGAGGAACCCTATTTTGAATGTACCAAGCACAATTGATGGCTTCGGCCCAGTACTATGGTGCTAAGGATTTGGAGTGAATCATATAGCTACCCATCTCTTTCAAGAACCTATTTTTGCGTTCAGCAACCCCATTCTATGAAGGATTATAAGTGACTATGTGCTGCAAATCAATTCCCTTTGTGGTGTAAAACTACTCAAACCTGTTGCTGACATACTCCCCTCCATTATCAGTTCAAAGGACCTTGATGGATTTCTCACTTTGTTTCTCAATAAGAGCCTTGATGTCTAGAAATTTTTCAAACACTTCAGACTTTTGTTTGAGAAAATATATCCAAGTGTACCTAGAGAAATCATCAATGAAAGTGAGGATGTACTTGGCCCTTGTGAAAGATGGTTTGGGAAAGGGTCCTAATACATCACTGTGGACTAACTCCAAAGGTTTTGAAGCCCTCCAAGCTTTGTCTTTGTCAAATTTTGCTGAAGGATGCTTCCCAAGGGAGCACCCCTCGCAAAGTCCTTTTGAGAATTCGACACGAGGCAAGCCAATGACCATGCCATTTTTTTAAAGTTGCTCAAGGTAGCGATAGTTAAGGTGGCCAAACTGCTCATGTCACAATTTGATAACTCCATCTGAATGAGTCAGCAATGTTGTTGGAGAAGAATTAGGTGCAAAATGTGAGAAGGTGTATAACCTTGCTTGGTGATTTGCCCTACCCACTACCACTATAGTATCACTATGCAATTCCCTGATAGCCACTAAATTTGGTGAAAACTCAACTCTCATGCCCTGACCAATGTGAGTGATTTGGTACACTGATAGGATATTGGTTGAAAGAGAAGGAACACTTAGAACATTATTGAATGTTCTTCCTTCCATTTCAACTGACCCTCTCCCTGCAACAAAAATTGATGTGTCATCACCCAAACTAATTGAAGTCATGCTACAAGGCTCTAAAGATGAAAACTCAATTAGTGAAGAGCCCATGTGGTGAGAATCCCCTGAATCAATGACCCATGATGATGTAGAAGCTGTAGTAGCTACAAGGGCCTTTCCCTTTTCTTTCTCCTTACCCTTGCCTTTTGCCTTGGTAGAATCTTGGGCAGATGAATTCTACTTGATGGACTCAAGAACACCTATGTTGTGCTTCTCTAGAAGATGAGTTAGGTGATATATTTGTTTCTTCATGAATTTGTGTTCATCATGCCCTATCTTTTTACAATAGGAACACTTAACCTTCTCCTTCTTAGGTTTAGCATTGGAGGATGAAATCTTAGTGTTGTTTTTGGCATGATTGTTTTCTTTCTTCTTCTCCTAGTCCTTGTTCTTTTTCTTCTTCTCCTTTTTTGAAGTCTTATCCTTACCATTTCTAGCTATCAAAGCTTGGGGTTGAGTAGACTTCATTGTGCCCATTTGAATTAAATTATCTTGCTTCCTAGTCAAATCGTCAATGAATGAATCCAAAGAAGGCATTTTCCATGTAGTGCCAAGGGCACTTTTAGTGGCATGGAAAGTGGAGACAAAGACTGAATAGCTTGGACCTAACTCTGTGAGAATAGAAAAGATGAGTTGATCATATTTATTCTCTATCCTACATTATTTCAATTGCAATCTAAGGGCCTTAAACTTAGTGAATAAGTCCTGTAGGGTGTCAAAGTTGCTAGGACTTAGACTTATGAGTTCGTTTTTGAGCTCATGACCTCTCATCTCATCAAGCTTCCCAAATAAGAGTTCTAAGGTGTCCCATATGTATTTGGGAGTATTTGAGGTTTATAAATGGAAGAGAAGTTTTGGAGACATGGACAAGCTCAGTAATCCATAGGCTTCATCACTATGATTGTACCACTTGACCTTTTCAGCATCAGTGCTAGGTTCTACTTCAGTACCCATGGTGATCTTATACAACCCTTTGCTTCTAAGAATGATTGACATTTTAACCTTATATTCATGATAGTTGAAGGGTGTTAGGGTTTAAGTTGAAAATAATCTATTTTAAGCTAAATTTAGGTGAAGTTGTGTTGATTGCAAGTTGTGAATTTATGCAGAAAAGAGAATGAAAGTAAAGATATGCAAGTTGTGAAAAGCAAACACAACCCTCTGAAATGTTGAGCCCCCCCCCCAAATATGCAATTGCATTCTAAAAATATTTTGGGCTCAGTAGAGAATGTGTCTTAGAGCAATCAGTGCAAGACTCTAAGCAAACAGGATGTCAGACTCAGCCAAAAATGCGTCCTGGGAGACCCAAATTTTAGGCATTTTATAAACTAGTGAATTTTTGACAAATAACAAGTCTAAATTGTGGATAATTTGATTATAAACACTTTTGTAAAAAGTGGCACCCAAATCCGAGCTATCGTTTGCAAGATATTAAAGATCCAATTTTCTCGTAAACTAGTATTTTTGCAAAAAAAAAGCACTAAAACATTTTTAAAATGCCTATTTTGAGAGAAAAAGTGGCCTTCCAACCACTCGTTGGATTCAACATAGAGTGAGGAATCTAAAGGAGGTCTTTGTGAGGGGGAATTAGCCTCCTACCAACCCAGGCCTCACCCTTCGTCTTCGTAGGTTGAAGATACAAGTTTTTAAAAAAACCTCTAAACTATTTTTTTTAATGCTAATTTCCAATTTGACTTTAATTCAAAAAATCAAATTACTAATTTATGAATATTAGAATAATTATTAGACAAAAGCAGAATTACCAATTAAACAGCAAGAGAGAGAGAGGGAGGGCCCACCAAATGGGCGTTGGAAACCAGAAAAGGTTGGCTGAGTCTGAAGGGCAGCAAGGTCAGCTAAGTCTGAAGGTCGGCAAAGTCAAAAGTGAGTCAGTTGATCACTGCCAACGTGGCAGCATCACCCACACCTTCCTCCTCCCAAACAAGCATCACGATGAAGCCCAGGCTGTGACTGGCAACCCCAATGTCAGCTTGGTGTCGTTGTCTTCCTATGCCATCTCTCTGTAGGGTAAGCACAGCCAGCACATTCTTGTCAAGGTTTTTGTTGTGAGTGGGCAGTGCCTGGACTGGTAGTCCTCACCCCTTCCTACTAGATGCCCCAGACTGAAAGTGGCATCCAAGAATAGAAACCAGATTGCAGAGATCTATCTTTTCCTGCAGAATGACCCAAAAAAAGAATTGTACTGCCTTTGCTGAAGCCACAACAGATCTATACAAGATGTCTTGGAAAATTTTAACTCAGAAGTAATTTTTTTAACAATTTTTCGTATAGATTTGCATGAGTTTTCAAGAAACTCTACCAAAGCTCTCAAATGCAAAGGAGTTAAACAAAAAAACTAATAAGAAAGCAAAGTAAGAATTTTATAATAAACTAATAGCATAACCAGACACACGATTACCAGAGTGGCTCTGATACCATATCGGAGTTGTTTCCAAAATCTAGATAATGCGAATGCAATGGAGACATGATCACACGAGATGAAGCAAGTGCACACCACATAGATGCTAAAGCAAGTTAAAATTATACAAGAAGATAAATTGCACAAGACAAAATGGATAAAACCAAAATCTGATTAACATGAGATGGCCAAAGTGAAGAATACATATAGGAGAGCACGTAAGTAACTCCTCCACAAAAGGTGGCCAAGGCACCCCAAGAATAGAATGTAACTCCTCCACGAAAGGTGGTGACAAGGTGCTAAGAATAGAGAAGTAAGTCCCATCAAGGGAGTTACTTATGACATTCTTATGACACCTATGACACATCTATGACACACATCTCCACATAAGCTAGCCTATCCCACAAATGTAGGAAAACTCCATGTAAGCACAAGAAATATAAGTTCCCTAATTAAATAATAGGGAAAAATAAAAACCTACACTAATAGTGACCTATTGAAAAATTTTGTGACCTTACAAGTTTAATTCAATCTCATCAATGGCAATAGATAGGCAACAAATTAATGTAGAAGTAGAACTTTACCTAACATCAAACAGTTAGGGAAGGATCTTCAAAGACATAGTTAGACCTAACAGCCCCAAATGTACATAGAATCAGGAACTAGTTTGAGTTATTCTTATTTATGGAGTAATTGTAACTAATTTCATAGGAGGAAAAGAGGAATGCCACTCTACACCAGAGATATAATGACCTAGTCTCAATTCAGTTGGTAGGCCTCCACCATGTTGTAACCAAACCCGAGGTAATGCATTATATCGACCTCCTTACTCCCATTTTCATTGATTGTAGAATATATGGGGAATGGATCATTCAAGAGGGAAGCACTAATAAGGTTTCATGCATCACCCCTTTGGCCTTCAAAACTTATTACAAGCTCCCTTTGCCTCATATTGATCTCCCATCCCTGAGAGAGTGGAAAAACACCCAAAATCTAGATTTAGTCCTCACAGCTTGGTTAATCTAAGGATCCCATGTTTTTAGGTCCCCTCATGGTGGGATTCCTACTTTTTAATGCAAGGAGGGAATTAGGATAGCTATGACCTTAATATATCCTTTAGTTCCCCTTCTACTACTTATGTGAGCAAGGTCTAGGTATCTTATGTTCACTACATGCTGAATAAAAATTTAGCCCCTCCCATTGGAGACCTAATAATATTTTTCTTGGCCAAACAATTCATAGCCATCAAGAAAAGGACCTCCAAGCAATTATTTATGATGTCCTACCTTTTGGATTCACTTTTGGCCTCTATAAATTTCCCTGGCATCTAAAATTGATCCCTTGATGGTAGGACCAAAATCTCTCACCACTACTCTAAATTGCATATATTCAAATACAGGAACCACATGTAATTTATCTATGATGTTTTCCCAACTATATATGAGACAATCACTAGTGTCCCTATGCCAAGACTCCAATCTCAAATCAAAAATCAAGTAGAAGCCATTGGGGATATATGGTTTTATTCAGATTACATTGTAATAAGAATAGAAGGAATCATGACTCAACCCTACCAATTATAGAGTAAAATATTGCCTATGAAATCATCTAAGGTGTGGATGGGATATGCAAGAAAAATAAAAAATCTTAGCTCCACCCCTTTCCACTGAACATTAGTAGGATTATGATCAAGGATTGAAAATAATAGGAAATTATGGTAATCCACATAAATTATTTTCATTTCCAAAAACATGTCCTTAAGATGTGGAACCCTAATAATAGAGTGACCAACCACATCCAAGATAAAAATTTCCCAAAGACTAAATACAAACAACAACTAGGTGTGGGAGATGGTATTTATACAAAGGTAAATAACTTTGAAGAGGTCATATCTGTTGGGTGAATATTTTGTCACCAAAGTACTGATGATCAAAATAGGTCTAATCAACTACAACAAGGAAGATTGGTCAGCCAAATGTGCAGGTTTACCACATCAAAAGGGGACAAATCTCTGCTCTCATCAAGGGGAGGTTCCCTATAAATATAAGGGGCTATATATATGTTAATCTACTATAAATAAGCTGAAAATAACACTCAAGGGTAGGATAACACCATCCATCTCTCTTTTTTTAGAGATGATGTTCACCAATCAAAGGATGAATCCTGATGAAATGATAGAAGGCACTCCTCTTCTTTCAGAAGTGTTGTTTAGCAGACAACAAGAACCTTTCGGGTAGTGACAAGTAACTATAACAGGACACAGTAACATAGCAAGATGAAATGTAGCACAAAGTCTCCACCTCAACTACCAAAGAGTGAAATACGAAGGATAATGAGGGCACAAAGTCATCCCAAGATCCTTTACACAGAAATAGAAAACAGACAAACTAAAGACAATTGTGGTAGCACAAAGTCTCTCCACAGCTAGCTTCAGGACACCTTCCTGATTACTTTCACTAATTCTACTTATTTAATTAAATGGACAAAAAATGTATTAAGGAAATAGACATAAGAATAATTTCTCCAACAACCAAGCTATTCCAGCACAAAGTCTAAAAAGTCACTTGTTTTCTTATTCAAATAACAAAATATGATCAACAATTTGAGCTCAAAGTCTCAGTAATGCCTTTCAATTTGGGCAGAGTTTTGTTTTTGATAATAGAGAGATCTCCTTAAAACAATAAGAGAGATTCCAATATATAGTGCTCTAAGAAAGACTTGGGCTCTTGGTTTCACAAAAATGGCCTACGATGCATTCAATGCATTCAATACATTTTAAATTTTGTCCATGGGCTATGCTAAAATTGGGTGTCAGTCTTAAATATGGGCCACCTGATGTGTTTCTTGATGTGTTTTCTGATGTGTTTCCTAATTTGTTTCCAACTGTTCATTCACTTTACTCAATGCAGAAAAACCAGCCACATCATTGAATGTTAACGCTCTCTAATGTCCACCTGGTTGGTTATTTCACCTTCTAGAAACATATCCCATGTGCAGATATTTCTGATCTTTCTCCATTGTTTCCCCTTTCCTTGTTGTATTTTGAGCTCTTGGGCTATCTTTTTTACTATGTCTTTGTATTGGGAGTGTTCCATCTTTGACATATGTCACAGTCTACTACTTTGAAACTTTACCAACTTACATAAAATGGGACCCACAACATTTCTTGCTTGAGTAGCTTCAAAAGGGGAATTGGGACAGGGGGCACTTTCTACTGTGTAATAGGCGAGGACACTTGGTAGCATCCATTTAACTTATAGAAGCTTAAGATATCTTTTGAGAATCCTATGGAAGATGACACATGGTGGCTTCCACTGAGTTTTTAGAAACACTATAGAAGCATGCGAGACTCATTTGGATTCACATAGACGATGACAATTGGTGCACTCCACTTACCTTAGCAACTCACTCAGGGCCCACCATAATCCTTACTCAATAATGAAACAAAAGAAAGAAACGACAGACATTGACACTTGGCGCTTTCCACTAATTTTTATAAGGGACACGTGGTGACTTCTGCTGCATTTAGAAAAACACATTAAAACCTTTCGGAATTGCCACTTGGAAACCTTTGTAAAGCTCTGAGAGAAGCTTATTTATGTGTCTTTATTTGAAAGTTGATGAATATTTTATTATCTTAAATGTGACATCTGCAGGGATGTCAATGGTTGCTGATTGTTTGAACTATATTGAACCATGAACCTTTGAACCTTTGAAATTTCATCAGTTGAATAATTTAATAGTTCAAGTGGTCTTTATCGATTCCTTGGTTTAATCACCTCCCTCGTTCAATCACTTCTCTAGTTCAATCGCTTCCTTGGTTCAATCGTTTCCCTGGTTCAATCACCTTCTTGGTTTAATTTCCTTCTTAGTTCAATCGCCTTCTTAGTTCAATCACCTTCTTAGTTTAATTGCTTTCTTAGTCTTTGATTAAACCATCCCTTTGATCTTTGAACCAATGTTATCTTCCCTCTGCAAGGGCACCTGCCCTTAGTTCACTACCCTTTGCAAGGGTACTTTGGCCTTGGTTCACTGGGGCACTCCTTTACACCAACTGCTTGAACTGACCAATTGAACCAACTTTGGTTCAATGGTTCAACAATTCAATTTTGCATTATACTCATTCAATTGACTGCTTGAACCAATCACTTTGAACCAATCTCATTGAACTTTTGAACCTTTGAAACTTTGAACCTTTTTTAGTTTAAGGTTCAACGGTTTAATCACTTTCTTGGTTCAATCGCTTCCCTTTGAACTAGTCTCTGGAATCATCCACTTCCTTCCTTTGACTGGCGCTTCCTTTGAACCATTGAACCTTTGAACCTTTGAACTTTAAACTCTTTTGGTTCAAGGTTCAATCATCTCATTGGTTCATCCTTTATTCCATTGCTTCTCTATTTTTCTAAGTCCCTTGATCTCTTCGAATCCATTGAACTCGTTGAACCCATTGAGCCTATTGAACCAATTTGGTTCAAGGTTCAATGGTTCAACGGTTCATTCCTTTGTTCTTCGAAGTCTTCTTTTCTTCACTACCCTCCGTAAGGGCACTTGGCCTTTGGTTTTCTACCTTCCACAAGGGCACTTGGCCTTTGGTTTTCTACCTTCTGCAAGGGCACTTGGTCTCTTTGCTTTGGGACATTCCTTTAAACTAGCCGATTGAACCAACTTTGGTTCAATGGTTCAACGGTTCAATATTGTGTTTACTTGACTGCTTGAACCAACTTTGTTGAACCAACCACATTGAACCAAGAGCTGATTGAACCTTTGAACTTTTGAACCTATTGAACCTTTGAACCATTTAGGTTCAAGGTTCAACGATTCAATAGTTCAAGCCTTCTTCTTTTTGCTAAGTCTTTTGAAGCCATTGAACTTGCTAAAGCGGTTAAACTTTGAACTTTTTTTGAAGTTCTTAACTCTTTAAGCTTTTTGATCTTGTTGAACCTTTGAACCCGTTGAACCTTTGAAACTTTTAGGAGTAGGGTTCAATGGTTCAATCCTTTGTTTGAAGTTTGGCGAAGAACATTTTTGGTTGAACCAAGGCATTGAACCTGTCCTGAAAATGCCTAAGTGTTAGAAACTTTTTCCTTTCTTGTAGAGTCCACAGAAATGAACCTAGAGATTCTATAGAAATTAGTCTACAGAGTTCATAGATTTAAGCCTATAGATTCTATAGATTTAAGCCTGCAGAGTTCATAGATTTAAGCCTACAGAGTCTGTAGATTTAGCCTACAGAGTTCGTAGAAATGAACCTGTAGAGTCCGTAGAAATGAGCCTGCAAAGTTTGTTATATGAAAAAGCTTGAAAAATGGAGAATTTGAATGCCCAAAATAATTTTTGAGAAGGGAAGAGGGAATTTTGGCCTACAAGACCAAAATAATTCATATGTTGTCCCAAAAATGAGTGACATATTTTAGGAACAATAGCTGAGGAAAGTAGAAACTAGAATCTCCAATGCCTTGAAGTGTGCCATTGGGATACGGAGTCATGATATCCAAAAAGAAAGGCACCAAAAATGAAAATGAAAAGCACAAAATAGAACTAAAGACTATACAAATATACAATTAATCTTATCTGATACTTCAAGAGTTGAATTGCTTCAGATGCTGCCCATTGTGAGGCAGAGAAAAGGGTGTGTCATCTTGGTACTTCAACAGGAAACTATTATCACCATTGAGCTCATGGATAGTGAATGAGCCTCTCTATAGGGAATCAAATTTCTCATGCATTCTCTTTGGTTCTCTTCTCTTATCCCATAATAGAACTTGATCACCAATCTAAAAATTACAGTTTTTTGCTTTTTGGTCAAAGATCTTCTTCACTAGACTTTGATGTTGCACAATTTGGTCCACCACCATAGTTCATTGCTCATTCAGCGTAGTCAAGCACATGATCCTTTTGTCAATGCATCTTTCATATGTTTGATCTTTGATGACCTTTGCCAATTGTAGTGCTGGCAACTTCAGGGTGATTGGTATCTCTGCATTGAGACCATACAAAAATTGGAAAGGTGACATACCTATCACCCTTTTGGGCATAATTCTATTTGTCCATAGAGTATCAAATAATACTTTGTGCCAGGTTCATTGGTTGTCATCTACTAGCTTCCTGATGATGGTCATCAGATTCTTGTTGCTCAATTCTACTTAGCCATTTCCTTATGGAAAATAATCAGAAGAGTGGGAGAGAGTAATCCCATAATAAAATTAGAATTGAGTAATCTCATGTGAAGAGAAACAGGCTGCATTGTTAGTCACAATCTTGGCTGGGATCCCAAACCTGGAAATGATGTTCTCCTTGAGGAAATCACATACTACTTCTGAAGTAGCATGTTTGGTTGGAATTGCTTCCACCCACTTGGTGAAGTAATCTGTGGCTGTGAAGACATAATCATGTCCAGCGCTCGAAGATGGGCTTACAGCACCAATGAAATCAATTATCCATTACTGAAATGGCTCTTCCATTACTACTGGCTTGAGAGGCAATGCAGCCAATTTGGGTCTTTCAATGAACTATTGGCATAGTTCACACTTTCATACCCATTTGTATGCATCCTGAAATAAAATAGGCCAGTAATACCTAGCTCTAAGAATCTTGTGGGCAGTTACATGAGCAAAAAAATGTCCTCCATAGGCCAGATTGTGGAAGAACCTCAAAAGTTGGTTCTACTGCTCTTTATCCACATAGTGAAGGAACACTCCATCAAGGCTCCTCTTATACAAGCCATTTTTCTAGAGGACAAAATTGGCAACTTTCAGTTTAATAGTCCTCTTTTCTTTACGAGATAAGTGAGCAGGACACTCACCATAAGTAAAAAAATGAGAAATACTTGAATACCACTCATTTGTGGTGGAGACAAAGAGGACTATTGGTGTGTGTTCTACTTCTTTATCTTCACGCCTTGCTTCTTTAGGTCTATTTTCAGAAATCAATTGACAAAGGCCCTTTCCCTCACTAGCTTTGTCAGTTTGATAACTAGATCAAACTCCTAGATTTTAGAAATCCAATTGCCCCTTTTGGTTCCAAACTCTTGCTGAGTTAGTATGGATTTGACTATGGTATCAGGAACTAGGGAAGTAACACGTGAGTTCAGGATATAAAAATAGAAATACTTTAGTGCCTTGACCACCGCATAAACATGCTTCTCCATGTTTGAATACTTCAGATCATGAGCTTTGAGAGGATAGATCATGAAGGATATGGGATATTCCACACCTTCATTATGTTGAACCAAAATTACTAAAAGTGTGTTTTTAGAAGCATTACTATACATTATTAATCCTTTGGTGTAATATGGACAAACTAGAGTTGGGGCATGGGCCACAGCTGTCTTGATGTCTTGAAATGTTGACTTGCCTTGTTAGTCTAGTTGAAAGTGGCCTTTCCCTTCATCATGTCCATAATGTGGCAAGTCTTTTTAGCAAACTCAAGAATGAATCTTTGTAAAAAATTCACTTTTTTGAAGAAAGAGTGAACTGTAGTCTTACTTGTGGGCAGAGTAAGCTCCTAGATGGACTTGACTCTTTTTGAGTCAATCTTTATGCTTTCTCTAGATACAATGTGTCCAAAAAGATTCCCTTATGTTACTCCAAAAATAGACTTCTTGGGGTTTAGAGAAATTCCATTTTTGTGGCAGCATTCTAGCACTTGTTGTAAATGGCACATATGGTCAGAGCGATGCCTGAAAAAAATGGTCAAGTCATCAAGGTATACCACAATGAACTTACCCATTTCATCTTTGAAATCAAGGTCCATTGCTCTCTGGAAAGTAGTGCCATCATTTATCAGGCTAAATGGCATCTTTTGATATGCAAATGTGTCCTAAGGTGTGGTGAAGGCAGTCTTGTGCTGGTTTGCTTCACTAACTTCTACTTGATTGTATCCTGAGAAGCCATCTAGCATTGATATCTCAGAACTGGTCACTGTCTGAAGTACTTGGTCCATGATGGGCAAAGGATAGTTATCTTTTAAGGATGATTGATTTATAATCTTGAAATCCACACAAAGGTGAATTTTGCCATTCTTCTTTCTCACAAGTACTGTGTTGGCAATCCATGTGGAATGATGGATTGGGAAGATTATCCTAGAATTCAACATTTTCTATATTTTTGATAGAATAGTACCTGATATTTTTGGATTGTACTATTTGGATTTTTGCTTGTAAGGTACTGAATCATCCTTGATAGGAATTTCATGGTGAATTTCTTTAGGCTTGAGAAACTTCAGATCATCATAAGAGTACGCCAAAACATCCATGTAATGGTTAAGCAGGTTAGTAAATTTGAGTTTGTCCTCTAGAGTACAACACTTCCTAATGTTCACCATCTTCAGATTTTCCTTGGAACCCAAATTTATCTGATCAAACCCTTAGAAGGAGCTTAAATCCATTTTTTTTTATTTGATGAACCTATCATACTTGTCAAATAATTTCTCAAGAGAAACTAGTCCTTTGGGAATTTTATTCCCTTTTAGCTACAAGAATTCTTCACCTACATCTGAGTTCATTTCAGGCGTTGATTCAAGTTTTTAGAGCTTACTGCCTTTGAAATGAATTTGTTTGAATTTGTCTTTATGCTCTAAGAAGGCAATGATTTGGTTGTCATTGTTAAATACCTACCAATGATTGGCATTATTAGGTACACTTGGTCAGAAGACCAGCTCGATGGAGTAATTGTCTCCTGTGAAGTCTGGGTGAGGGACTAAGAGAGTTGTTGAAACCACCAGTACATCAGCTCATTCATTGAATTCCTTGGGTATGGCAGAGATGCTAAAAGCATCAAAGCTTTCAATTTGATCCTAGATTATATTGTGGTAGTGGCACAATCTCTCATTATTGGTTTGGTATAGGTTTCTCACCTAACAAACCACCAACTCGGCATCTCCTTTGGCATGAAGGAGTTTGATGCCCTTGTCTTTAGTGGCTTTCAATCCAAGCAAAAGAGATTCATATTCAGTAGTATTATTAGTATTGCTAAACTGCAACTTATATGATGAATAAAAAATATCTCCTTGAGGAGATATCAACACAATTATGGCTCCTAAATTGGTAGAGAAATAACTACCATCAAATTCTAGAATCCATACCTTATTTGAAACTGATCCTTTCTCAAATTTTTATTTTCTTGAAAGGGGGAATTCTTTTGCATTTGCATTGCACTCTATCATGTCTTCTTCTATTCCATCTGAACTAATTTTTAGACTATCATTTTTGAGAGTTTCATCAGCTAAAACATGAGTATCTTATGTGGTCAAAAAATAATTACCTGTGCCTGAAGACTCAAACAGAATTTGGGCTTTAAGCACTAATGTTTGAGTGACAACATATTTTGATTCCTTTTCAGAAAGTAGCCTCTGCATGATGCCTTTGATAGGGATCCTTGCTTCAGATGGGTCTATGCTCAATTCTCCACTAACATTCTTACAAAAATTTCACCCCAAAAGAATGCCGTATGAGACTAGAACATCATCTACCAGGACTGTCATCTTGATTCTTTTGTCTGGGAATGCTGCAAATGCAAATTGGGTGTCCTTGACTTTTCCCAACAGAGGTACTTGTTTGTTCTCCATGGAGAAACATCTCTCAAAGGTTTTGGTCAGTGTGAGACCAAGAGATTCTGCCACTTTGGTAGGCATGACATTGTTTGAAGCTCTGAAATCAATGATGCAATTGCTCAGCTTGTGACCATTTATCAATAGGGAAACATGGAAAGGCTCTATTTTCCCAGGGGTAGTTGGAGGAGTAATGACAAGATTGTTTGGGATGGACATGTTCCTTGGGGGATCATGAGTTACCTTTTTAACATCTTGTCCTATAGGGATGGCTTTATTTTTAACACACTGAACTAACCTATCCAACTGCTTAGGATTGGATTGCAAGAATTCAAATTTAGACATTTGAATTTTGGTCTTCTTGACATGACTGATTATGTCAAATGACTGAAATGGACTAGGAACAAAGGAAGGTAGTTCATATTTCTAGTTTTTAGGAGGGGTGGTATTGGTCTATGGAATTGAAGTTGAAGATGGAGCGATGCTTGATGTACTTACCTTTTTATTACTCATTGGGTCCTTTGGCTAGAGAGGCAGAGAAGTTCCTCATTTGGCAATTAAAATTTTATGCTGAGAACTTTCCCCTATTTTTACTTTATTAGCTTGTTGGGCTGACTGGTTCTGGGACCAGGTGAATACAGCATATGATCCATCAACTGCTTCACTTTTATCTCTGGGTTCATCTTGGTAATTTAGGAAACCAATGTTGGAGTTTCCAGCTAATTCTTCTTGGCCTTTTGTAAGGAGATTAACATCATTTTCTTGGTTCAATTCAGGCTAGAAAGAGAAATCAGATTGTGTTTCGAGATATCCAATTGTTGAATTGGTTGGGGGTGCTTCAATCACAAGTTTCCTCTATGGGGGAGGAAGATGATTTGGTTGTCCTTAATTATTGGTAGCATTACCTTGGTATGACTGATTGGGGAATGTCCTCCTTGTCATATCTCTATATAAAGGAGCTGAAGATATCCCTTGCACCATTTTCTTCTTGAGAGCTAGCAACTCATTTGCCAGCTTTTGCACCATTAGATCAGTGGTACATGTAGATGGATATTCAGAAGATGAAGAAGATTTACCTCTGTTAGGATCTATCCTTATCTATTTGGCCAACACATCTCAACAAAAAACTCACTTCAGGCAGTTGAGAGTTGATGAAGAAACATTTGAGATTCTCAGGCGTAGGTTGAGAAATTGTAGGAATCCTATTCCTCAGCTTTTCAAACTTGGCTATGAAATCCCTCATTGGTTCATGAGGCTCCTTCATTTGTGTGAGTTGAGCCAATAGGGCATGCACATCTTTTGTAGGCTTGAATCTAGCTTCAAATTTGGCTTTGAGAGTGTTCCAGTCAGTCACAGTTTGGGCCTACATATGATATAACCAATCTGTAACAGCACCTTGTAAAGTTTCCATGAACATCCTGACTAATACATCCTCATACTCCACACCTATTATGCCACAAGCTATGCTAAAGGTTGAAAATATGTTCATCAAGATAAATCTTCCCATCACCATAGAACTTGGGGAAATTTTTCCTTAAACTGGGTGGTAGCTCATGTAGTGGTGAAGTTAAATTGTGTGGGCCAAAAGAGTTACCCCAAGGGCCTTGAATTGCCATTGTATGACTATGGAAAGGTGGAATAACAAATCTCAGAGGGGTAAGTATTGACAAATATTTATTAATAGTAGAAATAGATGCTTTGCTCGGTAATGGAGACTTGACTTTAGTAGGAGGAAAGCTCCTGGTTCGTTGAAGGTGAGATGGTGAAGGAAATAGATCAAAATTAATTTGTTGTACCAACTCGAATATAGGGTCAACAATACTTTTAGCCTTTTGGGTTTGCATATACCTTAGATCTGCCAGAGTGTAAAAATAAAAATAAAAAAGAACTGGTACTGCTTCAGCTTGAAGCTTGAGGCTTCAAAATATGTGTTCTTCCCTAACAAAGTCACTAAAAACTATTGGCGTGAAGTTGGAAGTGTTCTTTCTTACTTCACATTGTTCCCTAGTTATATGAAATGCTTCGATTTGAACATACTGGAAAAGGACTAGAAATGCTCGTTCAATCCCCAACAGAGTCACCAAAAACTGTTGGGTGAATATTTTGTCACCAGCGTACTGATGAGCAAAATAGGTCTAATCAACCACATCAAGGAAGATTGGTCAGCCAAATGTGAAAGTTTACCACATCAAAAGGGGACAAATCTCTCCTCTCATCAAGGGGAGGTTCCCTATAAATATGAAGGGGCTATATATATATATATATATATATATATATATATATATATATATATATATATATATATATATATATATATATATATGTTAATCTACTATAAATAAGCTGAAAATAACACTCAGAGGTAGGATAACACCATCCATCTCTCTTTTTTCAGAGATGATAATCACCAATAAAAGGATGAATCCTGATGAAATGATAGAAGGCACTCCTCTTCTTTCAGAAGTGTTATTCAACAGACAATAGGAACCTTTCAGGTAGTGACAAGTAACTGTAATAGGATGTAGTAACACAATAGGATGAAATGTAGCACAAAGTCTCCACCTCAACTGCTAAAGAGTGAAATATGAAGGATAATGAGGGCACAAATTCATCCCAAGATCCTTTACATAGAAATAGAAAATAGACAAACTAATGACAATTGTTGCATCACAAAGTCTCTCCACAGCCAACTTCAGGATAGTTTCTTGATTACTTTCACTAATTCTACTTATTTAATTAAATGGACAAAAAATGTATTAAGGAGACAGACATAAGAACAATTTCCCCAACAACCAAGCTATTCTAGCACAAATTCTGAAAAGTCACTTGTTTTCTTATTCAAATAATGAAATATGATCAACAATCTAAGCTCAAAGTCTTAGTAATGCCTTTCAATTTGGGTAGAGTTTTATTTTTGATAATAGAGAGATCTCCTTAAAACAATAAGAGAGAGTCTAATATATAGTGCTCTAAAAAATACTTGGGTGCTTGGTTTCACAAAAATAGCCTACAATGCATTCAATTCATTCAATACATTTTAAATTCTATCCATGGGCTATGCTGGAATTGGGCATCAATCTTAAATATGGGCTGCCTGATGTGTTTCTTGATGTGTTTTCTGATGTGTTACTTGATGTGTTTCCAACTATTCATTTTCTTTACTCAATGCAAAAAAATTGGTCATGTCATTAAATGTTCACACTCTCTGATGTCCACTTGGTGTGTTATTTCACCTTCTAGAAACATATCCCATGTGTAGATATTTTTGATCTTTCTCCATTATTTCCCCTTTCCTTGCTGTGTTTTGAGCTCTCGAGCTATCTTTTCTACTGTGTCTTTGTATTGGAAGTGTTCCATCTTTGACATCTATCACAATCCACTGCTTTGAAACTTTACCAACTTACAGAAAATGAGACCCACAACATTTCTTGCCTGAGCAGCTTCAAAAGGGGAATGAGGATAGGTGGCACTTTTTGCTATGAAACAGGTGAGGACACTTGGCAGCATTTGTTTAACTTATAGAAGCTTAAGATATATTTTGAGAGTCCTATGGAAGATGACACATGGCAGCTTCCACTGAGTTTTTAGAAACACTATAGAAACATGCAAGAGTCATTTGGATTCACATAGATGATGACACTTGGCACGCTCCACTTACCTTAGCAACTCACTCAGGTCCCACCACAGTCCTTAATCAATAATGAAACAAAAGGAAGATACAGTGGACATTGACACTTGGTGCTTTCTACCAATTTTTATAAAGGACATGTGGTGACTTCCACTGCATTTAGAAAAACACATTAAATCCTTTCACAGTTGCCACTTGGTGCCCTCCATGGAGGTTTGAGAGAAGCTTATTTCTACGTCTTTATTTGAAAGTTTACAGATATTTTATCTTAAATTTGATTTCCATGGGGATGTCAATTGTTGTTGATTATTTGAACTATATTAAACCATGAACCTTTGAAAGTTCATCAGTTTAATAATTCAATGGTTCAAGCAGTCTTTATTGGTTCCTTGGTTCAATCACCTCCCTAGTTCAATTGCTTCTCTAGTTCAATCGCTTCCCTGGTTCAATTGCTTCCCTTGTTCAATCGCCTTCATGGTTCAATCACCTTCTTGGTTTAATCACCTTCATAGTTCAATAGCCTTCTTAGTTTAATCACCTTCTTAGTTCAATCACTTTCTTAGTATTTTATCGAACCATCGCTTTGATCTTTGAACCAATGTTCCCTACCCTCTGTAAGGGCACCTACCCTTAGTTCACTACCCTCTACAAAGGTACTTTGGCCTTGGTTCACTGGGGCACTCCTTTGAACCGACTGCTTGAACCGACCAATCGAACCAACTTTGGTTCAACGGTTCAATGGTTTAATCTTGCATTCCACTCATTCAATTGACCACTTGAACCAATCACTTTGAACCAATCTCATTGAACTTTTGAACCTTTGAACCTTTGAAGCTTTTTTGGTTCAAGGTTCAACGGTTCAATCACTTTCCTAGTTCAATTTCTTCCCTTTGAACTAGTCTCTAGAATCATCTGCTTCCTTCCTTTGTCTGGCACTTCCTTTGAACTATTGAACCTTTGAACCTTTGAACTTTGAACTCTTTTGGTTCAAGGTTCAATCAGTTCATTGGTTCATCCTTTGTTCCATTGCTTCTCTATTTTTCTAAGTCCCTTGATCTCTTTGAATCCATTGAACTCATTGAACCTATTAAACCTGTTGAACCAATTTAGTTCAAGGTTCAATGGTTCAATGGTTCATTCCTTTGTTCTTCAAAGTCTTCTTTTCTTTACTACCCTCCACAAGGGCACTTGGCCTTTGGTTCACTGCCTTCCACAAGGGAACTTGGTCTCTTCACTTTGGGGTATTCCTTTAAACCAGCTGATTGAACCGACTGATTGAACCAACTTTGGTTCAACGGTTCAACAGTTCAATTTTGTGTTCACTTAACCACTTGAACCAATTTTGTTGAACCAACCACATTGAACTAAGCACTGATTTAACCTTTGAACCTTTGAACCATTTTGGTTCAAGGTTCAACGATTCAACGTTTCAAGCCTTCTTCTTTTTGCTAAGTCTTTTGAAGCCATTAAACTTGCTGAAGCAGTTGAACTTTGATCTTTTGCTGAAGTTATTAACTCTTTAAGCTTGTTGATGTTGTTGAACCTTTGAACTCATTGAACCTTTGAACCTTTTGGAAGTGGGATTCAATGGTTCAATGGGTCAATGGTTTAATCCTTTGTTTGAAGCTTGGCGAAGAACATTTTTGGTTGAACCAAGGCATTGAACCTGTCCTAAAAATGCCTAAGTGTTGGAAACTTGTTCCCTTCCTGTAGAGTCCATATAAATGAACTTGCAGATTCCTTAGAAATCAGCCTACAGAGTTCGTAGATTTAAGCTTGTAGAGTCTAGAGATTTAAGCATGTAGAGTTCATAGATTTAATCTTGTAGAGTCCATAGAAATTAGCCTACAGAGTCCATATATTTAAGCCTATAGAGTCTATAGATTTAGCTTATAGAGTCCATAGAAATTAACCTATAGAGTCTGTAGAAATGAGCCTATGGAGTCTGTTAGCTAAAAAAGCTTAAAAATGGATAATTTGAATGCCCAAAATAATTTTTGAGAAGGGAAGAAGGAATTTTGGCTTGCAAGACCAAAATAGTTCATATGTTGTCCCAAAAATGAGTGACAGATTTTGGGAACAATAATATCCAGGATCAAAGGCTATAATATCCACTTGGATCATAGGCTGGTCAAAGATAATAAACCCTTAGGAAAGAGATGGGAATTATATCCCTTATATTATCATTTATTTCCAAGATCATCTGTGGCTGCTCCTCAAGAGCCACCTGTTGGAGGATAATCTTCTAAGCTGCAACAAGTAAAATTTAAAAATACACCCTAGGTTAGGAAACCTAAGGATATAAAATGAAAAGGTAAAGATGTGGCTAGAAACCAAGGAATGAATTATAAGATCCTTAACTTGGAGAAAGAGAAGCAGGATTTGGAGGCTCAAGTCCTACTCTCAATTCCTAAGGACATATTACAAAGGTTTAATAAACCTTTGTTGGATATATTTAAGAATTTAAAGAACATCAAAATTAGATTAAGTGCTCTAAACCATAAAATTGAGATGTCACAAGCCTTAATCACCCAATGGTAGGATTCTCAAGGTCAGATGATAGAACTCATCAAGGTGCATAGGACAAATTAGATATTAGACTTCAAGATCATCAAGCTTAGACATTTAGATATCCTCATGGTAGTTTTTATGGATAAGAAAGAAAATTTGATCACCTAGTGCAACAATGTCGACAACTTCATCAAGGAAGACAAGGAACTGGTAACAATAATGGAGAAAATTTTGGGGAGTCTGTTGGATAACCCTTCTCAAACCACTGTTATGGACTTGATCAGTGATGAATAATTCAAGCAGAGAGTTGTTTTCCACACATAGGGAATTAAGGATAATAAAGGCCATTCTACCAAGGATAATTAGAAGATCCTTGACACCATCCTTACTTCAAGGAATCAAATCATGAAAGCATAATGTATTAAGTAACTCATGGCTAAGAGTGACAAGGAGTTTGATGCATTGGAAAATCAAGAGGAAGATTGTCTAATGAAGCCTGAAGTGGATTCTGAGCTAATCAAAGATAAATACACCAAGGTGAAATACTTTCTCAAATAGGGATAATTGAGGAGACCACTACCAATGTAATTTGTAAAAGAATAGCCCTTTGTAACAAATATATACTAGCCTATTAGCATATATGGTTTCCTTTCATCAATTTTGACATAGTAGGTCATATACATTGTAATCTTTGTATTAAGGATAGTTGTCCTTATCCTACATGTGGATATTTTGATAAAGTTCACTATGGAACCACCTATGTTTCCTATAAATAGGTAGGGGGTTACCATTTTGTAGAGAGAGAGAGATTTTGAGCAATTGTAAACTAGGAGCATTTAAGATAACTAAGGAATTCTGAAAGGATTGTCTTTATAGTTTGTTAAATGTCAATATTCTCTTTCAATTGCATGTTGTCACCTTAAGTTTGAAGGATTATCTATACTTTGAGTCACATTCTCTGTCATAGGGCTGTTAATTTGTGTTAATGCTAGATTAACTATAAAGCTATCAATTATACTTTGTTTTATTTTGTTTTGCATTTGGATGTGCTTAGGCTATTTAGACCACAGTAGCAAACATTTAAAGTAAACCTAGTTCTTACTTATGATTTTTATATTTCCTCTAAAATTTGCTTGATTTTTTATGTAATTTGAGTTCATGCTATTTTATAACATAAATTGGCTCATGTGTGCTCAAAGTAATTAGAATTTTGTCATAATATCTAAGATGAGAATTTGTAATCATGTTTCCTTTCTACCTTACCCTTCTCTTTTATTATTTTTTATCAAGACTCACATTAGTTTGAATTTCATTGTTAATACTCATTTATATTAGTCTAAAAATCATCAAATTCACAAATATCCAAATATTCAAACCCTAGTGGCTCCCAACCACTAAACTAAAAAAATATTGTAGATAGTTCCCATACTCTACTTCTTTTCCACCATAGACATCACCAAATTTTCATAAAATACAACTCATGCCTTGGATTTTTCAAATCCTAAAATGAGAAGTGCTCATCAACACTAAATAACACATATGGTACATTTTAAAGCATCAACAAGAAGCTTCACTAGCACTAGAAGGAGGGCCAAAAATATTTAAAAATCTTTTCTACTTTTGGGGTATTTGGCCAAAGATCACTCTATATTTTACATGATTGGGTTTATTTTATCATATATTGTGTAAAGATTGGTGACCTTCATATTTCTATACCATTTTTTGGGTTTACTCAAAAAAAGACTGACATTCTTTGAATACACATGCTTAATTTTGGTAAATGCAACTTCTAGTGCTAATAATTCATTAGTATTTGAAATTAGAATAGCTTATTCTGGTTAAAATTGACAATTCTTTGTCAATAAGAAGTTTATTTGAGTCACAAGTTAAAAATAATGGTCATCTTTGCATAATTCAACACATCTTTGAGCTTGTTTAGTCAAATATTGATGTCCCTTATTCTCTTACGATCAAATCCTTACAAAATAATCTTACTATAAAAGTTGATTGTTGATTATCTATGAGGATCTAGCTTTACTCATCATATTTCAAATAGGATCCTTAATCCTCAAGATGGAACTACCAAATATCAAGACTAGATCACATTCTGAGACTATATAACCCTTGCTCGAGCCAGAAATCCATAGAAGTAGGAAAGATAGAGGAAGGCATAGGCATTCTAAGTCTCTACCATTTTCACCCTTGCAATGGATTCCTTTGTTTGATATTCATCCAAATATGGCATGGATTTGAATTTCCCCCATTAATATACTAGGTGTGGTTCATGATTTACCACGTGATCCTAAAAAATATTTTCCAATATTAGTCCAAATGGTATTACAACTATGGAGGAGCATGTTAAATCTTTCAAAGTTGCATTAAGATTGTTAAATTTTATTCATGAAGATGTAGCATGTAGGTTGCTCTAATTTATATTCCAAGATGTTTCATATGAATGGTTCCTTTATTTTCCTAACAATTGTATTATCTCATGGAATAACTTTGACACTATATTTATTGATCAATTTGGAAAGATCATAAGCCCATGTGTCATCTATCATCAATTCACAACTATTAAGAGAGATGCAAGTGAACCTATTAGGTGCTTCAATGATATGTTTCAAAATATATTTAGTCAAACCATGGATCCATATAAAACTAATGAAGATTTATTTCTAGAGTTTTACAAAGATGTTGTTGACCCCATGACTTCTATATTTCTTAAAAGAGCTATCCTAGTTATCATTACATTGGCTCAAGTTTATTCTGAAGTAGTGGTTATTAATGACCAAATGTAACCCCAAGGATACATGGATTATTTTTTCCCAAATGTTAATCCTCAAATTCCTACATTAAACCTTTTCCCAAATAATAACCAAAATACTCCAACATTAAACTAGTTCCCTGCCCTGAATGTATTACCTACTAGCCATGTTGCCCCTAATCAGAACCTAGGTTTCTTGATCCATCAAGCTACCAATGGATCTCATATCAATGACCTAAAATATTTATTACCTATAAATTTCATTAAAAATATCCAAGGTCAAAATTTTGAGACTCCAAATAATGAGAATGAGTCTATATTAAAAATGGTCTAGAAGCTTAGCACAGACTTCTTGCAATTACAAAATCAAGTTGGTAATGCTAATGATAAACCTAGAAGGAAATTAACTTTCCTAAAGTTTAATAGGCCTAAAAATATATTTTAGAATGACATTTACTACAATAATAAAGATAATGAGATTTCCTCTAGTAAAAGGACTATGGACATCAATATTATTGATATTGCCTTACCAGACTACTATAGGGTGCATGCTACCTCCAAGCATGGTGAGATTGAGTGCATTGAATTTTTCAAAGCCTTTTAATCATTCAAAGAGGAACTTGACACATTTTAAATGGTTCCAAATAAATATTTTGTTATAGGTCTTTCTGAATCTAAACCATCTGACCAAGTGCATATGGTATAAACTTTTCAATTTCCTTTTCAAGAATATAATGAGCCTGAGAATATCCCTGAAGAGATTCAAGCATTTTAGTATTTCTTGAATACATATCCTCTAAGAAATAGGGAGAAAAAATATCCATTGACCACTTTTACTCCCCTTAATAACTATGGGACTCCTCTAGACACTATATCAAGGAATGATCCTGAACCACCTAAGGGTAATTCTTTTAAACCTATTGTAGAATCTTTAAACAAGATTGGTTACAACATTTTAGAAGATATGAAAAATATTAAATCCAAAATCACTCTACATGAACTAAATCAAATTATAGAACAAAGAGATTTACTCTTGGAATCATTGTCCAAGAAACCTGGGAAGCCCCCTAAAAGTGATAGTGCTAATGTAATTATGCAAGTAACCAAAGTTGAGTCCCCATCCTTTTTTATTACAATTAGGATATTTGGGAAGAATATCCATAATTGTATTTTAGATTTGGAGTTTCAAATAGCATTATGCATGTTGGGATATGTGAACAACTTGGGTTAACACCAATCAAGTCTGATAGGGTGGTTACTCAATTGGATAAATCAAGAGTCGAGTTCATTGGGAGTTATTGAATGTGTATATGCAATTGGCTAGTGAACCAGGGGTTCAAAAATTCATTGACATACAAGTGGTGGATATTCCTATTGCTTATGGATTGCTCTTGATTATAGAATAGACTAAGGCCTTAAATGGTTACATGTCTACTGATTGCTCAAACTTTTGGATAGCTTGGAAATGTGTGTTGAATTAGATAAGAGTAGAAAGGGAACCCAGAATGAAACACATGATAATAGAATACAATGTTGTCAATGAAAGGACAAACTTCATAAATTCTAATCTAGGAGTTTTCACTTTAGAAACTATAAAAGAACCTAGTTCTAAGAGATCTCCTCTAATGCCTAGCTTGTGGAAGTTATATGTTGATGGTGCCAAATACAAATCAAGATTGTGGGTTGGTATATTGATAGACCCTGTTAAAAAAAATACCATGCATCTTATAGGTTAAAATTCCCTTGCACCAATAATTTGGCTAAGTATGAGGATCTCATCCTAGGATTATATCTTGCTATCAAGCACGAGTTCAAGGAACTCCTTATTTATGGAGATTCTAAACTTGTAGTTAATCAAGGAGTAAGTAACAGTGAAAACTATCTTACCTTAAGAGGTACACATTCAAAATTTGGGACTTGGTGGAATCTTTTGATGACTTCAATAACTTGTTTGTCCCCAGGGAAGAAAATAAAGTTGTCTATGAGCTTGCCTCTGTTGCAGCTAACCTCATGCCTAATCATGATTCTTAGAACCTTAGTATTGAGATTGTACCATGTCCCTCAATTATTGACAACATAAATACCTTCCAAGTTTTCAATGATGATCAACAAATAATGGATTTCTTGACTAATTCAAGAGCCTTTAAAGCTCACATTATTGATGAAACTGATGAAACTTTTCCTGAGAATAAACTTAATGGTAAAATCATCCAACTAAGTGACAATAAGATACCCAAAGGGATGATCTCATTAGAAAGTATATTTGATCTTGACAAGTTTTTTGAAGCACCAAAGCAACCCAAGGTAAGTGGTAAGGACTATCATGAAATGAACCTTGGCCCACATGATCATCCCCAAATGGTGAATATAGGGAAGGCTTGCACTAAAATGGAAAATAGAAAAGCTAGAGAGTTGCTTATAAAATAGAAAGATGTAATTTCTTGGTCCTATGAAGATCTGAAAATATTTGACCCAAGGGTTATTGTTCATATGATACCTCTCTAGGAGGGTTTTAAACCCTTTAGATATAATAAAAGACCATTTAACCTTGTTTTAGAACCCATTATTTTTAAAGATATCAAGAAACTACTAGATGCAAGAATTGTGTTTCCTATTAGGCATTCTACTCGGGTTGTAAACATGATCCCGATTAGAAAAAAGAATGGGGAAATAAGACTATGCATAGATTTTATAAATCTTAATAGATCATATAAAAAGGATAATTACCGCTTTCCTTCTCTGGACCAAGTTATCCAATCTATTTCAATATCTTCCATGATGTCTTTTTTGGATGGTTTTTTTGCATATAACCAGGTGCTTGTTGCTCTAGAAGACAAGATGAAAATAAATTTTACTACTAAATGAGGAACATATGCTTATAAGAGAATTCCTTTTAGATTAATTAATGTTGGGGTAAATTTTTAGAGGGCCATGGACCATGCTTTCCAAGCTCTAGTGGGAAAATGCATCATCATATATATGGATGATCTCACAATATTCTCTAAAATTAGAGAAGAACATTTCATACATTTGAGACAGGTAATTGACAGATGTAGGAAGTATGATGTATCTCTTAATCCTAAGAAAAGCATATTTTGTGTCACTATAAGAAAATTTTTGGGGCATTCATTACTAAAGATGGGATCTCCATAGATCCTAATAGAGTGGAAGCCATTTCTAAAATTGGGTTGTCCAATAGCTGAAAAGAACTAAAGTCATTCTTTGGAAAGATTAACTTTGTGAGGAATTTTATTTCAGGTTTTATTGAGATTATCAAACCTTTGAATGACATGCTTAAGAAAGATGCTAAAATTTCATGGAATGAAGAATCTAAGAAAGCATTTTCTGACATTAAAAGAGTAATCAATCAAGACCCAGTCTTGATAATTCTTGACTTTTCAAAGTATTTATTTTTTCTTATATTCACTTACTTCTAACCACACCATGGCTATCGTCTTGACTCAAAAATTTGATGGTGACCATATTATATCCTTCATGAGCACCAACTTTAAAAATGTAGAGGTGAACTATTCCATCATTGATAAACAAGTTTATGCCTTGGTAATGGTGGTAAAAAAAATTAGACATTACCTCCTTAGAAACAAGGTGCATGCAATTTTACCTGACCCAACCATAAAGCCTATGTTGAGTGAGAATGATCCTAGGGAAAGAAGAGTCAAGTGGATGGAAATCCTACAAGAGTATGATATAGAGATGAAAATTACCAAATTAGTGAAATGTCAAGGCTTAGTTCAGATGATTTCCAATATTGATCCCAAGCTCCATGTCATGCAAGTAAATCAACAGAACATCCAGCCCAATGAATGGTATGCATATTTAATGCACCTTCTTATCATAGGTAATTATCCCTCAGGACTCACTAGAGAATATAAGAGAGATTTAAGGTTCAAAGCATCCCATTACCCCATCAAATATGGAGTCCTTTATAGAAAAAACTTTTAAGGGATCTACTTAAGATGTGTGTTGAAAGAAGAGGCCTCTCAAATGATGTCTACTTTCCATGAAAAGTTGGGAAATGGACATCCCTCAGGGAGAACCACAACCCAAAAAATTATTAGGGATGGGTATTATTGGCCCACCCTTTTCAAAGATGCATACAAACATGTGAGATAGTGTCATTCATGCCAAATCTTTAGGACAAAAGATCCAAAGGTAGCCATGCCTTTATATTGTGATGGTGGACAAGCCTTTTACACAATGGGGATTAGACTTCATAGGAGTAATCAAACCCAATTCTTTTGAAGGTTAAAAATATGTCCTAACTACTATAGACTATTACACTCGATGGACCGATGTAGTAGCTACTAAGAAATGTATAACAGAAGAGGTGATTAATTTCTTAGAGGAAAATATTTGCACTAGATTTTTAACCCTAGTTTCCTTAGTATATGATAATGGATCTAAATTCATATCCATTAAAATGACAGAGTGGGCTTATGACTAAGGCATTGAAGTCAAGTTTTCCTCCAATCAATATCCTCATGGAAATGGTGTTTCTAAATCCACAAACAAAAACCTAATGGAGGCCATCAAAAAATCTATTGAAGATAAGCCTGGAACATGGCATAAACTCCTTAAGTTTACATTATGGGTAGATATAATCAGGGTCAAACAAACCCTCAAGGCTTCACCATTTTTTTTAGTATATGGTCAAGATCCTATTTTTTCCATCACCTTAAAGTTTCCTGCATTCACATTCATGTAAGAATACATGGAAGATAGCCAGGAACTTGTTAATTCTAGGATATTAGACATCATTCAAATGTAAGATGCTAGGGAAAAGGCATTTATAGACTTCAGTAGGCACCAATCAACCATGAAAACATGGTGTGATAAAAGTTCAAAAGTGAAGGTGTTTAGGTAGGGAGACCTAGTCCTCCTTTGGGACGGGGCATTAGAGCCTAAAGGCAAACATAGCAAGTTCACCCATTTATGGATTGGCATGTACCAAATTTCAATAAATATTAGGCAAAAACACTTTCAGGTTGAAGGATATTCAAAGAGTAGAGTTTACTTTGCACACCAATGGGAAATACCTCAAGAATTACTTTGTTGCTTCCCCATTATGGGTCTTCATGGAATAAATATATAATATTATTAAGGTTAGATTAGGTAGGTTAGTTAGTTTCATTTATTGCTTTGATTTTTCTTGTTGGGCATGTATATATTTATTTTCTTGTGCTTATTTGCTTTTGTTATTTGTATGTTTGCATTTTATTTTTTCTTCTTGGTGGTGTTCCTTGGTTTTATTAAAGTCTTGTAGATTATCTTTGTTTAGAATTGATCAAAATGTGTGAGTATGAATCTTACAAAAGTGAACATGAGGTGGTGATAAAGCATCATATGATGAAACCAAGGGAACTGACATAGGTAGGTATAAGAGCTAAATGTCCCACAAAGATTCAAACCTTATTCTAAATCAAAGCTTGGTTTTTAAAATAAATCATACGTGTATAATGTGAATTTATTTTGTTAATTCACATTCATGCTTACACATAAAACACATCCTTATTTGGGATTAAAGTGACAACTAAAGGAGAGTGTATTAAGGAAATGACATTTGTCCAAATCCATAAGCTTGGCTATCTTGGCTCATAACTTTTGTTAAAAACAAAAAGAAAATTAAAAAAAGAAATACTTAATGCTAAATCAAAAGATGCAAAGTCAGAGATGATTCAAGCAAATCTCCACTAGGGCTATGGACACATGGCTGGCTATGGAGTAAGGCCATGAGTGGATCCAAAGGTATCTCTATTGGGGCTATAGATGGATGATGATAGTAGATCAATGCCCAAGCCTCCCCTAAATTAAGAGAAATTGTTCCTAAGAGAATATTTAAATATGTTCAAATTCAAATGCAATGGGCAAAAGGATATGAACCTAGATGTTGTTACTTGAAGTCTCATGATAAATAGTAAGTGAAATCAAATCACACATTTCATGTTTTTATTTTAATATCTAGGTTCAAATTTTACACATAAGAGGCTTATTTTTTTAAAAAATTGACTCAGAAGATGGTACATGTCAAAATGTGATTAACAAAACTTATGTACAGGTCTAAACCAAAACCCTAGGTTTCAACATATTGCTATGTTTCCCCTATGAGTCACCATTTTTTGAGACCAACATACCCCCATTTTTTATTTTTTTTAAAGGGGACCCTTGTGAATTTTTCAAAACATCTATGTTTTGGATTGAATGTGAAAGGGTTATTATCTCTTGAAATTTAAAGGCAATTCAATTTAAAACATGAGCCTCAATGTATCTTTTTGTGATTATGTTTTATGGACTAATGTTGATAAAGATTGTCTTTAAGGTGATTAGTTATAGGTTATATGGAGAAAGCTAGGGTTCCTAAGCAGTAAACCCTAGGGGTTTGAATTCAAATGTCCACAGGAAAAGTTTGGTAGGAAATTATATTTCCTTTTGGTTATAGAAACCCTAAGTTTAAATTTATATTAAGCTCTAATTATGTTTTTAAACATGACCAAACATTAATATAAAATCAAGACTTATACCTTTTATTTTCCATTTTAAAACCTAAGATCCCTTTTAAATTAACTAGGATTTTATTAAGGTTTAAATATCTTGGTGTTTGCAAGCACAAACAAACTTTTAAAGGTCAAAACGTTAGTCTAAAATTTTACACATATTGAGCCTTAACTTAAAGCTTGCACACTTTTGTAGATCCACTACCTTGAATTCAATCAGATATTTTGATCGAATGGTGTGAACCAAAGCTAACACCAAAATGGAAAACAATCATTATCAAGCATTCAAACTATGACCTGACGGTCCTTGTTACCTTAGAGGATTTGATCTGTGACATGCGTCAATCGTGAAGCCCTAAGAATTATCAAGGGCCTGATGTGTGGGACTCAGTCATTAGACTGAAGTAATTTTATTGTCTTAAATTTTATAATATCACTCTTGTCATTTGACATTTGTGAGGATGTAGTTAACGTTATCGAGCCTGTCAAATTTAACCTAGACAACTTTTCAAAGCCTAAGCAAAGGGGGCATTTTTAAAGACCCTTTCAAAGGAATTCCTATAATTATTACTTTGAAATACTTATCATAAAATGCCTTAACCTAAGTTAATTTGTGTTTCGTAACATAAGAAGACTTTAAGAACATCATTTTAAGTCTAAATTTATATAGTCATGGAACTAATTAAAAGGTGTGCATCTTGTAGGATCCAATGATGATCACTCACTCATTAGATTTGATCCAATGTTGAATCAATCCTAACTATTTTTAAAAAGGATTCATGAGCTTAAAACGTGGCCTACTCACATCTAGGGTAATTGACAAAGATGCATAGGGCCCCACAAGGAGGATGCATGGTAGCTTCCCATTTGAAGGATGAAAATATGATGAGACCCATTTAATAAAGATGCTCAATTGAATGAATTAGACCTTGTAAAAATCAATGGTGATTGATCACTTACTAGATTTGATCCAATGGTGTGTCAAGCCCAAATACTTTTCAAAGGCCCCATGAGTTTGGCACGTGGTGAATGTATGGCCAGGATAACAACTAGCAAGAGTAAGCAACATGGGGAAGATTTGTCAGGGTGCTAAGTGACATAGCCATGAACATAAAGATCAAGATACCAATAAGAACACATGAACTTGGATTTAGATTATTAGAGTGAAATAAAGAATTATTTTGAAAGGTAATGGCTAGTCTCTAACTATTATTTATGAAAATTGCCATGAAAGGCACAAAACCATGCCACATAGGTTCCACATAAGAAAGGAGAGTTAAAATCAAAGATATTGTAAGCCCAAAAATTTAGAAGGCATGAGAATAAGGTCCCATCAAATCTAAGGCACATATAAGATTTAAAAACTAGATATTTCCACCATTAAAGATCAAAAACCCTAAGCCTTCTATAAAGAAGACCTGAGTCAGCTCAAATTGGTTACAAAATAATCAAAATAGTGCAATTAAACCTTGAATAAAGTGCCCTATTGAAAAGTTTGGTGACCTTACAAGTTTAATTCATTGTCATCAATGGCAATGGGCAGGCAAAAAATGAAGATGGAAGTATAAATTTACCTAACTTCAGAGAGTGAGGGAAGGATATTCAAAGACATAGAGTTGGACCTTCCCTAAACATGCATGGAATTAGGAACTAGACTGATTTATTCTTATTTGTGGAGGAATTATAACCAATTTCCCAAGAGGAAAAGAGGAATGCTACTATGCACCAGAGATACAATGACCTAGTCTCAATCTAGCTAGTAGGCCTCCACCATGCTATAGCCAAACTAGAGGTAATGCATTGTATCGACCTCCTTGCTCCCATTTTCATTTATTGTAGAATAGATGGGGAATGTATCATTAAAAAGGGAATCAATAAGAAGGTTGCATGCATCACCCCTATGGCCTTCAAAACTTATTACAAGCTCCCTTTACCTCATATTGATCTCCCATCCCTGAGAGAGTGGACAAACACCCAAAACCTAGATTTAGTCCTCACACCTTTGTTAATCCAAGGCTCCCATGTTTTAGGTCCCCTAATGGTGGCATTACTTATGTGAGCAAGGTTTGGGTATCTTATGTTCACTTCATGTTGGAATAGAATTTAAGCCTCCCATTGGAGACCTAATAAGCTTTTTATTGGCCAAAAAATTCACAACCATCAAGAGAAGGACCCTCAAGTAATTATTTATGATGTCCTACCTTTTAGATTCACTTTTGGCCTTTCTATATTTCCCTGGCATCTAAAATTGGTCCCCTGATGATAGGACTGCAATCTCTCACCACTACTCTAAGTTGCATATATTAAAATATAAGAACCACATGTAATTTATCTATGATGGTGTTTTCCCAACTATCTATGAGGCAATCACTGATGTCCCTATGCCAAGACTCCACCTTCAAATCAAAAATCAAGTAGAAGCCATGGGGAATGTATGGTTCTATTCATATAACATTGTAATAAGTTTAGAAGGAATCATGACTCAACCCTACCAATTTCCCATTCATGTCCCTAGTATTATGGTAGAGTAAGAGATTGCCTACCAAATCATCCAAAGTGTGGATGGGATATGTAATAAAAATAAGAAAGCTCAGCTCCACCCCTTTCCACTCGACATTGGAATGATTGTGATCAAAGATTGGAAACAATTAGAAATTATGGTAATCTGTAGAAACTATTTTGATTTTTAGCTAGATGACCTTAAGATGTGGGACCCAAATAATAGAGTGACCAACCGCATCTAAGAGAAAAATGTCCCAAAGACTAAATACAAACATCCACCAAGCATGGGAGATGGTATTTATTCAAAGGCAAATAAATTTGAAGAGGTCATGTCTAGGATCAAAGGATACAATATCTAGTTGGAGCATAGGCTTGTCAGAGACAATAAACCCTTAGGAGAGAGATGGAAAATGCATCCCTTGATTAGCATTTATTTCCAAGAGCATCTAGGACTGCTCCTCCAGAGCCACCTATTGGAGGACAATATTCTAAGCCTCAATGAGTAGAAATAACAAAGGCATCCTAGGTTGGGAAACCTAAGGATATAAAAGGAAAAGGTAAAGTTATGGTTGTAATCTAAGGAATAAAGAAAAAGATCCTCAACTTGGATAAAGAGAAGCAAGATTTAGAGGCTTAAGTCCTATTCTTAATTCTTGAGGACATTTTACAAACACTGAATAAATATTTACTAGATACATTTGAGAATTAAAATAACATTAAGCTTAGATTAAGTGCTTTAAACCATCAAACTGAGATGGCACAAGACTTAATCACCTAATGGTAGGATTGTCAAGCTCAGATAATAGAACTCATCAAGGTGTATAGGACAAATTAGGCCCTGGACTTCAAGATCATCAAGCTTAAACATTTAGATATCCTCATGGTACTTTTGATGGATAAGCAAGAAGATTTGATCACCTAGTGCAGTAATATCGATAACTTCATCTAGGAAGATAAGGACCTAGTAATAAGAATGTATAAAATTTTGGGTAGTCTATTAGACAATCCTTTTCAAACAATTTCTATGGACTTGATCAGTGATGAAGAATTCATGCAATGAGTTGGTGACCACATCTAGGGCATTAAGGATAATCAAGGTCATTCTACCAAGGATAATCAGAAGATCTTTGACACCATCCTTACTTTAGGGAAGCAAATCATGGAAGCAAAATATATTAAGGAACTCATGGCTAAGAGTGACAAGGAATTTGACACATTGGCAAATCAAGAGGAGGATTTTATAATGATTCCTACATTGGATTTTTATCTAATCATAGAGAAATACACCAAGGTGAAAGACTTCCTCAGATAGGGCTAATCAAGGGGCCCACTGCCAATGTAATTTGTAAAATAATATCCCTTTGTAAAAAATATATGCTAGCCTATTAGAATATATGGTTTCCTTTGGTTAATTTTGATTTAGTAGGTCATATACATTGTAATCTTTGTATTAAAGACAATTGTACTTATCCTACATGTGGATATTTAAGAAAGTTAACTAGTGAACTACTTATGTTTCCTATAAATAGGCAGGGGGTTACCATTTTGTAGAGAGAGAGATTTCGAGAAACTATAAACTAGGAGCATTTAAGATAACTAATGAATTCTGAAAGGATTGTATTTATAGTTTGTTAAATGTCAATGTTGCCTCTCAATTTCATGTTGTCATCTTAAGTTTTAATGATTATCAAATACTGGGAGTCACATTCTCTATCATAGGGCTGTTGATTTGTGTTAACGCTATATTAACTATAAATATCTAAAGTATACTTCATTTTATTTTTCTCTGCATTTGGATGTACTTAAGATATTCAGACCATAGTAGCAAACATTTAAAGTAAACTTGGTTTTTACTTATGATTTTTATATTTCATCTAAATTTTGCCTAATTTGTGATGTAATCTGAGTTTATGATATTTTATGACATAAATTGGTCCATGTGTGCTCAAAGTAATTATAATTTTGTCATAATATCTGAGATGAGAATTTTTAATCATGTTTCCTTTCTACTTTACCCTTTTCTTTTATTATTTTTTTTATCAAGACTAACTTTAGTTTAAAGATCATTGTTAATACTCATTTAGATTAGTCTAAAAATCATCAAATTTATAAACATCCAAAGATTCAGATCGTGGTGGCTCCCAACCACTAAACTAAATAAATATTGTGGATAGTTCCCATACTCTACTTCTATTCCACCACATATATCACATAATTCTCACAAACTATAAATCATGTCTTGGATTTTTCAAATCCTAAAATGAGAAGTGTTCATCAACACTGAAGAGCACCTTTGGTACATTTTGAAGCATAAAAAATAAGTGGTCCCAGAATAGAAGGTAAAGGTGAAGGAGTTGGTATGGACTTAACTCAAGGTTGTGGCCTAGGCAACCCTACCTTATTAATGGGGTTAGCTGGATTTGGCTTTGGTTGGGTTGATGTGGTTAAGTCCAATTGTAAAGGAGGGTGAGTAGGATTACGCATAGGAAGGATCCCTAAATTTTTGATTGGATTGATGAAAGAAGAATAGGGTGATTTGATAATTTAGGATGAGAGTAGTTTAGATCATTCATTGGTAACTTTAGGATGGGTAGTTTGTGGAGTTATAGCAACAGGCTTGAGAGTAGAATCAAGTGAAGTGGAAGGTTTAGTTTCATTTTGATATAGGAGTCCAAGCCAATTCCAAAAATTATTTATATAAAACTTAGGTTGGGAAGTGAATTTTAAACTTTGAACTAGCCAAGAAAAGGGTTTATAAATGAGAATTATTTCTTGATCAGTAATTTCAAACCGCAAACCCTTTGGAGAAGAAGGAGTACTTTAAGAGTTTTTATTTTTGGTGAAAGGTCTAAAAGATGATGATTACAAAGATGAGGAGATTGAATCTCATAAAATATTTTCCAAAAGACATATAGATGGTTCTAAAATAGGAGAGGTAGGCATATTGGTTTCACGTGGAAGAGCCAGTATAGCTCCTTCCTTGGTTTGGTTGTCCAAAGAAGTAGGTGGTTTTTCTACTTGGATTAGAGGAGTGGATGAAATGGTCAATGGAATGGTTATCTCCTTGGGTATTTCTACCATAGGAGGAGTAAATGGAATAGTGGTTTCCTCTAAGGAAGAGGAAGGGGTAGTTAATTCCTCTATTGGCTTTTTTAAAGGAATGGATGGTGGGTTGGCTTCCTCTATTTAGGTGATAGAGGTGATGAATTATTTAATAGTGGTTACATTAATGATGACATTAATTACATGTGCCTCATGTTATTTGGAGGACTTGGGCTTATTTTCATGATGTTGGGTTGAAGTTGAATGATTTTGAAAAGGTTTTTAGAAAATATCAAGTTATTGATTGGAAGGAGCATTTGGGTTATCAAATTCAAGATCCCCTCTATCAATTAGGTCTTGTAAAATACTTTTAAAGATATTTTATCTATTAGTATCATGTCTAATGACCCCACAATGATCATTCTCATCTTACCACCTAGAAAGGGGATGAGAAGTATCAAATTGTTGAGGGGGCTTGATGGGTGGAAGTTGGATTAGATTAGATTTGAGTAGTTTATCCAATATTGATGCATAATATTCCACAATTGGGGTAAATGGTTTTGAAGGAGCCTAGTTTTGGGTATGGTTTTGGTGATTGGAAGAATTTTTGGTTTGAGGTGTTTGGTTGATGGTTGGAGGTAATGAAATTTTGAGAACAACTGAGTGTGTTGATACTTTTTATTTAGAATTGGTTGGGTTTGTGGTCTTGTTGGAGGATGATTTAGTAGATTTGAAACTAGAATTTTTATTTTGAATCTTCAACTCCCCTTCATCAATATAATAATTTTCTAATTTGCATGCCATGGTGAATGTTTCATCAAAGGTCCTAAAGGTTTGGATTTGGAGATTTGGATTAATATGTTTGGCACACCTTGAGAGAATAATACAATTAATTAGGATTGGGGTAATGGTAAGGTGAGTTGATTATTGAGGCCTCTCCATCTAGAAACAAAATCAGCAATGGATTCATCTTCAAATTATTTGATGGAGTATAGGTCGATAATGGAAAAAAATTTAGATATGTTTACAAAAAAGTGTTCCAAAACATTTTATGCCAATTGAGAGAAAGAAAAGATAGAATGAGTGGGAAGGAACTATACCAATCAAGGATAACCCCAGATAATGACATGAGAAAGGTTTGAAGGAGGAGAGCATCATCATAAGTGATCAAGTATCAATCACAATGAAATGCTCTTAGGTGATGTTGAGGATCCTTCTTACCTTGGAATTTAAAAAAATTGGGTAATTCCCATTGAGAAGGGTAAGAATGAATGAACATGGAGGGTTGGATAGGCACATTACAAATTTGGTTGTAGGATAAAAGATTGGTTGAGTTAGAGATGGAAGACTCCAAACTAGTCCTTTTGTCTATTAGAATTCTGATTAGATCGGGTTGATGTTGAGAAGCCACATAATTTAAGGGCACATTTTATTTAGGTTGGCTTGAAACTATGTATGAATAGGTGGCAGATGATGCTGAAGAAGCCACATATTTATAGGTGGTGGTAAGGGGTTGAGATGGTGGCACATCAGAGCTAATTGGTATAAAATGTTGGGTGGAGGGTGGTATGTACCCCTATGGGTTAGGGACATACTGGTAAGTTGTCATAAGAACTTGTTGAAAAAATGATGTGGTTGGTATGGTTGAGGTAGGAGGATGTTGGGAAGGTTGAGGTTGGGTAGTTACCATAGTCCTGATTGGAGGAAGGTTTTGAGGCATGGAGAGAATTAGTTTTTGAAGTGGAACTATGGCCAAGGGATTGGTTACAACTGAAGGTAAGATAGAAGCTAGAGTGGAAGATAATGTCATGGTAGATGGGGCATAGGTGACTAATGGCAAGGCTGAACTGACATGGGGTGTGATAAGAGTTTTTTAGTTGGGAGGTGAAAGGTCGGTTTGAGTTTGGATGGATGGGGTGTTGAAAGAGGCCTAATTCAATGGTTGGTTTGAATTTGTACCTACCATAAGGTGGGAGGCATGCCAAGAGAAGGATCAGAAGAAAAAACTAAAGCAAGGGGGTACAATGAGGTAAGGTTTTGAGGTAATGTTGTAAAGCAACTAGATTATTGTCAAGAAAGGTAGTAAAGTCTTGATCTCCTTTATATATGATTGGGATTATAGAAGGAGAAGGTGGGGGAGGAGAATTATAAGGTGAAGCATGAGGAGATTTATCAACATCTAAGGTATAATCCATGGATGATGAGGAAGGTGGTGGTCGGTTGTTTTGATTTCTCACTTGTCCTATTAAAACCATATGAGTTAATAGGGAATGTTATTACAACACCCACACCTCAAATAGATATTAAACCCAAAATAATTTCAAATCAATCAATACATACACTTAGAAGTGCATTTTAACCTTAGGATTACTTTTAAATCACTTTTGGTGTATGCCTTAAAGAGTGTGATAAGGGAGGTTAGATTACAAAATAGGTACTAAAGAGGAAGTCTATAGATGGTTTTAGGTTGTTTAGGCACTCAAAAGGAATATCTATGTTGAAATTTAGTATGTGGCTTGGTGTTGCGGCCTTCCCCCTCACTTCATGATCTCATAGTGATAAAGGTTTCAGGAGCTTAGTTAAGATATACTGAGCCCAGAGTTTATACTCAACTAGAGAGGTGAATTAGTTCTCCCCTTGGTGGTGAAATTTAAGTAGGATAGTCGAGAGGGGGTAAGGTTGCTACCAAGTGATGAAATCTTAGTCAGTCCTTGTCTCAATTGTTGTTGTGATGTGTAAATTATTTTGTGGTTTAGTTTTATGTGTGATAACAAGTGTAAATGCTACGATAAGATTAATTTGCCTCTTAAGTTACTAGATGAACTAAAATCAGTAAGAAATCAATGAATGTAAATGGTTAATTTTTAATCCCTAAAATAAATGATTTAATTTGATGAGCAAATAATTAGGGAAGAAAGGGAACTGGGTCCCATTGGGCATGCCAAAATGTTTTAATTTATCTCCTTCATTTCTTAGTTTTGAAAGTAGATAAAAGAAAATGAATATGAGAGTATATATATGGGTATCTAGTAGAATGCACACATTGATCTAGACGAATGTGAGAACTCCTTTTTGGCAAGGAAGGACTACCTATAATAAGACCGTAGTAAACCAACTTGTTTGTTAGACAAGTATGAAGGGTGGACTGCCTAGCAATGATAGATAGAAAAAGTGGAAGCTCCATTAGATGGTTGTCCATCCACTCCCCTAATGATAAAAATGTTTTGGGAATGAAAATAAACAATGATAATCAAATAAGAACATTAATGATTATACAAGAAAATAAACAACATACCTTTTCGATAGAAGTTGTAGCATGGCAAGTCAATACCATGCACAAGTATGTCAAGGTAAGGTCTTGAGGATTAGAATAGGGTTTGTAGGTAGGTTAGGATCCAAAATAAGGTTTGTTAGGGTGTGGGGAAGGCTAAAATAACAAACTATTATTTTTATTTGATAGTGACCAACATTAGTCAGGGTGACTAGTGATGGTTGTGTGACCATTGATGGTTGAAATAACTGGTGATGGTTATAGTAACCATCTATAGTTACCTATGTAAAAATGGGTAAGAGTTAGAAATGGAAGTAAGGGGATGTGGATCATTATCAAAGGGTGAGATAGGGGTTCTGAGGGTATGTACTAGTGTGCAAGTGAATATATCATAACAACAAATTTTGATAAAGGGCAAAAACACTAAAAATAAAGGAGAGTTACTCGTATGATTCCAAGTGGATGATAGTTGAAACCTAAAGAAATTTGGATAGCATAAAAGTAATTTTACTTTTAAAATTCACATGGATAGAGCTTCATGGTATTGGATTCTTGAATAAAGTAAATAAGATATTTTAGATGCAAATTTATGGATCCTTCACTCCTCTAAGAGCTTTTTGTTTATAGCACAAACTTGCTAAGTGAGGAGAGATAAAGTTACCAAGTTGGGTGAGGATAGAGATGCCAATTCGGAGAAAAATAAGGCTACAAGGTGTGCATGGGAAAGTTTCCATTTTATCCATGCATGTTTGTCCTACATCTGGATGATTTTTGTTTTGCAAGGGTGGAGACCTAACCATCAGTGGTTAGGCTAACCATCGATGGTTACGCCAACCATCGATGGTCGACCCCTAGAAAGAAAAGGTTTGAAATGGATCAAAATTAATATGTTTAAGAAATTTTATTAAATAATGGTGTCTAGGTATTATTAGGTCACTAGGGTGAGTTAACTAGGTAAATTAGCTAACTCAGGTCAGGAATAGGTCCAAAGTGAGATGACATCAAAGACTAGTCAAGGGGCAGTTTTTATGTGTCTAAAACTTAATTATAATTTCATAAATATAATATTCCTTGAATCAAATAAAAGGAAGTAGATTTGATTATATAATATAACCTATATGATATATAAAATCTATGTAAAAGATAATCTCTTGAAGGAAATATCTTTGATCTTATAATACTTGCATTACACTTTGTTGGCTAATAGATTTTTCCTTATCTAAAACGTTTTATTTTGACTCCATACCCTTCTTTCAAGAACAAATAAGTTAAACAACAAATGGGTGAACTGTTAAGACTAGTTCCCCTCTAAATTAAGGTACAACTCCCTTTAAGATTTTCAATGAATTGAAATATTCAGATACACTTTTAACCAGAAAGTGTTTTAAAGGTAAACTAGCATCCACACATCATCATGTTATGAATGTGAAATTTTATAATAGCAATGGATAATAGAATACACATATTCTATCTTCAATAACAATCAAATATATATATATATATATATATATATATATATATATATATATATATATATATATATATATATTACTGAACTAGTAAAGGATAAAACACATATAATGAATTGTCTAATGGAAGAGTAATCACTATATGAAAGAAGATTTCACATAGAAAACCCAATTTCAAATACTCAAATGCAGAAATTTAAATATGCAATAATTAATTATCCTTTTCATTCACATATGAAAAATATTTTAGACAAACATTACATATATTGTCAACAACAATGGTCCAGTTCTGAAAATTTATTAACTCCTTTTTATTTTCTATCTTCTCTATGTTTGCATCTGTTACAATTAAAATATATATATATATATATATATATATATATATATATATATATATATATATATATATAGTTGCCATAACTAATCCACCTGTCAAACTAAACCAAAGTTAAAGTAACTCTGACCCATACTGGATTTAGCTTTTTTTTACAAATTCAATAAAGATCAAGTTTCGAATAGAAAAGCAACTGAATAACTAAATAAAATAAAGTATGTAAGTAAAATCATTACTGAAGTGACAGACTAAGATCTCTAGATTCTCTATGTTCAGTTGGCTAGACACATTGAGCTTTCCACTCCTGAAATGTTGTAATGAACTCCTAAATTTTCATAAGATTGAGAATGCTGACATGTTTTATCCTTGATTTCTATATATTTTCTTCCCTCTAAATTTTCCCCATATTTTTTGTGTGCTCTGGGAGAGTATCGATGCAATGATAGAGAAGTAAATCTACCTTTGAAATCTGAGAAAAAACTTCAGTTGATAACTTGTTACTTTATTTAATGATGTTGATCTTTTCCCTAAAGGATTGAATCACAATATTGATGTCTTTTTCTATTTTTCCATCATCTTTTATGTATTTGATATCAATAATCTATAGATCATGTTGTAATGACTGAATGAATTCAGTTATTTCCTTGATCATTTTTGTGATTTCCATTCATCCTTGTCGGGATACTAAATTTCTCCATTCAATATTTTTCTTACTTACATATAATACATTTTCATCCAGACTTGTCAAGTTCTTCTCTGACAAAAACTTTGTTATTACATACTTTTGTACTTCATCAATCTAGTTCATCACACTCATCCATTTTCCTTCATCTTTTATCTACAAGGCATTTTGTGTCTTCAAATATTGAATAGTAATTTTGGTTAGATCATACACATTCATCAATTTATGGATGTACTCCATACCTTTTTGAATGCTGTTATCCAACCAATTATCAAATACCCTGGTAACCATTTTGCCTCTATGTATCTGGTCTAGCATCTTTTGATTTATAGGTGATTTTGGATCAAAAGACAGGTGTAGTTGGGTGATCAGTTTTGGATCTGGACTATGAATGGCATCAATGTATTCTACCATTAACTTCACAATCTATTTTAATTCCCTTTTATCTTTTTCATCCTTCTAAGTTCTGTTGACTATCCTTTTGGTAGATGCTTCAAAGTGATGCACATCTACAACACGTGATGTAGTCCCAAGATCTACCCTTTTAATTGTAAAATCCTGAACTGTAGGATCTTGAACTTCTTCATTGGTTCTTGGCCTAGCTATTTATGCACTCCAGTTCCTTGTATTAGGGTCTATTTCTACCCTGGATGTTGTTTTTAAATTTTTGGATTTAGGATCTTTCCCTAAACATTTACTCACCATATCCTCTAAGGGCAAATAAAATGGAACTACTTTCCTTTTATTGATAATTGAGATTTTCAGCCACTTCGGTGTAGAGGCCAAGGCATCTTTATCAATATTTGGTTGATCAGAAGGTACATTTGAAATAATCATTAGTTTGGAAGAATTAGAGGGAATCACTATTTTTTTATCTGCACTAACCTCTTATGTCATTAGTGAACCAAATTCCTTATCACCTTTGGCTTCTCCTGAATATTCTTCAGAATTCAAATCCACAATTACCTTTTTAGAAATCTGACTCTTTCTATTGCTTTGGGTCCTTGATCTGGTGGCACGAGGAGGTAGAGTAGTTACAAAGGCCTTTTAAAATTCTTTGATGATAAGATCCCTTCCAATTTTTGCTCTGGAAGTACCTACATCACAAATAGTAATAAGCCGATTAGAGGAGATTATTAGGAATGGGAATTCAATTACTGATGTGAATTATTGGGAATCTATGTTTTGAGCACCACCTAGTTTTTTCTCTCTTAACCATTTCTCAATTCTCCTTATCACTAGGAGGGTCTTAACCTTAATTCTATCTTCTTCCTTTTTTCCCAGTCAATTTCTAGAATAGGTGATTGTTCTATCTTTTCAAAATTTAGATCAGTCACCTGTTCATCATTGTCAAAAATTCTAGAGATGTCCATATTCAAATTGAGGGCAATAATTTGCCCTAAGGATAACCTAGACCATAGTATTTTTATAACTTCAAATTCATTTGAACAATCCTCTCAATAATCCTCCAACTGAGGAATATGTAACAACCCTGTTCTAAGATCCAAGTTATCTCTAGAAAAACCTTTGCTGTCAAATTGTGATCTAGCTGTGAAGTATTGAAAATTGAATTTCTTAAGATCCAATTCTAAATTCAAAGCATCGAAAGTTTACTTGCATGAATAACGTCCAAGTTTAATATAAAAAGATATACCAAATTTATTTTTCATTGGGAATTTTTTATCTACATGTGCTAATTGTCTGTAGACTTTTATTAACACAATTTAGTCAAAAATATATTATTTCTAACTGTTTTTGCTTTTTCACATTCAAAAGATGAAAGAAACTAAGATAATGGTTAGGGGTTAGATGATACCCAGATGAGGTTTGTGCACCGTATCCAGATGACTGAAGGAGCTCCTCTTTGGCTATGGAGGATGACACTTGTAGATAAGAAAGGTTTAAACAAGGAAAATGTTAGATAGATAGATGGTGGTCTGCCAAGCAAAGCTCGGTCCCAGAAGTGTAAAGACTTCCTAGAGAGATGACAATCCACTTGTTGATAAAAAGAATGTCAGATAAAGAGAAATAATGAAAGACTTAAAGAAATAGAAATAGATAATGCATACCCGATTCCTTACAATCTATCTTCCATAGTCGTCAACGCTAGTTAGTCTGTCGTCGTCAGTTTTTAAATGTGCCAATGTCGGTTATGCCACCGATGTCGGTAGGGGCAGTGGACTTTTGGACGGGTCTCAGGGTGTGTCTTTGGTCGATATAGTGGTCTGTGGTAGTCAGAGGGTCTGTGCAGGACAATAGACAGGGTCTTAGGAGGGACAAGGGGTAGAGGATAGGCTATCAAAAAAGGGGTAAGGATATGGGGAAGGCTTTTCAACCTTTCCAAGAAGGAGGTCAGGTCTAGTCTGGTTGATAGCTGGGTCTAGTTGATAATATTATTTAGAAGTAATGAATAGAAAACTGATGGTTGATATAATCTAAATAATTGAAATGAAATAGAAGAAGAATACTTAGCTCTTGCTTGCTGAAGGAGTGTAGAAGACTCTGTTGCTGATGTGGTTGCTGATATAGAAGACTTACTACAATGTTTCAACCTGGTGTGGAGCTATTTCTACAAAGTTCATGTAGCCTGTGATGCTTGGTGTGTGTCTGGGAGAGAGAGAGAGAGGGAGGTCAAATTCTAGATCTGTGATTAGTTTTCCAGTTAGCCTACAAGTTGGTTTTAAGCAACCGACGTCAGTGATCCCACCGGCGTCAGCCGATGGGTAACTGACATCGGTGGCTAGAAGGTGGGTAAAAAGGCTATTTTCAGCCTTTTGCACATTCCTCCATCTGCCAAGTATAGTGGTCGTGGTTAAACGGTCGAAGGCAGGTTTAATAGGTGTGAGGATTAGTGGGAGAGTTGGAATGATTAGTCATGGGGTGATGAATGAGGGTATCCAAGGTGAGGAATCCAAGGGTGAGGTGTCAAGGGTGATGTTATTAATTTAAAATAAGTTATTATTTTAAATTAATAAGTGTGTGGGTTAGGAATGTTTAGAAGTGGACCAAGGGGACCAAGGGGGAGTCGACTAAGGAGTAGACACAATTTTGGTGTCTACATATACCTAGGTAACCTTAAAGGTTCACCATCAAAACCCCAAACACTGATATAAGTGAACTTGGAAAACTGAGTGAAGAAACTACCATAAATGTTGATTAATTGCATAGCTTCATCAGACAACCTTTTATTGATGTTTTTTGACAATTCAAAAGTCATCCTACCAGTAAAAACATCATTGATTCCCTTGTAATCCTCATAGAAATTATGCATTTGCAACTATGAGTAATATTGATAAATTTTATTATCTTCAGCCAAGGGTGCATGTGGTAATCCTACCCATTGTCTTGTAGATGCCAAGTAATAGAAGAGGTATGAAGACATAAAATTCTTTATTTCCTAAACAATTACTTAAACCCTGATGCAAACTTTCTGCTACAATTTCCACCCAATCTAAATATTGCTCTCCTTGGAGGATCACCTGTATGAAGAAATATATCTAGTCTTCCCAATAATATGCATGAGCATTGCCTTTTAGTCTGTGTAGTAATACTATAATATCTTATACCTCTGCAATCATATGATTTCTTGTTAATGGTCTGGGCAATCTTGAACCTCCTTTTTGGAATTTCAAAAGCTAATTCCTAGCAATCACGCTCTTGTAAATTTTTTTATTTAATAAAAAATAAGAATACAAATAATTATTACTAAGGTCATAGTATGGTTCTTTGGGAGGAATTCTCATTACAGACATTAGAGATTATCTATTGATATGTAGTAAAACATTTCCATCTGCAGTCCTGATGTACCTATTCTGAGGTTCATATCTATTCATTCATTCCAGGACTAATTTGGGGTAATGAATAGCCATGGGAAAGGCCACAACTTCAACCATGCCACTTTCTACTATTTTTTGCATCATAAGATTTGACACAGGATTTTTAGCCCTTTCCTTAAAATCTTACAAGTCATATTGGACTAGAGAGGTGTCCCTAATTTGAGGAGGAGAACATATGAGACCAGGACAATGCTCATAATTGAGACATGCATATTTCATGGTTACAGGTTAGAGGATATAATGAAAATAAAATTTTCTAAACTCCTTAAATAATTTTTTAAACTTAAAAGGATCCTTCTTTCCAACCAAGTAAAGGAAACAACTTATAGTTAGAGTAAAACTCACCTTAAAATTTATCTAAAATCATAGTCAATTTAAGAAATCAAATATATTATACCACCTGTGATGTTCTCCTTTGTATCGCTCAGTATGCTCATTTGCTAAATTTTAATTATTCTTTTTTATATAGATGTTAACCAGATAAAATGATTAAACTGAAACAATGTGTGCTAAACATGCTTGATAAGACACGCATTCTAACATATGAATTAATGGCAATCATTTATTTACATTTGATTTTGATGAGTAATGATTATCTATAACCTCATAAAAATTAAAAATTTTCCACTTTATAATGATTTTCGGATATATTCTCCTCTAAATCTCCTTCTAATTTTAACTTAGAGAAAGCCTCAAGGCAAGATGAGAGTATAGTCATTGAACCATTTAACTTTTGAAAATGTGGTTCAACTTCAAGGTTCAATGATATGAGATGAACTACACAGACCAACCAATAGTCATATGATCTTTTCAAAAACTTTAAACTTTGAAACATTGAACCATTGAACTTTTGAACTCCACTACATAGGTTCAAATGTTAGGTTCAATTGGTAAGTTCAATGATACATTAATTTATACAAAGGAACTAAATTAATATGACTCTTTACAAAACATCGAGTATTGAACTTTTGAACCGTTGAACTCTTAAACTATTGAACTTTTTGAACTCCGAAAAAGGGTTCAAGTTCAACCGAAAGGTTCAAAATCATAATTGAGATACACTAAGGGATGAACAATTCACTTTGAGAAAATTTGAACCATTAAACCTATTGAACCATTAAACTTATTGAAATCTTAAACTCTGAGAAAGGTTCAGGTTCAAAGGTTTAATTCTTTTAAGGATTTACACATAAAAGGTGATAAGCGGGTGACCTTCTTTTATGGCAAAATTCACAAAAAAATGAATAATGGAGACTCAAAAGGTAACATTGGCTTTGACTGGGGATTATATTTTATGAAAAAATGTAGAGAACTCAAAAACTCTCATTACGTAGACCAAAATACAACAACAAAAGAAAAGGAAAAAGACAAACCAAAAATAGGAAAGGAAAACACAAAATGTGACAACAAAGAAAGGCTATGTACAAAACAGGGGATACCTATTTTATAGTTGATACAACTTAAGATCCTATCCATTATAGGATAGGGGTATAACAACTCCATCCAAATATTCCAATTTAAAATAATTAGGACCAAGTACCTGATGAATTTTGAAAGGTCCTTTCCAAAGTGAATCAAATTTATTATGTGCTCCTTTAGGTTCTCTCCTTTTATCCTATATCAATACTTCATCTCCTTCCATGAACTTTATAGGTCTAGTTTTCTGATAAAAAATATTTTTAACCCTATTTTGATGAGTAGTAATACGATCAATTAGTTCATTTCTCTCCTCTTAAATCTTAGTTAAATACATAATTATTTTCTCTAAAGAATCTTGAAACTACTGATCTTCAATAACATTTTATAATTTAGCTACAAATAATTCTAGAGGTAATGATAACTATGCTCCTATCCCATAAACCAGTTCAAAAGGTGAGATTCCTATTGCTCTTTTTTGGGTTACCCTATTAGCCCAATGTGCTTTGTATAGTTTCTTATGCCAATCTTTGGGGTTATCACTCACCAATTTCTTCATGATGGATATCAAATTTTTATTACTAGACTCTACTTGTCCATTCCCTTGAGGGTAATAATCTAATGAGTGACAAAGAGAGATACTATGTTCATAGCAGAATGAATTAAGTTTCATTAAATTAAAAATGGTTGTGTTATCTACCACAATCTTCTGAGGAACACTAATATATACCAGTATATTTTCTTTGAGAGAATTGCATACCACTTCTAAAGTGGTTCTCTTCACAGGGGCTGCTTCAACCCATTTCATAAAATAATCAATTGCTGTTAAAATGTGTGTATGACCAGCACTTGATAGAGGTAAAAGAGGCCCAATGAAGTCTAATCCCCATTGTTTGAAAGGTTCATCAATAATGACAGGTCCCAGAGGTAATGCTATAAGTTGTGGTCTTCCTGAAAAGAATTTGAATTTTTCACAGTTAGCTACCCATTTATATGCATATTTGAACATACCTGGCCAATAATAACAATTTCTAAGGATTTTGAATGTTGTGACAAAAGAAGAGAATTGTTCACCACAATATTTATTATGAAAAACTTCCAATAGTTTGTATTGTTGTTCCTTATCTACACATCTCAGAAAGGTTCCATCTAGTCCCCTTTTATATAGGACATCACCCCAAATCATATATTTTGTAGATCTTAACTTTAGATTCCTTTTATCCTTTGGGGATAAATGACTGGGATAGTCTCCATAAGTAAGATGGCGTGCCATGTTTAGGAACCATAGATCTTGTAATCTCACCAATAGGATAGTAGGAAGTTCTTCTTCTTCTTTACTTTTAGCTATCAATTTGCACAAACCTTGACCTCTAACTAATCTGGTTGGCCTAATCTCTAGGTCTTAATCTTGAATTTTAGAAACCCATGTTGCTCTATTACTTATCCCAACCTCTTACTGAATCAGAATGATTTTCATAGCTGAACTAGGAGCACATATAACTAAATGAGAATGAAGTATATAATATTTGAATTGTTTAATAGCCTTCACATAACAAAAGCTCATTTATCAGCCAAAGAATATTTAAGTCCATGCTTCTTGAGAGGAACACTCATAAATGATATTTGGGTTTCTACATTTACTTCATTTTTCTATAACAAGATACCAGACATAGTATGTTCTGAAGCATAATAGTAAATAAAAAAATATTTTTTGGAAATCAGGATTTACCAAAGTAGGTGTTTATGCAATCACCTCTTTAATATCTTCAAATGATTTATTAGCAGCTTCATTCCATTTGAATTCTTGTTTTTCACTCATCATCCCCACAATATGTTTTGTAATCTCAACAAAATCAGGAATAAACCTTCTGAGAAAATTAATCTAGTCAAAGAAAGACTTAACTTCAGTCCTATTAGACGAAATACTTAAATGTTACATTGCTCTAACTCTTTTTGGGTCAATTTTGATTCCACCCTTTGAAACTAAGTTTCCCAATAACTTCCCTTCTATAACATAGAAAATTTACTTCTTAGGATTAAGAGATCCCTTAACTCAAGCATATTTATAAAACTGCCTCTAGATCTTTCAGATGATCTTCTCTTTTTCTAGAGAAAATAGTCAAATCATCAAGATAAATGCCAATAATTCTATCTTTCAGATCTTTAAAGGATGAATGCATTGCCTATTGAAAATTTTCACCAACATTAATCAAACCAAAGGGCATACGGTTATAAGCAAAAGTTCCTCGAAGTGTAGTGAAAGCAGTTTTATGTTGGTCACCTACAACCACACTTATCTTATTATAACCTGAGAACCCATCTAACATGGAGATCATTTTTGACCCAGTAACAGTATGTAAGATGTGATCCATCATAGGTAAGAGATAATTATCTTTTAAACTGGCTTGGTTCAAATTCTTGAAGTCAACACAAATTCTTATTTCCCCGTTCTTTTTGTGTACTAGAACAATGTTCACCACCCAGGTGGAGTGATGAATTGGATAAATAATCTTATTCTTCAACAAATTGTCAATCTCTTTAAAGATATCTTCAACAACTTTTGGGTTATGATTTCTCAGCTTCTACCTGAAAGGAGTTACATTTGCTTTCAAAGGAATGTGATGTTGAAATTGTCCATGCCTAAAATCTTTAAGGTCATCATAGCACCAAGCAAAGACATCCTTGTAATTAATTAATATATTAATTAATTCATTTTTATCTTTTGGTGAATAACACTTACCAATGGAGATCCATTTGGCGTTAGTCTCACTTTCAATGTTGATTTTCTTATAATCCTCTATTTTGTCTAGATTTTGGGCAAGTTTGCCTTTATTATATTTATCTTGTCTAGTGAATAAATGTTCTAGAGAGACCAATCCTTTAGGGATTTTGTTTCATATTAATTGAATTACATCATCTTTTGGATTGATCCCTAGATCAAGACTGAATTCTTTACATTCTATTTTATAACTTTCAAAATAAGTCCCCAGGAACATATCAACATTCTCCAAAAAAAAATTGATCTATTTATTACTCTCAAAAACTTGCCAATTTTCTGCATTATTTGGGACATTAAGATGATAGAATATTTATATTCTATATCAATCCCTTTCAAAATCAGGGTGTGGGAGAAGAAGAGAAGCTGATACTGCTAGAGAATCTACCCAAGTGTTCTAGTCTCTAGGAATTGCCTTAATAGAAAAGGCATAAAAACATTCTATCTCATCCCAAACTCTATTTATGTAATGTCTTAATCTATCATTTTTAACTGAGAAAATTCCTCTCACTTGTTTGACAATTAATTCAACATCTCTTTTTGCCTTGAGTATTTTTATACCTTTTTCTTTAGCTTCATTTAACCCAAGCAATAAAGCTTCATATTCTGTAGTATTATTAGTGTTTTTAAATTCTAGTTTGAAAGAGTAAGGAAAAGTTTCACCTTCAGGTGAGATCAACACAACTCCTGCTCCTGAACCAACAGTAGCACAACTACCATCAAATTCCATGGTCCATAGATCATCTGAATGAAGAGATTTTGGGATATATTCTTCATTAAAATCTTCAGAGGAGAGAAAATAATTACCCAATTATCATTCTTCAAATAGAATCTGAGACTTAGGATCATCAGAAGGATATATTGTAAACTTGCATTTAGGTTCAAGTTCCAGCTTAACTTTCTTCTTTCCAACTAGAATTGTAGCTTATGACCAATCCAATTTAATCTACCCTCCCAAAACTTAGCAAAAAGTCATGCTCAACAACATCCCATAACTAGCAAGAATATTCACTACTAGGATAGTCAACTTCACCTTTTTATCAGGATAGGCTGCAAGAGAAACTCGTACATCTTTAATTTGTTTGAGAAAATAAATCTCTTTGTCATCCATGGAGTAACATCTACCACATGTTTTTGTAAGGGATAAGCCTAAGGCTTTGGATACAGAAGAAGGCATTATATTATCAGAAGCACCTGAGTCTATGATACAATTGCTGAGTTTAGGACCATTTATGAACAAAGAAACATAAAATTGGTTGGGTTTCATATCAGTCATATAAGGAGTATCATCAAATGAATTGAGGGTCATTCTAGAAGTATAAGTGGGTGATTCAAGTGGAGAAGTAAATAATTAGGCAATGGGAGACTCGGTATTAACATTTAATTGACTTTTAGGTTCAATTTGTGTAGGACCATTTTTGACATATTTAACCAATTTATCAAGTTCTTTGGGTTTCAACCTAAGGTATTCAGCAGGGGATATTTGAATTTTTTTAGACTTACAAAATTCTAAAATATCAAAAGAAGTCTCACAATCATTTCTATGTAGCAATTTACTTTCTTGGGTCTTCAAATTAGCATTAAAAGTTTTAGTAAAAGGTTCCTTACCTTTAACAGGCACTTCTTGAGTATTAGAGAATCTCATATTATTTTGAATTCTAGTAAGTACAACACATGAAGGATCTTCAAGAGTAACCAATATTTAACCTTGTCTTTCTGAATCTGAATCATATTCTAGGAAGTGTATTTCAGAGTTACCAGGTCTTTCAAAGCTCTTTTATTCTTTAGTAATCTCCCCCAAGACATATTGAGTAGTAATAATTTGAGAATATCTAAGCATCTCTGGATAAGAATCTCCATCATGATCAGCAGTCGAATGAAATACACACATGTTATTTCTTCCAGGAGGAGCTTCAATAGTCAATCTTGGTTGTGTTGATGTAAGTGGTAATGTCTTACCAGCATTTGCTTATAATTTCTCCTACCCATATCTTGATATGGTTGTTGGAATAAAGTAATAGTCTTCAATAATTGTCTCTTAAGGGAAATCATATCATTGACAAGGATTTGAACCATAGGATCCGTAGAGGATGAGGGATGAGCATTAGGTACTTGTACTTCTTTCTTCCATTTTCTGGCCATAATAAGATCATCTTCTAACTCAATTTCCAATTATTATGTGTTGGTATTTTAGTAGTAGTAATCTTGTGCATAATTCTATTGAATTTGGCTATAAATTCCTTCATGGGTTCATGTATCTCCTTCTTGAGCTGAGTCAATTGATCAAGAAGAGAATGTTCATCTTCTGTGCTTTTAAACTTGTTTTCAAACATAGTTTTCATATCATTTTAGTTTGTGATTGAGGAATTAGTTAGATGATAAAACCATTGTACTACAATATGAGTTAGAGTTTGCACTAAAATCCTTATGGCTACATCTTGGTGTTGCACGCCTAACACACCACATGCCACTGTAAAGGCACTCAGATGTTCTTCTGGTGATTGTCTTCCATCTCCATTAAATTTGGGTAAATTTTTCCTTGCATTTTTAGGCAAGGGATTCACGTTGGCCCCTAAATTTGGAGGTCATATGGCTGCTCCCCAAGGTTTGGCAATCAAAAGAAAACTTATGGAAGAAGGAAAGATAGTAACAGAAGGAGTTAAGGCTTGACAGACAGAGGATGTAGAGGATTTAGGAGGGCTAGGATGTCTACTTCTAGATTTTTTAATGTGGGTAGGAATATAAGGAAAATTTAAGTTTTTCAATGCTTGAAAAGTATAATCCTTAATTCATTCTCTTTTCAAAGACCTTGTGTATCTTCTAGAATCCATCTTATGATATTATAATTATTAACTTCGTACTTTAGGAGATTTAATTCCTTGCTACATTTTTTGCTTGCCTCCTTTTCCTAAGTAATAGTAATCCTATATTATTATCCAATTCTTCTTCTTTTTCTAATATTCTACTTGTTATCATATAATCATCAATATTTTGATGAGAATGCCAAGCAAGAATATTTAAATGACTAATAATATCTTCCTGTTCATGTTGAAAACCAATATTAGGTTACAAAATAGGAATTATATTTTCATGTGGGAGTACCATTTTTGCCTCATATTAAGGTGACTAATCTTTTAGTAAATATTTCAATATTGATTCCCCAGTGGAGTCACCAAAAATTGTTGGCTAACAGATTTGTCCTTATGTAAAAAAAATTATTTTGACTCCATACCCTTCTTATTTCAAGAACAAATAAGTTAAACAATAAATGGGTGATCTGTTAAGACTAGTTCCCCTCTGAATTAAGGTACAACTCCCTTTAAGATTTTCAATGAATTGAAATATTTAGATACACTTTTAACCAGAAAGTGTTTTGAAGGTAAACTAATATCCACACATCATCATGTTATGGATGTGAGATTTTATAACATCAATGGATAATAGAATACATAGATTCTATTTTCAATAACAATCATATATATATATATATATATATATATATAAACCAGTAAAGGATAATGAATTGTCTAATGGAAGAGTAATCACAATATGAAAGAAGATTTCACACAAAAAACCCAATTTCAAATACTCAAATTCACATATTTAAGTATGCAATAATTAATTATCCTTTCCATTCATAGATGAAAAATGTTTCAGATAAACATTACATATATTGTCAACAACAGTGGTCTAGTTCTAAAAATTTCGTGACTCTTTTTTCTTTTCTATCTTCTCTATGTTCACATCTATTAAAATTATATATATATATATATATATAGTTTCCATAACTAATCCACCTGTCAAACTAAACCAGAGTTAAAGTAACTCTGACCCATACAGGATTTAGTTATTTTTACAAATTCAATAAAGATCAAGTTTTGAATAGAAAAGTAATTGAATAACTGAATAAAAGAAAGTATGTAAGTAAAATCATTGCTGAAGTGACAGACTAGGATCTCTAGATTTGTCGTGCTCAGTTGGGTAGACACGTTGAGCTTTCCACTCATGAAATTTTGTAACAAACTCCAATTTTTTTGTAATATTGGGAATGCTAACATGTTTTATCCTTGCTTTCTAGATGTTTTCTTCCCTCTAAATTTTCCCCATCTTTTCTGTGTGCTCTGGGAGAGTGTCGATACAATGACAAATAAGTGAATCTACCTTTGAAATCTGAGAAAAAAATTTATTTGATAACTTGTCACTTTATTTAATGATGTTGATCTTTTCCCTAAAGGATTGAATCACATTATTGATGTCTTTTTCTAGTTTTCTATCATCTTTTATGTATTTGGTATCAATATTCTATATATCATGTTGTAATGACTGAATGAATTCAGTTATTTCCTTAATCATTTTTGTGATTTCCATTCATCTTTGTTTGGATACTTAATTTCTCCATTCAATATTTTTCTTACTTACATATAATACATCTTCATCTAGACTTGTCAAGTTCTTCTCTGACAAAAACATTGTTATTCCATACTTCTATACTTCATCAATCTGGTTCATCACACTCATCCATTTGCCTTCATCTTTTATCCACAAGGCATTTTGTGTCTTCAAATCTTCAATAGTAATTGTGGTTAGATCATATACATTCTTCAATTTATGGATGTATTCCATACCTTTCTAGATGATGCTATCCAACCAAGTATCAAATACCTTGGTAACAATTTTGCCTTTGTGTATCTAGTCTAGCATCCTTTGATTGACAAGTGATTTTGGATCAAAAGATATCGGTAGTTGGGTGATCGGTTATGGATCTAGACTATGAATGGCATCAATGTATTATGTCATTAACCACATAGTATATTTTAATTCCCTTTTATCTTTTTTGTCCTTCCAGGTTCTACTGACTATCCTTTTGGTGGATGCTTCAAGGTGATGCACATCTATGGCATGTGATGCAGTCCTAAGATCTAACTTTAAATTGTAAAATCTTGAACTGTAGGATCTTGAACTTCTTCATTGGTTCTTAGCCTAGCTATTTTTGCATTCTAGTTCCTTGTGTTAGGGTCGATGTCTACCCTGGATGTTGTTTTTAACTTTTTGGATTTAGGATATTTCTCTAAACATTTACTCACCATATCCTCTAAGGGTAAAGAAAATATAACTACTTTCCTTTTGTTGCTAATTGAGCTTTCCAGCCACTTGGGTGCAGAGGCCAAGGCATCTTTATCAAGATTTGGTTGATTAGAAGGTACATTTGAAATAATCATTAGTTCAGTAGAATAAAAAGGAATAACTATTTTTTGATCTTCACTAACCTCTTCTATCATTGCTGAAATAGATTCTTTATCACCTTTGACTTCTCTTGAATCTTCTTTAGAATTCAAATCCACAATTAACTTTTCAAAAATTTGACTCTTTCTCTTTCTTTGGGTCCTTGATCTGGTGGCATGAGGAGGTAGAGTAGTTACAATGGCCTTTTCAGATTCTTTGATGACATGATCCCTTCCAATTTTTGCTCTGGAAGTACCTACATCACAAATAGAAATAAGTCAATTAGAGGAGCTTATTGGGAATGGGGATTCAATTATTGACGTACATTATTCGGAAGATATGTTTTGAGCTCCCCCCTAGTTTTTGCTCTCTTAACCATTTCTCAGTTGTCCTTATCACTAGGAGGGTCTTAACCTCAATTTTATCTTCTTCCTTTTTCTCTAAGTCAATTTCTAGAATAGGTGATTGTTCTATCTTTTAAAAATGAGGATCAGTCAGTCATTCATCATTGTCAAAAAATTTAGAGATGTCCATATTCAAATTGACGGTAATAATTTTCCCTAAGGAGAACCTGAACCGTAGTCTTTTTCTGACTTCAAATTCATATCAAAAATCCTCCCAAGAATCCTCCAATTGAGGAATATGTGACAACCCTGTTCCAAGATCTAAGTTATCTCTAACAAAACCTTTACTATCAAATTGTGATCTGGCTCTGAAGTATTGAAAATTGAATTTCTTAAGATCCAATTCTAAATTTAAAACATCAGAAGTTGAATTGCATGAATAATGTCCAAGTTCAATAGGAAAAGATATACCAAATTTCTTTTTCATTAGGAACTTTTTATCTACATGTGCTAATTGTCTAAAGACTTCTATTAACACAAATCAGCCAAAAACATACCTAGGTAACCTTAAAGGTTCATAGTCAAAACCCCCAACTCTGATATAAGTGAACTTAGAAAACTAAGTGAATAAACTACCATAAATGTTGATTAATTTCATAGCTTCATCAAAAAACCTTTTATTGATGTTGTTTGACAATTCAAAAGTCATCCTACCAGTAAAAACATCATTGACTCTCCTATAATCCTCATAGAAATTATACATTTGCAACTATGAGTAATATTGATAAATTTTACTGTCTTCAGCTAAGGGTGCATGTGGTAATCCTATCCATTGTATTGTAGATGCCAAGCAATAGAAGAGGTATGAAGACATATAAAATTCTTTATTTCCCAAAAATTTACTTAAACCTTGATTAAAACTTTTTGCTATAATTTTTAGCCCAATCCAAATATTGCTCTCCTTGGAGGATCACCTGTATGAAGAAATACATCTAGTCTTTCCAATAATATGCATGAGTATTTCCTTTTAGTCTGTGTAGTAATACTATAATATCTTGTACCTCTAGAATCATATGATTTCTTGTTAATGGTCTAGGCAATCTTGAACCTCCTTTTTTGAATTTTAAAAGCTAATTCCTAGCAATCACGCTCTTGTAAATTGCTTTCTTTAATGAAAAATAAACATATGAAGAAGTAATACTGAGGTCAGAGTATGGTTCTTTAGGAGGAATTCTCATTATAGATATTAGGGTTTATCTATTGATATGTTATAAAACATTGCCATCTGTAGTCCTGATGCACCTATTCTGAGGTTCATATCTATTCATGCATTCCAGGACTAATTCAGGGCATTAGACAGCCATGGGATAGGTCAAAGCTTCAAACAAGCCACTTTCTACTATTTTTTGCATCATAGGATTTGACGTAGGATTTATATCCCTTTCCTTAAAATCTTCCAAGTCACATTAGACCAGAGAAGTGTCCCCAATTTTAGGAAGAGAACATATGAGACCAGGACCATGCTCGTAATCGAGACATGCAGATTTCATGGTTACATGTTGGAGGATATAATGAAAATAAAATGTTCTAAACTCCTTAAATAATTTTGTAGACTCAAAAGGATCCTTCTTTCCAACCAAGTAAAGGAAACAACTTATAGTAAGAGTAAAACTCACCTTTAAATTTATCTAAAATCACTGTGAATTTGAGCAATCAAATATCTTATACCACCTATGATGTTCTCCTTTGTATCACCTAGTATACTTGTTTTCTAAATTTGAATTGTTCTTTTTTATATACAGATATTAACTAGATCAAATGATTAAATTGAAATACTACATGTTAAACATGTTTGGTAAGACATGCATTCTGACATATGCATTAATGGCAAGAAATTTTTATGCATGATTTTGATGAGTAATGATTATCTGTAACCTCATGAAAATTCAAAAAAAATCGCTTTATAATGAGTTTCAGATATATTCTCCTCTAAATATCCCTCTAATTTTAACTTAGAGAAATCCTTGGGGTGAGATAGGAGTATAGTCATTGAACCATTGAGCCATTGAACTTTTGAAAATGTGGTTCAACTTCGGGGTTCAATGATACGAGATGAACTACACAGACTGACCAATAGTCATATGATCTTTCCAAAAACTTCAAACTTTGAAACATTAAACCATTGAACTTTTGAACTCTGCTACGTAGGTTCAAATGTTAGGTTCAATTGGTAGGTTCAATGATAGGTTCAACGATACATTAATTTATACAAGGGAACTGAATGAACATGACTCTTTACAAAACATCAAGTTTTGAGCTTTTGAACTGTTGAACTCTTGAATCGTTAAACTTTTTGAACTTTGAAAAAGGGTTTAAGTTCAACTAAAAGGTTCAAAATCATAATTGAAATACACCAATGGACAAACAATTCACTTTTAGAAACTTTAAACCATTAAACCTATTGAACCGTTGAACTTATTGAGCTCTTAAACTCTGAGAAACGTTCAAGTTCAAAGGTTTAATTCTTATAAGAATTTACACACAAAAGGAGATAAGCGTTTGAACTTCTTTTATGGAAAAATTCATGAAAAATTGAATAAGGGCGACTCAAAAGGTAACACACTTGAAATAAATAATAAGAGAAGGAACTAGAAGATAAGTAAAACAATTAAAAATAGAAACTGAACAATGAGATGTAAATAAATACTAACATTACGAATCAATTATAAACTAATTAAATAGTAAAAAAAATATTCTATACTAATAAATAATTAACAAGAAATAATCTAAAATATGAAATGATGAAACAAATACCTCAAATGGAATTGAGCTAAATAAATTTGATTGTAATTTTGAGAAAATTATATAATAAATTAAAGAAAATAAAGATTAATCTAACACTAATTAAATGTAATATATAAAATAGAAAAGTAACTAATATAAAATTTTAAACTAAGTAAGATAAAGTCAAATAACACTTCCTTATTAATAAGTTTAAAAGAGGGAAATGAATGGTAACTTAAATACGAACTTAAATAAAGTAAATAACATAATAAAAAGGGATAAATAATACTAAAGAGACATAAACTAAATTAAAAACCACGTAAAATGAAATGAAAATCAATTCAAATAAAATGAATTAATATAATAAAATTAAGTAAATAAGAAATGTAAGACTTAAAAGAAATGGAACTAATCTAAAAAAACTAATAAGAGCTAAAACAGATTGTGAGTCTAATAAATATTCATCTTAGCAAAACTTAAGTATGATTTTATTGAGAAACATCTTCAAGTAAAAAATATATTTCAAAATTAAAACTATTACAGTTTGAATAGATCAATAAAAATTTTCACATGGAAATGCAATCATGTCATTCAGGTCAAATAATTATAATTCTACACATATGATTGCATATATATAATCATCATAAGATATTAGACCTAAAAGACTTCAAATAATCGAATTAAAACTAAACAATAAACCTAGATATACATATGTTGATTAAGTGTATTACTTTACCATCAAAGGACATATTATTGGTATATCTTAAAAAATTGTATTATCTTAGATATTTTGCACAAAAATAAGAATGATAAAATACTTTAAAGTAACTCAAAGTCTTCATAATCATTTTGTAATGTTTATCCCTTTATGATCAACATACTTTGCCTATAAATGAACTAGATGTACAAAATAATTAATACATATCTTCTTACTAATTCCTCATTATACTTACATAGATTCATTTTTTATCATAATAATTTTATGATCTGATAAATATTTCAGGTGACAATTCAGGGGATGGTTCTACCCCAATTGGTGGTAGAACTTTCGGGAGCCATAACTTTTGCACCATAGCTCCATTTGACTCCCCATTTGAACCATTGGAAAGATAAGAATGATGGGAACACTGAGATGGAACAATCTCTAATTGGTGCATTATGACCCTTGAAAACCAAATGGAAGTTCCCCAAATTTCAATTTTAGTAGTGCAGTCTAAAAATAATAAGTTTTTAAAAATAGTAATTCCTTGAATTCTTTATTTTTTTAAATCATGGAATTCAAACCACTTAATCTCCCTTGATATTGGTGACCTTCCACATCCTCCTCCTACCTTCAAATTTTTTATAAATGAATATTTAACTTGAAATGGAAATCAGACATCTCTTCTCAAAGATAGGCATATGTTTGGGTGTGCAAATTTGATCAATAAAACATCTCTTCTCAGAGATAAAATTATTACAATTGTGTTGTTCTTGTTTCTTTAATTATATTTCAACCAAAGCTTATAAGTTTTGGATCATTGTAAATTATTATCAAATTTGAAAAACTAGCCTTTTATATATGCCAAGATTTTCATTAACCACTTTTAACTATGTGTCCGTTCACTATTTACTATCAATTCTACCATTTGCTTATTTAGTGGCTCAGTGAAATCTTACCACTTTCTACCAAATATAATAAACACCAATATGTATTCCAAAATACTTAATAATGATAAAACCTGATGTATGTACCATGATAATCAATGCAATAAAACATCCTTACTCAAACAAATCCCTATGAAATTATCAAATAAAGGCCACACCAATTGTATTTGCATTTCCTCAGTTGAAATGTATTTGGTGGCACAACCAATCTAACATTGATTATGTTTGAATATTGACTTGGAAATATGAGTTAATTCTTATTTATATATTATAAACCATTAAATTTCATCCGACCATCTTTTAAAATCCATGTTGATATGACCATATAACTTAATAACTTGGTCCTTAGATTTAACAATTAGGTTTTTATATGTGCACAGACTTTATGTATTCAAATTAATAGATTTAATATATGTGTTAGATTTAAATCAAGCATATAACATTATTACCTTGGCCAAAATAATCATAAATTCTATAAATGAAATGGAATGATATCAAAATCATATATGAAATGAAAATGATATCAAAATCATATATGAAATGAAAATGATATCAAGATAGTATATTATTCTCAATCTTGATTGGTAAGCTTTATGAATTTTGAAAACTAAGCCAATGCATCATAAGTTAAATTTGAAAAATAATTTTATCAACATTTATTTGATCAATCTACTCATGTATAATAGACAATAAAAATGAAAACCTCCTCATATATCAACAACAAATGAAAACAAAAATTACATCATTTATAAGTAACATAGAGAAAGTGGAACTAGTAAATTCATTGTTAAAATGATAAAGTCAAATTAATAATAACCATCATTATACACAACTTTACTATATAAATACTGAATGTTTTTTCATTTATCACCACTTGTGTTTTCAAACCCATTATTAAACATTTAAGTAAAATCTTCATCAATGCGACAATCATAAATGATTTTTTAACATGAAATACATATTAAAAAGAAAAAGGAAACTACTTAGACCCCCATATGTATATTTTTACATTTATGACCTTAAGTCATCATTATGGCATAATTTACAAGTACACTTGAAATTTTAGAAAAAGAGAGGGGTGCCAAAAATAGGCATAAAAAACACAACTTCTACAAATTTTGTTTGGTAGATCCACCTACATCAAACAATTTTTCTTCCCTTAGGAAGAGGGACTAAATCTAAAATATTATTATTGAGAAATTAACAATATTAATCTTCCATAGCATGATCCCACTAAGGATTTTGTGATGCCTCATTAAATTATTATGGATCAAAAATAGATGTAATGAAATCATGTGTGGCATTCACGAATTGTGAATGGGTTCACTTGCTATCTGATTGATCTCCAACCCATTGGATAAGCAATTTTAAGTGTATATATATCCCAAATAGGATCAACCCTCAAATAATTAGTATGATATTCATTATCCTCTAAATATATTCTAGGAGAAGGAGGTGAATCCTCATCACTACTCTCATCAACAAAACTAGAAAAATATAAGAAGCTTCTCAGGTTGATCTAAAACATCATAATTATTGATTCTCATTATAAACGAAGAGGGAGGGATGTCACTTTAATATTATTTAGGACCACATCAAAATCAAACACTCCTCTGAATGAATAACTCATGAGTGGTGGGATGGATAATCATGTATCCCTTAACACCCTTAGGATATCCAATGAAGATCCAAGACTAAATCTACATTTCCTTTTCCTTAAATTTCTTATTTGGAATGTGGGCCATAACAAGAGATCCAAACATTCAAAAGTGATTTACTGTTGGTTTTTGACTAATACAAGCTTCAAAAGGAATGACTCCATTCAATTATTTATGAGGAAATCAATTCTTGATATAAAATTTAAGTATGCTTTAGAAAATTATTAAATACATTAAATTTTTGATTAAGAAAACACTCAAGTATGCTTTAAAAATTCATAAACAAAAGTAATAATTTATTTAGTCCTATTGAATAAATATATTGCTAAGGTACCATCAATGCCACTATGTATAATCTATAATATTTTTCACCTCTCCATGATTTTCCCTTCTCATACTTCATCTCAAGATACTTACCAAGTATGAAACCTTGGAAAACTCTATAAGAAAACTTGACTCATGGAAACCGTAAAACTATGTATTGATTACTTAGTTTATTGAGGTAATTATAGTTGAGATGACCAAATTGCTCATGCCATAATTTAGTTACCCCATCTAAATAAGGGAGTAGTGCAATATAGGGTTAATCATGAGTAAATTGTGAGAAAGTATATAATCCTGACTATTGATTTGCTTTCCCACATACAATAATGGGTTCATTTTTTTCTTTCATAATAACAATAGAATTGGGTGTGAAATCAAATTTATTTCCCAAACTGATGTGAGTGATCTTATAAATAAAAAGGATATTGGTAGATAAATAGAGAACACATAAAATATCATGAAATGTAACATCATTCACTTCAACATATTCACTCCCACTAACTTCAGTTGAAGTATCGACACCCAAAAAGATGAAAGTCATATAACAAGGATCCAACGATGAGATCATGTCATGTGATGAAGCCATGTGGTACAATGCACCTGAATCAATAACCTGTCAGGAAAGCTTATACATAATTATGACAAGTTATTTTACCTTATATTTACCATTGTTGTTGTATTTGGCCTTATAATACTCCTATGTTGATGAAATCTAATTGGGACAGTCAAAGACATTGATATTATGATTCACGAACATCTTAATTAATTGGTTAATCTACTTGTTCATGCATTTGTATTTATCATGCCTAGATTTCTGACATTAGCCATATGCAAGTCACTCTCTCTTGGGTTTTCATTCTAAAGATGAGGAATCTTTTAATGCTTTATACTTAGCATCATATTTCAATTTACCCATTTGAATGAGCTTGTCTTACTCCCAAGTCAAGTCAACAAAAAATTAATTCAAGGATGACATGATCCATTTATTTACACAAGCACTCTAGATGTCATGAAAGGTAGAAACAAAGATAGAATATTTAGATCCAAGCATGGAAAGGATGGAAATAATCAGTTGATAATAATATTTATCAATGACACATAGTGTCAACTATAATCTAAGTGATTTAATTTTATGAAGAAATCTTGTATTGTATCAAAATCTCTTGGGCTCAAAATGATGAGCTTGTTCTCCAACTCATGACCTCTCATTATGTCCCACTTCTCAAATTATTTTTTTAATATGGTCCTAACTTAATTATGGGTACTAGTATATTCAATATGAAAGGGTAGTTGAAGATTCACAAACATGCATACAAGATTTTATGATTAGTCACTTGTATTATACCACTTTACATTCTATACCTTAGGTGTTGGTTATTTTTTTGTACCCATGGTGGTTTGGTGTAAAAATTTCCTCCTCAATAGGATTTTCACTTTGAATTTCCACTTTTGATACTTTAAAGGTGTTAGAATTAGAATATAACTTAGATCTATGGTGGCTGGTGCAAAAGAAAAATATATGTTGAACTACATGTGTTGAAAGACTAGGAATATGAAACCCTACTTAAATATTTAAAGGTTAAAATTTACAAGGAACTAGAATATTACCAATGTGTAGAGCTTTAAAAACTCACATTTTCCCCAAAAATGACACCTCAAAAATATCAACAAGTTGTACGTTACTTGTGTTTAAATTTCTAAATAGCAAGGGTAATCTCCACTTTAAATTTTTTGAAAAATGTTGGGTGTACACAAGTTTGGATTGGGTCATAAGGTTAATTCCCCACTAATAGGATTCAAAATTTCATCTCCTTTCATGTGATTATGCAATATAACCAAGGGGATAAGACCTTTTTTGAGTACTCCCTCTCCCCCTTTTGATTGATGCATGGGAGTGCCATCACCCAAAAAATGCCTCCATTTTTAAAATGAATAGTGTCACTTTTCATGATCTTAAATTTGATGGTCCCTGGGAAATCAAAAACTAAAGTAAGAGGTGGGAAGAATAGGAGGTATACTTAGGGTTATGTTCTACTAGGTGTCAAAATATAGATGATGTCTAAATAGGCTAGAACATGGGGGGTTTCTAAATGGGCATCAAAATCCAATAAGTTTTTATGTAGGAACTGGAACCTGATAGCTACTCATGTAGGGGTTAGAATCTGATAGGTACTTATGTAATGGTCAAAATATGAAATGTTATTATGAAATGGTAATAACCTATTAGGTGTGCACAAAATAACCTAAATGTCCATTCAAACTTGGTTTTCCACCATGAAAAATTTTCTAACTATCAAAACTTACAGTGAGATGTTGAAATTCCAACATACTATAGAAACTTCTAAAAATGTGTATTGCATATATCTTCTACAAAATATGATAAATACACACTAGGTTTCTTAAAACACTACAAAAAAACCCGACATTTTTGAAATAACTTATGTGGTTAAAGAGAATCAAAAGAGTCTTTCAAGAAACATTCCATTGAAATTTTCAAACCAAAACTATTCATGCATGGTAGACAATCCATTATATAAAACCAAACCTCTTATTCAACACAAAAAATTCTAAAAATAGAGCTCACTGATAGTATGATTCAAACAATATATCCATTATTTATTGTCAACCCTAAAAGCTATCTGGTGGTGAACAAATGATGAAGTCAAAAATAATTTCAAACTTAAACAAATTATAAATTCCTACATTTAAATAAAAACCAACTTCAGGAAAAACATCCATTCTTATCAAATTTGCTTAATTTGTGTCCATATATAAGACAAAATGACTATATGTAGATAAATAATTTCAACATGGTCATTCCATATTTATTTGAACCATCATAAATGAATACAAAGTGCAACCGTGCATTCTAATTTTAAGTTTATCCACCAAGATCCATAGCTTATGCTCACACATATTCTAGAATATGCATGCAATAGAAATGAGTAACCTATTATAATGGAAATCAAATCTTATGCCAAAAATGGAATGAAAATATAGACCACCATTTTTACCATTTCATATGATTATTCCCATACCAAACTACATTTATTCATTTCATAGTCCATTTTAATAAACCAATAGAAATATCTGACAAATTTTCTTTAAAAACCTAATACCCAAAAAACATTTGAAGTATAACATGCAATATTCACATGAAGATTTTGATCGAAAGGATTATAATCGATCCACTATAAATATCTTCTACTGAATATACAAAACTAGTAACCCTAAACCTAATCACCAAAAATAAAACTTCAATCCTTAAAAACTTCCAATAGAGCATAATAATATTCTACATGCATAACCTTCACAAAGTCAAAAACCCATCCCATATATAACTATAGTTATTTTACAATAAACCAGATACCTATGCTTCACAAATTTCATTCATAATTCCATACAAATGATTAGAAAACATAAAATATATATGTTAATATTTAAATCATAAGACAAATGATTTATGAACTTTTTCAAAACACCATCAATTGTAGAAAATCCATCAATATAGAAACAAAAACCTTGAATACTTAAAATATTTATGAACTGAATACATAAAAACCTCTGTATGCACACCTTCAAAGTTAAAAACCATATTAAATAATTCTAAAACATTTTTAAAAATAAATTTAGACATCTATGAGCTTCAAAAAATCTTCAAATAATGCCATGTAGACAAACATAAAATATGTATGCTTGATATTTACATTTGAGCATCGGATAAAACTATTATTTTTCATGAGAATGACTACCACAAAGGTGATCAGCATACCTAACCTATAAATGAACTAGATGCACAAAAAATTTAATCCTTATCTTCTTCCTTCATTTTTGTTATGTTTTCATAGCTTAGATTTCACTTTTGAGATTTGTAAATGATTACCAAATTTTAAAAACTAACCTTTTCTATATGCCAAGATTCACATTAACCACTTTCATCTACTTGTCCATTCACTATTTGCTATCAATTATACCATTTATTAGTTAGTGTTTTGGCCAAATCTTTCCACTTTCTATGAAATATAATAAACACCAATATTCATTATAAAATCCTTACTAATGATCAAAACCTAATGCATGTATCAATAAAATCAATGCAATGAGATCTCCTTAATCAAACAAATCCCTATGAAATCATCAAATATAAGCCACACCAATTGCATTTACATTTCCTCAGTTAAAACATATATTGTGGCACCACCAATCTAACTCTGATTATGTTCAAATCTTCACTTTAAACCATGACTTCATTTTCAGTTAGATATTATAAACCATTAACTTTATTTCCATCACATTTTAAAATACACATCAATATGACCATATAACTTAACAACTTAGTCCTTTTATGTACCACTTAGGTCTTAATATTTGCATAGACTTTAGACATTCATATCAATATATTTAAGATATATTTTATATTTAAATAAAACATATAACATTATTACCTTGACCAAAATAATCATAAATTCCATAAATGAAATGGAGTGATATCAAAATCATATCAAATTTTGAAATGATATTGATATAATATATCATTCTCATATTTATTGGTAACCTTTATGAATTTTGAAAAATAAGCCAATGAATCACAAGAGAATTTTGAACAATCATCTTATCGACATTTCATTGATGAACCTTCTCATGTAGAATACATAAGATAAATGCAAATATTCTCATTTATCAATTTCAAATGAAAACCAAAATCGCATAATTTATAACTGACATAGATAAAGTGAAACCAACAAGATTTTTGCTCAAACAACAAAACTAAATTACTAAATCTAAAGTTTTTTTCATAAGAAAGGAACAATATTCCTCTTCCATAGCATTATCCCACTAAGGAGTGCCTCATACCTAGTGAAATGAATGCAACTCAGAAGCAAATATAATGAAAGCATGTGGGGCATTGAAGAATTGTGAATGGGTTCACTTGGTTTTTGATTAATCTCTAACCCATTGACCAACACTTTATACTATTTGTCTATCCCAAGGAGGATCAAATCTCAAATAATTAGGAGGAGATTCATCATCCTTTGAAGATATTCTAGGAGAAGAAGGTGAATCCTCATCACTACTTTCATCATCAAAACTAGAAGAAGAATATGGATCATTAGGAATTCATTAAGGCAGATCTAAAACATTATAACTATCATCAAATCACATTGACAAGGATGAGGTAGGGTTATCATGTGTAGAGTCTTGAGGACCATATTGAAATTAAACACTCCTATGAATGAATTACTCATGAGTGGTGGGATGGATGATATTGTATCCTTGAACACCCTTAGGATATCAAAATAATATCTAAGGTTCCATTGCCTTACATTTATTCTTTGGAATGTGTTTCATAGCAAGAGATCTAATCACTTGGAAGTGCTTTACTATGCATTTTTGATTGCTCTAAGTTTGACTACCTTTAATGATTTGTGAGGAAATTACTTCTAGATATAAAATTCAAGTATCCTTAAGAAAATGATTAATACCTCTAATTTATTTCTAATAAAATATTCCCAAGAATGCTTTAAAAATTCATTGATGAAATTAATATTCTATTTAGTCTTGTTACATGAATATTTTTTAAATGGAACAATAATCTCATTATGTAAAATATCCAATATTTGTTCACATCTCCATGATTTTCCCTTGTCATAATTCTCCATAGGATACTTATCAAGTATGCAACCTTGGAAAACTCTATAATAAAACTTGACTTGTACCATCCATTGAACTAAGTATTGATTACTAATTTTATTCAAGTAGTGATAGTTAATATGGTTGGATCACACGTGCCATAATTTACTCACCCCATTTGAATGAGTGACTAGTGTAGTAGAGGGTTAATCAGGAGAAAAATGTGAGGAAGTATATAATCAGGATTGGTTATCTGCTTTCCCAAATTCAATAATGGAGTCACTGTATGCTTCCATAATAACCATGGAATTAGGTGTGAAATCAAATTTATTTCCCAAACTAATGTGAGTTATCTGATAAATAGATAAGAGATTGATGGATAAAGAGGGAACACATAGAACATCATGAAATTTCCCATCATTCACTTCAATGGAGCCATTCCCAATAACTTTATCTAATGTATCATCACCTAACAAGATGGAAGTCATATAATAAGGATCCAAGTATGAGAACATGTCATGTGATGAATCCATGTGGTGTGATTAACTAGAATCAATAACCCATGTAGAAAATTGGGACATATCTACAAGTGCTTTTACCTTATTTTGACCCTTCTTGTTGTCTTTGCACCTAAATTTATCATGTGTTGATGAACTCTAATTGGAAGAATCAAGGACAATGATATTTTATTTCTCAAATATCTTATTTAGTTGGTCAATTTTACCATTCATGAATTTGGATTCATCATGCCTATATTTCTTGTAATAGCTACATGTGATTCACTCTTTCTTGGGTTTTATTTTTGAAGATGAGCACTCTTTTGATGATTTTAAATTAAAATCATATTTATGACCCTTTTTTTATTTTAGAAGATGAGGACTCTTTTGATCCTTTAGAACTAGCATCATATTTTTTACCATTTATTTGTTCTAGGTTCTAGTTTTTTTTATTCTACTTGTTGCGATAAGCCTTTTATTTGTAATGAATCACAATTAAGGCATCCAATTTAGATGAGTTTATTTTACCATTTAAATAATCTTATATTTCTCTCGATTAAAGTTAGTAATAAATTCATCAAAGGATGGCATGGTCCATTTGGTCACAAGATCACTCTTGGTGGCATGGAAGTTAAAAATGAAGATAGAATAGACATATCCTAACATTATAAGCATGAAAATATTCAATCGATCATATTATTTCTAAATTCCATAGTTTTAAATATGAATTAATTGATTTTGATTTTGTTAATAAGTCTCATATCATATCAAAATCCCCTGAGCTTAGATTGATGATCTCATTCCCCAACTCATGACCTCTCATTATGTCCCTCTTCCCAAATAGACTTTCTAATATAGTCCTAATTTTTTTAGGAGTAGTAGAAGATTTAATATGAGAGAGAAGTTTAAGATACATAAACAGGCATATAATACCATAGGATTCATCACTTCTATTATATCACTTTGCCTCTTCTACATCAAGTGTCAGTTTTTTTTGTACCCATGGCGGTTTAGTGTAATTATTTATTCCTCAAGAGTATTTACACATTGACATTCCACTCTTGATTTTTTAAAGGTGTTATAATCATAACATAATTCATATCCATGGTGGAAAAAGGAAGTATGTGATGAATTGTATGTGTTGAAAGACTATGAATATGAAACCCCACTTGAATATTTAGAAGTTCAAATTGACAAAGCATTATAATATTATCAATGTTTAGAGATTAAAAAACTCACACTTTCAGAAAAAAATAACACCTCAAAAGGAGAAACATGATGTAATTTATGTAAGTTTCAAGTTCTAATTACCAATGGAAATCTTCACTTTATAAAATTTCAAAATTGTTGGGTGTGAAAATGTTTGGACTGGATGCTAAGGTTAAGACCCCATTAGTAAGAATCAAAATTTAATTCTCCTTAGTGTGACTTTGCCATATGACAAAGGGGATAAGATTATTTTTGAGTGATCCCCCCTTATATTTTTGATTGATTTGTCGGATTTCCATCACCCATAAAATGCATCCATTTTTAAAATGAATGATGTCAATTTTCACTATCTTAAATTTGATGGTCCCAGGGACATCATAAACTATAGGAAGAGGTGGGTAAAACAAAAGGTCTACTCAGGAAAGTTGTAGAATCAGGTGAGTTTCTAAGTTAGTGTCAAAAACTAGGGCATGCTCAAATAGGCATCAAAATCCAAATAATTTCCTAGTAGGTGATAATAAAATGTGGGGTGTCTAAGTAGGCATCAAAATCTAGCTGGTGTTTGTGTAGAAGATGAAACCCAACAATTTCTCATGTAGGGGTCAAAACCTAATAGGTTTTTATGTAATGGTTAAAATTTTATAGGTGCTTTTTCAATGGTTGAAACCTAGTAGATGTGCATACAATCAACCAAATGTCTTCTTGGACTTATTTTTCCACCATGAAAAGTTTTCCAACTATCAAAAATTCCAATCAGTGGTGGAAATTCCAATACACTATAAAAATATCTAAAAATGTGGATTCCATATAGATTCTAAAAAATATGATAGAAACCCACTTTTTTATTTAAAACTCAAAAAACCCCATAAATGATTTATCCTTAAAGTCATTGAAAAGTATGGATTTTTTTAAAATTCAAAAAATAGCCTTGAAACCCTCCAAAAATGCCCAGAGACTGACTATCACAAAACTACATCATGTTTAAAGCCATTTCTAGTTTTTTTCATCTTATAAATCCATTTGTGTTATCCATTTTTCACCTAGAGACTCTATGAATTCATATTCATATGCATTTATGATATACCCGACCAAACCTTAAAAAATTGAAATCAATGATAACTCTCAAAAAAATAAGAATGCAAGATCTCTCAATAGAATCCATGGGTTTTTCTACCATCATAGCTATGATATTATGTCATAATGGGACACAATATATCATCAACTAGATAGGGTCTAATGCATGAGGCTAAATTTGTATGCAGTAGTGAAATATTAAGATTAACAGCTTGTCTTCACAACCAAAATTTGCATTAATTATCATTCATTCATTAATTATCTATAAATTACACTGGAAGGTATATTATATAGTGAGGGATTACGTCACCCAAAAATTTAATTAACACAACTCATAATTATAAAATGACTTAAAATAAATTTCCCATAATGACCTATTATTAACCTAAGAAACCTAATTAGACCATGTAGGTAAAACCACATAGTGGGAAAAATTTGAAACTAATAGTTTTTATCACAAAACAAATTTAAAAATCATAATAATGAGTTAAAACCCATAATTCATGAATATTAACCACAAAAAAATCCCAAGGTGTCCTATCACAAATTTCTATTTGTGTATATTTTAAGGAAACAATAGTAATTAGGATAAGCATAAAAAATAGTTAAAAGTCTATAATGAGTGGTAAGCTCAGAGTATTTAGAGGTTCAATATTGGAAGTTTAAGACATAAAATATTCCATTCAATCCCTCCTTTTAGCACTAATTTATGTTTAGAGCAATTTGTGACCCACTTAGAATGCATCTATTAAATGAGTTGATCTAAGAGGACAAAGGGAGTCTATACGTCATGGGAATAATATTCCCTTCTTTTTAAATTTTTTCTAGGGATATAAGGGTTAATAGATTTCTATAATGTTTAGTTGGGTGAGCAACAACTATTACCACTACATGTTCAACCAATCTCTTTACTTGAATTACAATTGACTAATGTTATGGACTTGTTGAAACCATAAGTATAATATCTTCTTTCATAAGATAATAAAATTATAATCTACTGAGTATGACATGTTATCACCAAAAAATATTAAAGAGAGGGAAAGAATAAGGAATAAAAAGGATGATTGTTTTGTCTAAGATCAAATATTTTAGTGCTAATAAATGGAAATCATGTGTTGTTGTAATTATATCACTAGAAATCATGTTTAGATATTACATAAATTGAATAACTCAACGAGAAAAATTCAAAGGAAAATGCGAACATTTAATTCTAAATATGTATTAAATAAAATCAAATACACAAGCCTATAAATATATCACATAATGGCTTAATAAAAGATTCAAAATAAATAGAATGAGAATATAGAATAGATCAAACTAGCTACTAAACAATTTGATTATATATTCACTTTAAAATACATCATTCAAGTAAATTTTTGGCATGTATTACTTCTCTCAAATCAATATCCTCTTGAAAACTATTATTAAAAAATAATGGAGAATAGCAGGTGCAATGCTAGCATAATTTTGACAAAGTTTTAGTATAAATTTTATCTACACTTATAATGGCAAGAACTATTAATTGAATAGGAAAGGAAATAAAATCCATTTTCATGATGCATAACCAAAAATTAATGGTCTAATTCCCAAAATTAAATTACGGTAATTGATTACAAATCAGTTTATTTAGATAATACATCAATAAAGGATAAGAACAAGTCATGGACTAATTATGAGGTGATAACAAATATCGTTATGAAAGGGGATGCAATCTCCAATGCATTTAAAGCTCAAATAAACTACCATTTAATATCTTTTAATTATTTTCAGAACTAAATCAGTGGCCCAAATAGGGAAAGCCATATCATTATAAAATGAACCAATTGATGGATCAAACAGTTCATGTAATATTTTGTCCATTCCTAATTTCACATGATTATCTGTATGACAACAAAAATTCTATTAAATATACCTTTATTTAATAAATGTTGATAAACATGCATATCGATATTTGATAATGAGTTATTCCAATATATAAATAGCTACATCTTGTCATTTTGATGAAGTTATTGATGTCTTTGAATAGTGAAGTAAACTATATTGTGCACACCCTCCTCGATCTCATTTCTCTCCCTCCATCCAATTTAGGCTATTGTTATAGTTTTTGACACCTTCATGTTCATTTTAGTTTCATCATATTGGCCCACAAAATCCATCCTATTTCATTATAAGTCTTTTTATAAGTTATATTGTCTGAGATTTCCTAGGTCTCTGAATTTTACTTCTTTGAAGGTGGGACTTTACTCCAAAATACTTTTGAATCTGACAGTTTATTTTCTTTATATTTTAATTTATGCATCATATTCAAATTTTTAATATAATACCTTAAAGAGTTATGATATGATCACTTATGAGATCTATATCTTTCCCACACAATCTTCAATCTACGTAGTCATCCAAGCCATTCATCTTTTCATTGAATTTTTCTTAAAAAGCTACAATCAATAATATAGCCAAATCACCACCTACCCATCATTTATATTTTGTACTTGGACATCAAATTTTATATCATTATCTATTGAATTCATCTCCTTCTATAGGATAATGCCATGTGTCATCTTTTCACTTATTTGACTCTCTAACTATGGATGCACATGATTTTTACACTTGTCTAAATATAACTTTTGGGAAGGCATTTTAGGTATCATAATGTTTTATATATATCTTAAATCATCTAGGTATATGAGATCATGACACATGACATGATCTTGGGTATTGAATAAATTATTCAACTATTGATTATGTACTCACACTTCTGATCTCTGACTCCCAAAAATGTGACCAAGTCTCACAATATCAAAACATTAGAGTCAAAATAAATTCAAACTATGTTGTTTTACTTTGTTATTTTTGAATTATCAAGATACAACCACATGTATCAATATCAAAACATTGGGCTTCAACTATGTTTGAAAACCTTTTCATTGTGCATTGTCATCCTTGATCTATAAATCCTCAAGATGTGACCATTTATCACAATATCAAAACTTTAGAAGACTTCGACACTTAGCCATTTTACAAGAATTGGTCTACTCTAATTGAATGAGATCATTCCACATGACATCATCTCATGGTTTATCTACCTTTGACACAAGTTAGTCAATTTTACAATTCTACTTCTTTGCACTTTTGAGAAATCTCTAAATCATTGATACTACCATGTGACATTTTTGTGTTGAATATTGCATCGAGGACATGCACGATTTAAATTAAACCCACTGAGTCTTTAGTCATTTTAATGATGAAAAATGGTGTCATCATAGGCCTTTGGGCCTTTGGGATTTTATAGAATACTACTTTACTCTGACCACTTGATCTTTTGACATATGGACAACTCAGAGAATCACGAGAGCTTCCATGACATTAAACTATTGTCTACCTCCCTCCAAGCTCTAATTCCCAAAATGTATCCACATGGTGTAATATTATAAGGTTGGGGATTATAATAATTTAGACTACTCACTACCTCTAAAAAATTTTAGATTGTGTGGGCTTCTTAATTTATGACATGTATCACAAATATAAAAACTTGGGCTATGGGATAGACAATAATTTTTGAATTCCCTAGTGGACTCCAAAGACCTAATATTTTTACAGATGGAAAGGATTGATGTCTTAAGGTATTTATAAGATATATATGAACAAAAGGAAGGAAAAAAATGCTTGATAAATAATTAATATGTTAGTTAAATAATTAAAAAATACCTAATAATTAAACAAAGGAAAACCCAACATTGCATATATCACATAGTATTTGACAATCAAGGTAATTTCACATATTTTAAACCATCGAGGAGAAAAATTTCCCTGATAATGTTATAGAAAAAGTTACCTCAAAATCATATTTAGCATAACTGACATAGATTAAGGCATTTTAAAGATCAATTTATATGAAAACATGGTCAAAAGAACATTGATTTATGTCAAATAAATGAATTTAAAAGCTAAATGAATATTTATAATTGATAATAAGACAATATAAAATATAACATGAACCAAAATAGTCATTAATTAAATGAATAAAAATCATAACTTAATTTAAATATTTCAATAATGAATTCTGATGTCCAATTAAATAAACTATTTAAATTACCCCCCTTCTATTTAACCTTTAAGGAAGTGATGATTTAGGTTTAATGTTAATTTTTTAAAAATAATCATTCAAACACATCATGAGCACCATAGGATAATTTTTCAACATTTAAGACAAACATTTTATAACAAATGGAATAATTTGAATTAATAATGGGTAAACTAGGCTAAAGCTTTAACTATCAAGGTAACGCTTCTAACCAATGTGAAACAAAAATAGAATTAACACATGAAGTACCACTTTAACTAGACTTATTGAGATGACATAAATTATATAACCCAATGATTAATAAAATTAAAAATTACTCAATAAAACTTCAAATGACCAATCTTATATTATTTGAACTCTAGACAAGGATTTTCTAATTATTGTGAAAAAATGGTCAAGTGAAGGGTGCTCAATTTCATCAAACACATTCATAAGTTTAAAAACTTAAGATGGGAATCCATATATTAATTTTTGAATAAATCATAAATGTGATCATGTAAACAAAAAATAATAGAAGAAAGAAATAATTATGTTAAATAAGGAGGGTCCCCATGTGAGATTTTTAATATGGGGCATGTTGGACCCAAGAATTTTCACACAAGATTTCCAATTGAAAATAATTCAAGGTTTTTTGATGTATTTTTTGAAGAAGTGAGGGGAAGTAAATTTTTTATTAGGTGAATTTATTTCTCCTATAATGAATAATCTTATTTATATTTTTGCATCCTCATGAGTTTTTACACATTATATCATGTGTTAAATTTGTTTATGTGCCTTTTACATTAATATCCTATCTAGATCCATTTCTTTGTACAATTTTATATGTTTTATAATTTATCCACATGAAGGTAATTTTCAATTTCTCTATCTAAAAGTAACTTCTTTACTATGGGCTTCATGTCTAAGGTCTCAATATGTGATGAGAATTTGGTTGATGAGACAATGGGTGATTGGTCATAGATGGGCTCATCGAAGTTGGGATCATAAAATATGTGTGATAAATGAGGGGATTTGGTAACATCTAAGATTGTATCATCAATTATGGTTTCATCAAAGAGAGGCTCATCGAATATGGGTTGAATATTAATGGATCGGTTTTAAAAGGGTTTGTTAAAGAGAGGATCATCAAATACAGCTTCATTAAATATGATATTATCCAAGAGTGGTGTGCTAATGATTCATTGGAATTTGGATGTATTTTTATGATTATTATGATTTTTTTGACCAAGATTTATCTTTGGAAGAGACTAGCCATGCATGTTGACTCTCATATGTAGACACACTTCGTTCTTGCTTAAACAATGTTCCTCACATTGATTATGGTATAATATATTTTTATTTTTTTACCTCAATAACATAATATATGGATAAAAGTATTGGTTGAGTATATATCATGTGATCATTGATTAGATAATGGTTGATTTTGGGTGTGTCACTTGTGAGATTTTTGCTTGTTAAACTTTTATCAAATCTAGAGAAAGTGTAGTTCATACTTCTCAAGGGATCAATGCATTTTATAATTTAGATAGGGATGAATATTTTTATATTGAGTAGGTAAATAGGGACCTATTATTGAATGATGGATATGGGATTTTAGGGTCACAACTTGTTTTTTTATCTATTAGATTTGGTCAAGTATATTAGGATTTTGGTTTTGGGATGCAATATCCTAGAATTTGGATTAGTTTCAATTTAGATATAATTTAGTTTAGATATGTTTCATCTTTTAATCTATTTTACCACAAGTAATATGAAAACAAGAAATGCATATAAACACAACTCATGATAGTAAAATTGGATTATACATAAATAATGGCCCACTGATAATACCATGAAATGTATGTCGTGGGTGATATTTGGAAATTTTGTGTTCCCACAAGTACTATAAATATACAAAAAGAAGGTTTATGTGTTTGACCAACAAGATAACAAAAAACATCATTTATATACATTATTATTAATTGAGGCCATAATACGTATAAGGTTATTATTAGGTACATGGATATTGGTGGATGAAACCACCTCACATCACAAAGTTGGTAAAATAGAGTACCTCTTATCCAATAATAACATCTGATCCCTAATTTATATATCCCACCAGAACATGATCTTTGACTTAACATTGGGTGATGAAATCCAAGTTTCAAGACCCTAGAAAATAAAAATAAAAAGGACAAAATTGGTTTTTGTATTCCAATATCACTTTGTAGTTCAAGAAAAAATCCTGCAGGCTCATTCCTTTGTTGACACACCAATTGATGCCATTCCCTATTCCTAAGGTTACATTGTGGTGTTCTAGAATATCATACATTATTTTAAGCCTAACAAACACACATAAACAAGACTAAGAAATCATATGCAAAAAATAATTGATTATTTAAGATTAAATGTTTAAATGTATGTTTGTTTAATTACATGTCTTTAAATAGAACACCTATGAGTATATTTTCATTAGTTTAGATGATATAAGTCTTTCACAAGTGTTAAACCTACACATAAAATAGTCAAGATACATAAATGCTACAATTAATAGTGCAAACACTATTAAATAGATTTAATAATCTAGTAATGATGCAAATGTTGTGATGTTTACAAAAATAGACATCAAAATTAATTCATAGTACACATATATTAATTAATATAACACAAGAACCACTAATGATGCAAACTCTACAACATTTACATGAAAACTAAAGATATAAAATAGAAAATAGACCCACATAGATGATAAAATATATCATGTATAAATTGTTTAATAAAAGACAAATGCTACTAATGATGCAAACATCATGATGCATATAAAGTTGTAATAGTAGACATAACATAATTTGATATAATTACAATGTTATTATATTACATGGAAATTTTACTATTAAAGGGAGAGATGTTATTTCACAACACAAAAACATTGTGACATATAAAACAAAATTTTGAAGCTAAAATTTATAAATTTTATCCAAAATGGACCTAATTTTACCTCAATGCAATACAGGGTAAGATAAAAACCTCATAAAAATCAAAATTAAACAAATATAATGAACAAAACCATCCAACTAGGCATGCCAAAAATGTGTACATGTAAATTCTTGGAGAAAATGTGTTAAAACTAAAATAGACATTAAATACATACACAAAATACTAATGATCTTTAGATTGAGATTAAATGATAAAAAAGATAATGTCTTACCTTCACCTACCATTAAATCTTTATTTATTACATGGATTATGCATAAATTGAGAATTAATGTGGTTGCTTAGTTGGAGGCATGAAATCAATTCACTTGCCTATCACCTTGATTAACTGATGAATGGATACATTTCAATTCTTGATCTCTTAAAAAAATACTTTCTTTAGACTTACTTGGCTTGATTGAAATGGAGGAGGGACCTTCTATTTATTTAATATTAATTATGAAATCAACTGTCATATCTGATTTAGTATGAAGGGCTAGGGTTAAGTCAAAATCCTCATTGAATGAGGAAAGTTGACTCATAAACATGAGGATTTTAAATTTATGGGTTGATTGATTGAGGAATTGGAATGATTAGGTCATGTCTTGGATTTGGGATTCCAATGGTTTGAAAATAGATTTAGTGAGGTGATGATATGTGGTGTGAATTAACTTATTTAAATTTAATTTATTTTTATATTTTAGATGTGCATGTATTTTGTTATTAGGACTAATGAAATAACTAATGCGCTTAAATATATTTTTAATCCAGATTTTTATTTTGTTGGGATTGGGTAAGGTCAAATGATGGAATGATTAATTGATTAGGGGTGTTGATAGTGTTAAAGCAGATTGGATAGGGTGGTATTGATTATAAGATTATGGATTTGGAATGATGGGCTTTAGTGGATTATAATCAATAGTGATAAATAGGGGTTATTAAAATTGATTATGGATTTTGGTAGTAAGGTGTTTAAATTGTCTAAATTGAACTTTTAAAAGGGTCTAAAGTGATGACAATGAATTCCTAAAAGTAGTGAAATGAAGTGTCTACACATTAAATATATCAGCATCATACAAAAACTTATTGTGTTGTGAAGAGAACATAGAAAGTATAATTGATAGTGGTGATCCTATACTAATAAATAGACATTGTTACACTATGATTGCATCTCTTAAGAATAAATTAAAAAATGAAAAAAAAAAAAAAAAAAATGGTTCAACAAAGGCTAACAAAAGAAACATTATATAAAAACATGTCATAAAGATTAACATAAAATTTGACTCATAAACATGAGGAGTTTAAATGTATGGGATTGATTGATTGAGGAATGGGAATGATTAGGTCTTGTCTTGGATTTGAGAATCCAGTAGTTTGACAATAGATTTAGTGAGATGAAGCTAGGTGGTGTGAATTAACTTATTTAAATATAATTTATTTTTATATTTTAGATGTGCATGGATTTTGTTATTAGGACTAATCAAATAACTAATGTGCTTTTTATTTTGGTGGGATTGGGTAAGGTAAAATTATGGAATGATTAATTTATTAGGGGTGTTGATAGTGTTAAAGTAGATTGGCTAGGGAGGTATTGATAATATGATTATGGCTATGGAATGATGGGATTTGGTGGATTATAATCAATATTCATAAATAGGGGTTATTAAAGATGATTATGGATTTTGTTAGTAATGTGTTTAAATTTTCTAAAGTGAAGTGTCAAAAGGGTCTAAAGTGGTGAAAATGAATTCTTGAAAGTGGTGAAATGAAGTGTCTACACATTGAATGCATGGGAATCAAAAAAACATTTATTATGTTGTGAAGAAAAAATAGAAAGTATCATTGATAGTGGTGATCCTATACTAATAAATAGACATTATTACACTATGATTGCATCTCTTAAGAATAAATTTAAAAATGAAAAAAGAAAAAAATGGTGCAACAAAGGCTAAAAAAGAAACATGTCATAAAAACATGTCATAAATATAAAAATTGGAGAATGAAAGATCCAAAAGGAAAAATTGTATTAATAAATATTAAAAAAGAAAAAATATATCAATAAAGGTTTCAAAAGGAAATCTTATAGAAATAAAAGTCACAAATGAAACATAAGTAAAAAGAAAGGTTACATAAAGAAAATATACAAAGGGAACATTTAGATAATCAAAGGGAGAAAATTGAAAAGGATAAGTTGATGAAATATAAGTTATAAAAACAAAATAAAGGTGAGAAATAAAACATCCTTAATGAAGGGTTTATCATTAATAAAATTTAAAATGGATGCATTAAAAAAGAGGTTAATGTCACAAATGTGATTCCAAAGGAAGAAACCATTGTCGCTCACACAACATGCCATAATTAATCACAAAATTAGGAAGACTCTTTTTAATTTTTTTATTCACTCATGCTTTCATAATTAAATGTAACTTACAACCAACACCATTTTAAATACCAATTCAATGCAATAAACCTTTCCATATGGAACTTATCATGAAAGTGGAGTTTTAACCTCCTAATTTGCATTTTAAACCTATCTTGCCTAGTTCTCTCAACCTACTCCAAGAGGTAATATGGAGTTTCATCCCATTATATATCTATAAATATATCCCATTATGATAAATAAGTTTGAATTATAAAATTTCATATAAATCACTTGACCTTGAAGTAGAGTCTAGTTGCACTTGTTCGTGCTTACTGAATCTTGATCTATAGCTCTCTCAACTCCCTACAAACACTTTGGGAAGCCACTTTGATTTTTATTCCATTTAAGTCTCCAAATCCTATCCTATTGAGATGAAAAATATCATTCAAGTCACTTTAATATTTTAAAATTGGTTCTTAGATGACTTCTTGACATGTTTTTATATTTTTGAAAATATTACTTAGTTTAAGAAAACTTGTCTTTTTTCTGGTTAGAACTTGCAAAAAGGGATTAAAATTCATCTAAGTCCCATATACCTAATCAGAATTTTAACCCACCATTATGTCTTTAGGTTCAAACTATTCATGTTATAGTGCTAATTAGGTCTTTTCTCCTACCTATGTGTGTGTTTCAAATTTCCATCTCCTATAGAACTAGTTAGGCTTTTAAATATTGAATATGTCTAGGGATTCCTTAGGTTCATTTATAGCTCCAATTAGAATAATTTATCTGACTAGTTTTTAGGTGAGTGGAATTGGGCATGTTTACTTATATCTAGGATTTAAATCTTGATTAGGTTAGGGATCATCAAGCTAGCATCAACATAGTGCATTTTGATAAAAAAATCAATGTTAGATATGTAGTTACGTGGGGAGATGAACAAAGAGCTAATTGGGGGTCCCAATCACAATTATGTCTTGAGGCCCCCACAACTTTGAAATTTCTCATACTTGGTTATAATCAACAAAATAAGGCCTTTTTAGGTCTAGATATGTGAGAGTGATCTCGTTAATGCTAATTGGGATTGGGGTTTGAAATTTTCAAAATTTGAACCTTTTTAACTATATAATCATCCACAAAATGATGAATACATTTGGGAGGAGAATTTTTTAGCATACCCTATTTTTTTGATGTAAAGTTTACTCCCATTGTCACTATTTTGAACCATTTTCATTGATTAAAAGGTGACTTCATTTTGGATGCAATGGTGGTCATAATTTTTACTAATTTTTAGTGTAGAAAACCTATTCATGTTTTTGTATGACATTTTATTTTTCATGTTTTTAATTTCTTGATTTTGACTTGGGTTTTTGTATCTTTTAGGAAATGAATAGTGAAAGTGGTTAATTTGGAGGGAGAATAATAAAAATGATGTTCTTAGGTGCATTAATGGTGGTACCATGGAATTTTGGAGGGAAAATACTCCCTTAGAAGACCCCAATTTATGTATAATGACTACATTTCATTGTCAAAGGATTGTATTTTCTTTTCCCCATAAGATATTTGGAGCCAACCACTTTGTATTTTTTATTTTTCTCTCTCTTTTTGTCTGCTTATTGTTATGTTAGAAACATTTAGCTAGATTGATTGTAATCACAGTCAAATTATTTTGGTACTCAAATATTTTATAATTTAATGGAATATATGAAGATTTAATTTTTTTTTTGTGCATGTGAATGGTAATGGTGCTACTCATTTTCTCATTTTCTCCTTTGTCAAACTCTTGCACCATCCACTTGATGGTTGTACAGATACTATTTAGGTGAGGGTTTAGTTTTATGGATATTTACAATTATGATGAATGGATTTAATTACTTAATATCATGCATTATTTTTATTTTCCATTCCTCTTTTTCTCTTTTTTATTAGTTGTTAGGTTAGGATTAGTGTAGGTTTTCAAGGAAATCATTTATTGTATGATTATCTAGATTGTTTGTAATTATTTTCATTTCCATAAATACGTTCTTAAATTTTTATATAACCAAATAAACACACATATAATTAGTCTCACTCGTATTGAAAAAAAGCCCAAAAGATTGATTTCTACCCATGGGTAAACCTAAAAAATGCAAGTTTGTTTTCACTTCGTAAAACACATTGGCAACCCACATGAACAAAACACCCAAATTTACATTTCCCTATAAACCATCAAGGACCAAAAAATAATTAAAATCAAGTTAAAAATATTCCCAAACTAGTAGATTCCCCTTGACTAGAACACTTCATAATGCACAACTAAGAGAAAATTAGTACATCGTGACCCAGTAAAAAATATGTTGGGGAGATCCACCTCATGGTACTCATTTAAAGAGAGGCTTAAAGATATTTTCCACCTTAACATCCTAAGTTTTTATATCGATGCCAAATGACATGCCAATATGTCTAGCACTATAAATAGGACATGTTCAATATATTATAGTTTATCATTTATTATGGTCTTTTGGCCCCTCCTTTAGACATCTCTAGCATATTATGGGATTGAAATACATGTCAATAATTATGGATTTAAAATGAGGGATCCAATACAATCAAAATTAAAATTTTAATGGAAAAAATTTAAAATGATATCTTTAAAGTTTTTTACAAAAGTGGTATTCCAGGTTCTAATACTGAAAATATAAATTATAGAGCTACCCATAGCTTTTGCTTGGTTAGGTGGAAGTGGATTCCTTGTGAAAATCCTTGGGACCACTCATAACCTACCCAAATATCCAAATGAATAATATAAAAAATACACACATGGTGGTATTTGGATGACATAAGAACACATTTATACATTATAGGATGCCATAATTATGACTCAAATATAGCACAACGATGTTGTTTATTGTTTATTTACCTACTCTTAAGATATGGATGCATATAGTTCATACCTTGGCTTCTTGGATAGGTTGATGAAGTCATCGGATATCTTCAAAAACTTGTTTATTAACCATTTTAGCATGCTCATTAACCTTATTTCCCTATGTTACCAATCTGTTATAGACTATGGGGAGCCCAAAGAATATATTATCATATTCAATGTTAAATTTCATTAGTTATATAAGAGATTAAAGGACCCATTCATGTAAATAAATGTGGTGTCTATTAAATTTATCTAAAATTTTTGGATCTCCTAACTTCTATGTTTATTAGGAGGACTCCATCCACTCTCACATGTATAATGTTGACTGAGCAAGAGGATTTCATAATTGAACAACAATCAATGCCACATGGCTATTGTGTAGATGCATTTTATTCACTTAGACAATTGGGTGTTTCTACAAAAAATATTTAGTTTCACTCACCTATAATTTATCCCATTGGCCAATCTTCACCTTATAACAAAGTATTTCATCAAGCATATAACCAACCAATCCTCCCTATGACAAATGAGATCCCTATTGTTTATTTTAATATATGAATTTATGATAATTCATCATTTGGACAATAGGATATTTGTATTTGATTTATTAATCAAGTGTATTTCAATGGTTTTGATAATCTAATGCCATTGTTAGAGGAGATTATCAAAAAAAAAATCCTAAACTAGACTATGAGACTACATTCCAAAGTTTACAATTGGGTATCTAAAGATATGGAAACAAGATAAGTGTTCAAATGGTCCTAATGAATAAAAATGTACCATTCAATAAGTGCAAGTTGTTCTAAGATATTTTTGATGAGGATGATTCTAATGATGAAATAGAAATAGTTGTTTTAGGTGATCTATTAGCTGAAATTTAGAATATTAGTGAGTTTTCTACATAAGAAGAAGAATCACAATTATCTTTCAATTAAATAAAAAAATAATTAAAATATTTGGAACATTTTGATGAAGAGGATTTATGTTATGCATCTAAGATGTTATTTCCATATACCTTTGTCCCTATACTTGGAATCTCATTTAGGGTGATAGTCAAATCATTTGCAGTAATTTGACTCCCATCATGTCATTAGAGATTAGATAAATGAAATAAAATAATAATTAAATTGGTTTTTTGGCATGAATAAGGTGAGTTAGAAGAGCTAAAAATGGAATATTTATCACCCCAAGGTAGTTGTACCTTTGATCCAATATGACTGACCTTGAATGAAGTTATGAGATTCATCACAACTAAGGAGAAACACATTTAGGTTATTGAAAATAGGTGGAAAGAATGATAAAATTAGGTTCTTAACCTTAAACTATAATAGTAAAATCATTTCAAGTATCTTAAGGAATGTAATTTCACTAGTTATATGCTCTTTGCAGTAGTAGAGGAAACACAAATAGAAGTACATGACTATGAACATGTCTAAACTAGTGATAAAAGGATGAAGTTGGTGGAAATTAGAGTTATAAGTATCATGAGAATATATCTACATATGTCATCCACTGATGAAAAATCCAAAATGTCACTAACATGGGATGAACCAATCATACCCATTCTTGATGACAAAAATTACAATCAGGATACTACCAAATAATCCACAATAGTGAAGGAGAAGCCAACAATAGATTCACCAATGGTCTTCCACAATGAAGATATGTCTAATAGATTATGTACGTAAGGAACTCTCATATTTGATTATACCCACCCCTATAAATCACCTTATTTTAATAAATGGGCATAGGTATTTCTCAAAACCTATCCCAAGTGATTTTTAAAAATTGAATGTAAGAAATGTTGACCATTTTTGACCCCTGAGGTAAAAACATCAACCCCTATAATGAAAAAATTTCTACTCATGTCCAAATAAATTTTTTTATAACAATTTTTTACCTTATAAAGTATTCAAATGGTCTTTCTATAGTCTTATTATCATATTTTGTGGTTATTTTGATAAGATTAAGGCAATACATTATTTGTGTCTTGTGCTAGTCTAATCATTCCATGATGTGAAGAAGCTTGGTTAAAAAGGTGTCAAAGGATCTTAGGTAGATCTTCAAGTCATATTACCCATTCATCATGTTGCATAAACATTTCATATATGTTTGGAGAGACTAAGGTTTTTTGTGAAATTTAAGGTAAGTATGTATGCAAGGAAAAGTGTATATAACTAACTTCAATGCATGTCAAGTTGACCAAGGTGAAATATCCATAAAAATACACTTTCCAAAATTCTTGAAGTATTTATATAACTTTCACATATATCACATCATGTCAGACTTGTAGGTTGAATGTACAAATGATATAAAATCACTCTTTTGTAGGTAGTTATAGACACTTGTACAATTCAAGAAGGATTGTTTATAGGTGAAAAAATTTAAGGAGGTTCTATTAATATTATTCAAAATACATATTTTGAGCACAAGTATATGTATCACAAAGGAAAAAACACATTGTCTCTCCCATCATTCCTTTGGCAAGCTCACAAAGGCAATTTTCATGTGCTCAATCTATACATTACAATTTGAGTTAAGACCTAAAACATTTTCCAAAAGAGGGTGTCTTAATTATATTAAAATCCATGGCCATAGTTTTTATATTGGTGTCCCATCCTTTATGAACAATTGTTAAGACCCTAGTGTGCTCTAAAAATGCTTATAAACCCACAGGCTCAATTTATAGTAGTCTTAGAGTAGGAGCAAAATAATTAATAAAATGGATGATTAAATTAGGTCTTATATATATCCATAATATTTATAAAAATTATTACTAATATCCATTTGGAATGTGTGGTAGTGGAGAGTGAGAAAAACCTCCTTTTATGCTAGGTGCAATTTTAAGTCAAGTTGTAGGAAGTGTTTCTGGATAAATATATAAGTTTTATTGTGAATAAATGGTTTGAATCAAGTGATGATGTTTTTCTCAAGAAATTATAATAATTTTAAACCTGGAAGTTCAACTTATTGATTCACCTTTTTCTCAATTGTCTATTTGTTAGTGGACTCTGTAAAAACCAGCCTTCATAAATATGAACAAAAAAGGGGATAAATTTACATTGTAAGTGTTGTTTGAGGAAAAACTAGAATTACAATGGCATGTAAAAATGGATATTTTGTATTAAATAATAGTATGGACCAAAATTTAGTGTTAAAAAGGCCTAACATGACTAAAACAAACTTGTAGGTCTCTTCTCCATACAAATGCAATAATTTTGTATTAGAAATGATGCTTCAGAGGTTAGATGAATGTATGAATAATGTGTCACAATGTGAATATGTCTCAAGTTATATAAATAATTAATTCTATCTAGAGACTCACTTTTTAGTCCTAACAAGTCTTAGATCATAGCCTATTAAGTCAAATCCATTAAAGAGACATAGCCTTGCTTGTGACAAAGCATAGGGTTGTATTATTTGTGAGGTTAAGAGAAGAATCAAGAGGTTGGATGAAGTTTTACAAGTATATGAAAATTTTCATGGTATATTCCACATAATAAACCAAATCATATACCAAATTCAGATCTTTCAAAGCTTCTACTACCAAAATTTCACTGAAGTTTTCTCAAAATTCCTTAAAGTATCATACACAAAATGCTCAAGTCCAAGGTGGATGATCAAGAAAATGTTATGAATGCAATAATGTGAAAATGGATAATTAAAATATAATGGATAATAGGTACAAGGTTTTCATTGATAAAAAAAAACCCAATATGGAAGAATAACATTTAAAAGATGAAGTTGGCCAAGTGACCATCTAAAGTCCTCTGAAAGAGGCAAGGTTAGATTCAAAGGCACATGTGTGGTGATGGAAGAAAGTAAAATATAATATTTTATAAATATAAAATGAATTATTAGGTTATTTAACATTATTAATACTCATTTATTTGTTAATCGGTCAATGAAACATGTTAAACGGTCTACATGATGCAAACATACAGGTCTACAAACATGTAGGTTTGCATTCTCAATCAAGAAAAGAATATATTAAATGATAAATGAGTATTTAGAATGAATCAAGAGTGATATTAATAAGTAATATTTGAAAATATATGTTCAAGGTATAATAAAAATTATAATATAATCAAGGAACGCCAACTTTGAGGCCTAATACTTAGCAGACTCAACTCACTACCTATAGGCCTATGTGAGAGATGAATAAATACCTAGAGTTTATTGAAGGTTTGAGGGTGATATTGAATAATAAATAAACCAAGAAAGTGTTTAATACTTTTATGAAACATTATATGATTTTTTGAATCCCTTTAATAGAGAATAAATGATCAAACACAACCAGCTATGGTCATTTGCATTGTTAGGCCCATAAATCCTATAATGAACTAATGAATGTTGTAGAGGGTATAGAAAGGATATGGATAAAATATTGAAACCAAATTTAAGAGTTTTTATGGGAGTTAAAGATTTTATTGAGGTGTTGGTTTGTATAATAAGTCCCCACATTGGACATTTTGGCCTAAAATCATCCCTAAGGTACACATAATGCCTAATTAGAACCCGAGAAAAAATAAGTTTTACTTAAATATCCTAAGAAAGGATACATGGAAGAAGGATATATTAGTGATATATAGAGAGGTATAATCACTATAAACTTTTGGAATTAATTATTTCATATAGGACATGTGTTTTATAAATCATCGTTAAGATGATAAGGTAATTCAAACCTTCCAAAACCCCTTCTTAGAGATCAATGTCTAAGAAAGTAATTTTAATTGCTTATAATGATCATGAATATACCTAAAATAATTTTTATTACCTATTTAGTTCATTTTAACACTTGGTGTAGTGATTTTATTGGTAGATGTGAAAAGTACATTATATGAAATTATCTTAAAAATATGGCTATGGACTTCTTTGAGAGTATTTAGGGTGAAGATTGGTTTTAAAATCAATAATATAGGATTATAAAGATCAAATAAAGGTTACTTGATCATATAAACATTTGTTTTATGTCTCATATAGTGATAGCTAAGCTCTTTATGTCATCAAGTGTGGTCAAAAGGGAAAAATGCACTATTTTTCTAGCCAAGAAGCATATCTACAAGCCTATGGAGTAAAAAAAGGGAGACATATTACATATTAATAAATTTATCCATGATGGTACAAGCCTTAAAAAATCATTTTAAATAATTTTATCCTACACACTTCTTGATAACCACTCCAACTACCTCTCAAGCATGTTTAAGCAAATAGACTAAGATTTTAGCCATTTCATGGTTCACCCATCCGTATAAGGTCTCAGGTCCTAAAATTTGACGCAAATCATGGTCATAGGGTAGGTAATGTGAATAAAACTCTTATTCTTAGTTTCACATGTGTGGGAGAATATTTGATCCAAAACTTAGTTTATAGTCCTAGAGGCCTAATTAGAGAGAAAAAATAGATGAATAAATGTACTTCCAATCTAGGTCTAGTTATGAAATTTGGTAAAAGGTTGTAAGTACATAATAGGTAGTCAAATATAGGATTATTTTCTAAATATAGTTTGTACATTATACTATAGAAGGATATTTGTGTGTTTTTAGGGATATAAGGAATTTAAAGCAAGTGAGAGCTTAAGGTGCAAAATGAGATATTAGAGAGTGTTTTATGCTTCCAAAGGAGTTTATTAAATTATTTTATGATTTATATAGAAATTTCATGAATTTGGATTAAATTTATAAAGATGAACTCAAGTTTTGAGGCTTTTGAGCAAGGAGAGGCATAGTAAGACAAATGGGCTTTGAGACACCTAAGAAGTGTAATCATCATTGTAATTTCAGTATTAGGAGGTTATAAAATTCATAAAAAAAAGTGTCAATAAAAAGGTAAGATATCATTTCAACATGGATTGATGATTAATAGTGTCACTTTTCACCTCACAAACCAAGATAAGGTTAATTTGAAGAAGAATCAAGAGGTGTCAAGCAAAGGAATGAAACTCTTACACCATTTTGAAGATCATGAATCTTCAAGGATGTAAAAAATATCATTGGATACATGATGAAACTATTTACAACTCCCTTATTAATTATAAATCTCACTTTATACTTTTTAGTAGATCATTTCTACACCCCTCTATCTCTTCTAGTCTTTTTTCTCTATAAGTTTATCCTTGATTATTTTTGTATTCATCCTCCACTTGGGTATGGTGAAGCCCTAGCCATTTGTATTCCTTTGATCAATGATAAAATATAGTTTTTACTTCATCTTTTATCATTTTTAGTGTGGGTGCATGACTAGTTGATATTTTCAATTATTTTACTTAGTCTTCCTCAACATGTTATTCCTTTCTAACACTCATATTTAGTTTGAAAGCTTCTTTACAGGTCATGTGAATTATCCAAGTGAATTTTGAATGTTAAGTGATTTGTATTCTCATTAGTTTAATTATACAAAATCTTGATTACTCCCCTTATCCCAAACATCTATCACAAACTCCATAGGAAGTGATGATGTAGGAGATGCATATTATGAGTAGTGTAAGTTTAGGTTAGTCTTATGTTCGATGTGCACATGCATTTGGTATTTATTGATCAATTATTTTTGGTGCATCGCCTTCCTTAGAGTAATTCTCTCTCCATTTTCCTAGTAATTTGGTATATTAATTAATGAGCCTAAGTGATACATAAATGGGAGCTATCCCTATAGACTATATATTCAATCCACCTAAAGGTCACCCATAGCCTAGGATTATCTCCATGTTACCCAAAATTTGGAAGGATTGAAAAATATTCTAAGGGTGAAAATTTGGGTGATAATAGTTTTTTCATGCCTGATGAGACATGTTATAAAGTAGTTGAAAGGATTTTGGTGTTGTTCTTCAACATATTAGCCTTTGGAATCATTCAACAAACATTAGCAGAGACTCTAAGCTCAATCAGTTGGTTAACATCCCATTTACTTATTCAAAATAAATTTTATCTAAAATTCACTATCTTTATAATATTTTTATGGTTGTGTTTGAAGAAAATTTCAATTTCACTAAAATTTATGAGGCACCTCAAGTCTATATCAATTCTTATCATCCTTGTCATGATCCATATTATCCTTATCATGAGCCATATCAGTCCTATGACTATCCCACTTTCCCCTCATATGGATCTAGATATACACCTCAATAGCCTTATCAATATTGTTACTCTACTTACTATCAAGGGTATCACCATTATCCTCTATATGATCCATATCAATCATATTATCAAACTACACCTCCCCCATGTGGCTATGATGATGCATATAATCAACTATGTCTTCAGTCATGTTATCATCCTTCCGCTTCTCCACTATCTTTCCATGATAATCAATATGAAATATATGAAATGTAAAATAAGATACTAGAATGTAAAATAAGGGTTTTTTCAAATTATTAATATGAATAAGTGATTGGGATTTTTAAAGCTACATCTACCTCCTCTAATGATCCATTAGAGAGGAGTGAGTTTTGTACATTTGTATTAGAGAAGATTGATATTTGGGAAAGATAACAAAGTAAGTTAGATTAGATGTTTCATAATCCATATTGTATTCCTTATCATCCCTCTTATGCTCCTTATCCTCATGAATTATTTGAGAATCTTCAAGAAGGGCTAATTCAAGAGAGTTTAAAAAATCAAATTAATTCCTTGAAATTAAAATCATAGAGATTAAATAAATCCTATATTTATAAATTGAATCCAAAGAAGACCTTTTTCCTATTCAATTCCCATTTCCCCATCCTCAAGAACATAAAGCTTTTCCATCTTGGACATCTATCTAACAAGGCATCCAAAACAACAAGGGACACCTAGTTGAGAAGGTTAGAAATTAAATTGTAGCTATAAATGAACCTTAAGAAGGCATTCAAAATAAGAATGAAGTGGTTGTTAAGAATAATGAGGCCCTCATATCACAACTTAATTTTATCTCTCTTCAAGAATTCTTACAAGAATATTTCATCCCTAAGACCTCAAGTTGCAAGAGTGCTCCCAAGGTTCCAAACCCAACTCATGAACATATTCATCACCCTCCCATCATCTCCCTCTTTGATAATGAACCTATCCTATGGGAGGTGAATGGATAAAATCAAGGTGTAGTTGAATATTATTAAGATAATTCAAGTGAATTTGATGAATAAATAATCATTGGGACACCTCTTGGTTAATATAAACATAAGTCAATTATTAAGGATGAAGAAGAGGATGATCTTCCTGAAAGTAAGCAAGATTTTTGTTTTCATGTTATAGTAAAAAATTAATGAAGATGTAGGGATCCATAGTGGACTTCATGAGGCTCAAAATAAGGACCAAGATTATTTAATTGTTGTTAATCTTAAAAATGTTCATGTTGCTTCATCCATAGTGATTCCAAGTGAAAAAATAATAGAATATAGAAGAGAACTTGAAAATAATATTGTAGTAGTGGATGAAGTGTTAGAAGATGGCCTTGATAGCATTTTAAAAGGGAGGTCCAATTGTATCTAATGTTGTTGAGATTTTAGTTGGTCTTGATGTTGAAGGTTACCTAATAAAACAAGGTAAAGCCTTGGATGAATTAGAAGTGTTTCATAATGAATAAAAAATAGAGCTTGAGAAAACAAAGTTGAAGTTACAATATTATCATGAGGGAGTTTTAAGTTCTTGGCAATCCTATGACTCTTAAAAGAGATGATGAAGGTGCTCAATTGGTCCCACTTCACAAAACTAGTCATGAATATGATGAGGAACTATGTCAGTAGTATTTAGACATTTGAAATAAGGTTGAAGCCATTAAATAACCTACCTCACATATAGGATGGAATGAAGATCTTGGTAAGGCCATTTCCCTTCTTTAAAAGCAAAGTGAAAGTTCTCAAGAAGCCTTCCAAGGCCAAAAATTCCTTATTAATGATCCACTAGGAATTCACATGATTACTACCCTAAAATTCAAGATGATATCACTTTAGGGAATACTTTAAAAACTAAAGAGCTACATGGGGTAAATCTTGAATCCCAATATGTGATCATAAGTGACTAGTTTTTTGTTGTTACTTCACTTAAAATCATGCCAAGAGGATTGGTAATAAATATGAGGATGAAGACAATAATAATAAGTTCCAAGAGGAAACTTGCCTCATGACATTTTCCACCTCATGGATAAAAATATCTTAGAAACTTAGATTTTGATCTAGGAGGAAAAAGATATGTTCAGGTCAGTTGTATATGCTAGTTACTTTGTTGTGTTTTATTTTCTCTAAATGATTAGCTATCACACATGTGTTTCCTTTTTTCATTTACTTTGTGTGTTCTTATTTCCTATGAATTTAGAGGTAAAGTTATTTGTCTTTTATTGGTTAAGGTTTGATCATGTCCATAGTTTCTATATTGGTGGCCCCTCATTTATGAACAATTTTTAAGACCCCAATGTACTCTAAAATGACCTATAAACCCTATAGGTCGAATCTCCAATAGTCTTAGAGTAGGAGAAAGATAATGAATTAAATGGATGATTAAAGGAAGTCCTATATATACACAAGATATTTATCACAATGATTTTTAGTGTCCATTTGGAATGTGTGGCAAGGGAGAGGGAACAAAACCACATTTTTTGCTAGGTACAAGATTCAATCAAGTTGTAGGTAGTGATTTAGGATTTGTATAATTTTAATTGTGAATAAATGGTTTGAATAAAGTTACAAGTTTTGTTCTCAAGAAATTATAATAATTTTAAACTTAGATGTTCAATTTATTGACTCACCTTATTCTCAATTATCCCTTTGCTAATGGACTATGTACAAACCAACCTTCATAGAGATGAACCAAACAAAGTGGTAAATTTAAATTTTAAGTGTTGTTTGAGGGGAAAATATCATTAATAGGTCATGAAAAAATGGAGGTTTGGTCTTCAATACTAGGATGGCCCAAATTTTAGTGTTGAAAAGGCCCAACATGACAAAAATAGACTAGTATGTATCTTCTTCATATGAAATGCAATAATTCTACATTAGAAATGATGATTTATAGGTTATATTAAATGTATGAATAATGTGTCATAATTTGAAGATGTCTCAAGTTAGATAGATAATGAATTATATATAGATAGACTCATGTTTGATTTCTAACAAGTCTCAAACCCTAGCCTAGTAAGGCAAATCCATTGAAGAGACACACTCTTTCTTGTGACAAAGAACAAGGTTGTATTATTTTTGAGGTTAAGAGAAGATTCAAGAGGTTGGAAGAAGTTTTAAAAGGATATGAAAATATAAATTGTATAATCCACATAATAAAACAACTCATATACCAATTCTAGATCTTTCAGAACCTCTACTATAAAATGTTCACTTGATTTTTGTCAAAAATTCCTTACTAATGGATCATACACATAATGCTCAAGTCCAAATTCATTGATCAAGAAAAAGGTATGAATGAAAGCATGTGAAAATTGATAGTGATAATTTAATGTCTAATATATATGAGGTTATCATTGATCAAAAAATCTGAATATGGTAGAATAACATGCAAAAGATGAAGTTATCCAAGTGACCATCTACCTTCTTATGAAAGAGGTAGTGTTAGATTAAAAGGCACATGTGTGGTGATGGGAGAAAGTAAAATAAAATATTTTATACATATAGAATGAATTATTTAGGGTAATTAAAATTATTAAGACTCATCTCTTTGTTAATAGGTCCAAGAAACATGTTAAGTGGTCTAGATGATGTAGACCTATACTTGTTGGTCTACATTCTCAATCAAGGAAAGCATACCTTGAATGATAAATGAGGAATGAGAATGAATGAAGAGTGAGAGTAATTAAAATGAGTTGATAATATATGTTGAAACTATAACAAAGACTATAATTTTCTCAAACAACCCCAACTCTGATGCCTAATACTTAGGAGATTCATCTCACTACCTACATGCCTGTGTGATAAATGCATATATACCTAAATGTTATTGAATGTTTGATTTTTGACGGTGATATTGAATAATAAAGTACCCAGTAAAGTGTTAAATAATTTAATGCAACCTTATATTATTTTTTGAATCCATTTAATAAATGATAAATGGTCAAACATAGTCAACTAGGGTCATTTACATTATAAGGCCCATAAACCCTAGCATGAACTAAAAAATGTTGCAAGAGCATAGAAAGGAGATGGAGAAAATATTGAAACAAACTTGAAATGTTATAAGGGGAGGGAAGGGTGTGATTTAGGTGTTTTTTGTATAATAAGGCCCCAAATTGACCATTTTTGGCCTAAAACCATCCCTAAAGTGCACATAATGCCTAGTAAGAACCCAAGAAGCACTAAATTTTTCTCAGATCTCATAAGAGAAGATACATGGTGGTAGGATATATTAGGGAGATATATATGGTTATAATAAATATAAACTTGGGGAATCAATTATTACATATAGTGTCTATGCTTTATGAATCATCATTAAGATGATAAGGCACTTCAGACCCCCCCAAAACCCCTTCTTAGAGCTTGATGATTTAGAAAGTACTTATAATGAATTATATTGATCATGAATGGACCTAGAACCATTTTTATGACCTCTTTAGGTCCATTTAAAACCTCATGGAGTGATTTTATTATCACATGTGGAAAGTACACTTACAAAATTTTCTTAACAGCATGGTTGTAGGCTTCTTTGAGAGTGTGCAAGGTAAGGACTGGTTTCTAAATCAAGAAAAATGTATTAACAAGACTAGATAAATGTTTCATGATCATATACATAATTTTTTATGTCTCATATAGTGAGATATTATCTCTTTAAGTTATCAAGTATGGTCAAAAGGGAGAAATGCACTATTTTTCTTGTTAAGAAACCTATCTACAAGCCTATGGAATCCAACCAAGGATATATATTCCATATTATTAAGTTCCCCATGATGGTACAAGAATAAAAATAATAAAGAATTATAAACTATAAACTTATTGATAAACCACTCCGACTACCTTTCAAACATGTACAAGCACCTAGACTAAGGTTTTAGCCATTTCATGGTTCAACCATCTATATAGGGTCTCAGGTCCTCAAATTTGACATGGAAATATTTAATGGGGTAGGAAAGGTGAATAAATTTTTTTTTATTATTTTCACATGTGTGGGATAATATTTGATCCAAAACTCATTTTATATACCTAAGGCCTAATTGAGGCCTAATTGGAGAGAGAAAATAGGTGAATACATATACTTCCACTTAGGTTCTAATCATGAAATTTAGTATAGATTTTTAATGAAATAATAGGTATGAAAATAAATGTTTGGTTTCTCAAGATCATCCATACATTATTCTAAAAAATGATATTTGTGTGTTTTTAGGGCTACAAGGAATTGGAGGCAAGTGAGAGTGTAAGGTGCAAAATTATGTCTTGCAGATTATTTGAGGCTTCCAAAGGAGTTGATTCAATTATGTTAAAACTAAAAGATACATTTCATGAATAATAATTGAATTCATAAATATTAACTCAAGTTTTGAGACTCTTGATCAAGGAGAGGCATAGTAAAATAAATGGGCTTGAAGACACCTAAGAGGTGTAATCATGATTACAATGTCACTATTAAGAGGTTATCAAATTGATGCAAAGTGTCAAGAACAAGGGTAGGGTTAAGTTAAACATGAATTGATGATGAAAAGTTCCATTTTTTACCTCATAATCCATGATAAAGGTAGTTTGAATAAGATTTAAGAGGTGTCAAGCAAAGGAATGAAATGCCTATGCCATTTGGAAGAGGATGCATCATCAACAAAGTAAAAAATGTCCTTGGAAACTTGATGAATCTATTTCTAACTCCTTATTTATTTTAAATCTCACTTGACACTTGTAAATGGATCACTTTTATGCCTCTATCTTTATTTTAATCTCATTTATCTATAAATTTAACTTTGATTGGATTTGTATTCATCCTCAACCTAGGTATGGCAAAGCCCTTCCCATTTGTATGCCTTTGATCAATGAAAAACTGCTAATTTTACCTCCTATTTTAACTTTATTTAGTGTTGATACATAAATAGTTGATCTTTTAAAGTGTTTTTCATAGTCTTTTTTAGCATGTTATGCTTTTCTAGCATTCATATGTAGTTTGCAAGCTTCTTTCGAAGTCATGTGAAGTGTATGTTGACCAAATTTGACCCTGCATGTCAATTTGGGACCCCTATACGTAAAAACTTGATTTATAGATGTTTTAAGGGTCTAATATTTTGTCTTAGGGTGTATTATAAGTTATTTTATGTCATTTAATGTCATATTATCCTTATTATTAGTATAATTAGTCAATATATCATTTTGAGTCATTTTAAAGGTCATTAATGGAGCATTAAATGACTTATATGACCTCCTTGGGAGATGTGAAGGTTTCAAAGGATGACATCATGCCCCATGTGGCCTCATATGTCTTAATCAACAATTTGTAACTGAAAAGTGGTAGGTTCTTTAGAATAATGATAAGTTTTCTTAGAAAAAATAAGCATTTAATGAGGTGTACAAAATTGTACATCCTCTTGCAGCTGAGGACACTTGAGTAGTGTCTCTTGGTCTTCTACACACTTTATCTAGTAATTAGTTTCATCAGAATCTTAAAGAAAGTAATAAAGCCACTTCTCTCTTCTTCCACTAGGCTTGGAAAGCAAAGAAGGTCATCAGGTTTGTACTTGGTATGGTCAGCATAAGAGGTTCCAGGAAAAATTCTCCTAGAGGTGTCTTATACACTCAATCAGATTCCATTTGATGTTTTTTTGCATAGGAATGTCGTTTTATGCTTTGTGAACCATTCCTAAGAGGTAAGACTATCTATTTTGATTTTTAATCTATACACCCTATTGGTTTTGCCTTTGTTTGGACAAGTCCATACAATTCACTTATTGATGTTTTTTTTAGATGATGTTGGCTCTCTCCCTATATTCCCTCTATACTTGGTTTCATGTTTCAATTTTATTTGATATCTCAAACAACTCATTTTGTAGGAATGTGTTGATCATTGGCTTATGCTCCAATTTCACCATTTGTAGAAAGTATATTTATCTAAAATGGATTTAATACTATGTATAATGGTTTCTTACTCACTTAAATGGTCATGGTAACATTATTTTTTCAAAATTTTCAACCTCTAAGGTGAACATCATTGAGTTTACAATCCATTGACATGTACAGTCAGCTCCCATCTCCTCGTCAATCTTAGTCATGACTTGTAAAAGTTTGGATAACATCCATAGAAGTGTGATGAATGTTTCAAATCTATGGTATATATTCTTAGAACATGAAATAGTAAATTGAATCTTCAAATGGTGAATAAAATGCTATGGAAGTCATAATTAATCACATATAGAGTTAGGTAGCCATGAATGAACATCTGTAGGCATCTTTATAGAAGGATATCACATTGAAAATGGGGTTTCAAAGCTTGAATAAAGATTTCAAACATCTAAATTTCCATTACAACATCATGAGAAGAGATCACTTGACATGTAAGGGAAATTTATTGAGTATATACAACATTTCATGATTACTCCCTGCACATAACTTAAGGTGCATCTACAAGAGCCTCTTGAGATGACTTCATGGTGGAATGGGAGTTTTTATAAGTGGTTAAATATTTTATAGTGTTAATATTTTATTTAAAAACTTCGTAAAGTCATAAAAATAATCACAAGATCTCACATCTTGTAGACTACCTACAATCCTATATTACTACCTATACATGAATATATTCACCTACAAGTGGCATTTGCAAAAGCCTAAAAGTGTTTGTTTGGAGAAGTTACAGTGTTGTATAAATCATTGAGAGTATTAGTATTATATTCTTACCATGGAAGACCTTTTGGAGTTTCAAATTGAAAAATGAAAGTGTGAATCACATTCTAGGGGTAAATGACTGATTCAGGGATACAATCCCCAAAATGTGCAAAATAGAGCCCGCTATCATTTGGTTAATATCTTATTATAGGGTCATAAATAATTTTGAGGAATATGAATGGTAAAATTTTTTAGAATTCATAAAAGACAACATCTCTACAATATTTTGGAGATATATTAGTAATGGAAGGAAATTGTTGAAAGGTTGAAAGATGCTTCTTTATGCACTAAACTCAGTCAATATCATCTACAAGTTTAAGCAATAAGAGACCCCTCCATCCAATGTTGTAATACCAAAACAAACCTCTATGATTAGATATTATTATATAGTTGAATAAACCATTCTTTATCCAAGGGTTATGGAAAGAAGCTTGGAATTCTATGTTTTATCTCCCATTCACACCTAGAGGTGTGCCTAATTCAAAAACTATCCACCTACAACAAGGTACCCTATCTTAAGAAGTCAAGAAGTGAAAGGTTCCTAGTCTAAGTAAGTTTACTATTTTAAAAATTATGACAAACCCTAATGATATTTTAATAAGGTATAATACATTAATAATATTCAGGAATGTTAAGTATCTCCTCTTTGGGTCTATTTTGAGGTGATAGTATGTACACTGAGAAATGTCTCCCTCAGCCTACAACTTAAAGTTGATTAAGGCTCACTTTTGGAAAAGTATGAAAGGATAAAGTATTTTTAGTGTTTTTATGAGAGATTGAGAGAATTTATCTACGTTAAAAAGGTTTCTAAGGTGGTCAAATATGATGAATTTCAAGTCAAAATTCCCCAAGTCGCTAACAAGCTACTAAAGTCATACTAGCCCTTCAAGGTACAGGTTTAAGTGAATGAGTTAGTGAATAAATGAAAAACATGAAAATATTATTTTATAAAGTATTAAATATGACCACGCAATGTTTTCAAGGCCCAACTAAAAAAACATCACCTAGAGGTGTCCCCTCTAAGGTAGGAATACAGTTTGTAGTTTGAGATAGTTAAACTCAAAGGTATGTAATGAGAAGTGTTGGAAGGGTGTGAGATGATAAATTTACTGAATTAACTCCAAAATTATGGAATACATTTAAATAATCTTTTAACATGTGATATAAAATGGAGATAATACCTTTTCAAATGCAATACATAATCCATATGACTATTCTGCACATAGTCTGTCTCTACACAAGTTTGTCTTAGGTCTTTGAAAAATTAAAAGGTCAAATGATGTTATTAGAAGCTAAAATATTGTGTAGATCATGTTCATAACTTGGATAATACTCTAAAACATTATCCATTTTATAATAAAATAGGGGAGTTCCCTTTATTTTATCTCAGATAGAGGGCACTCCCTTTGTACATAAACCTTACAGCCTTGGGAAATTAGGATGAGAGGGTGAACCATAGGCTAGTTGGACATGTAAATTAGGTGTGTGGAGTTGGTTAAAATAAAAAATAACATGGTATACCTTACATATAAGGGAGAAACTAAATAGGAAGGTCTAAAACACCAAGGTTGGAGTCAGGTATGTTAAGCAGGGCACAAGCCTAAAAACCAAGTGCGATACCAATGTCACTTTTAGCTTTAGGAGTGGATTAAAATGGAATAAAACATGTTTATTAGGTCATAATAGATGTCTATAATCTATGGGTATGCAAGGAAGTCACAAATAAATCCATTTTTGCCTTAGAACCACATCATGGCCTATGTAAAGGAGAAAACAAGCTTGATAGGAGAGCTTTGGAAGCTCATATCTCTTTTGATGACTTTCATTGAGATAAAATAGGTTTAGAGGTGTTATTAGGGGTTATAGATATAATTATTTAGGATTTTTTTTGTAATTACAACATCATATTCTTATGAACAAATCTTAAGAGTGGAAATGACCTAAAACCCTTGCAAACCCTTGGATAAGGACCCAATGAAGATGGAAAGATACTCTAATGGAATATTTTTACCAAAATGATGATTGGATGTTGTAGGAGACTCTCTAAGGATACTCCTGATACTTTTAAAATGTATGGAATTATATGGATGTTATAGAAAAAGGGGTTTTTTTACTATTTTTTGCATCATGAAGGATTTAAGAGGTTTCATGAGATGAAACCAACTTTGGGAGGAATACTGAGACTTAATATAAATCCCCATGTTAATTTTATTAATAAAAATAAATACTAAGTGTTCCTAATATAGATCTCATCTCAACCAATCAAAATTGGCATAGTGAACATGATAGTGAGAGTGTGAGAAATTCAAATGGATGGTTTTTTAAGTTCTAAATGAGAAGTATAAGGCCATAGAGGGTCTTTTAAAGTGTCATCCACTCCCTTGTATGAATTTTCATGGAAAATTTATGCCTTTTTGGATTCCAAGTATGCAAGGTGTGTGAAAGAGGAGTTTCTTTAACTGTAGATGGTGATAACTCACTTTCAATGGAATTCAGATGATCAAAATTATAACCAATGCATGGAGAGGCATCTATGAAACCCTTCCCACTCATTCTAATCATAATAACTATCGATATTAATTTTTGGGATGTTCAAATAGGGATAAATCATGGAGTCAATTTTTAAACCAATAAAGAGAATTCATGCCATATTTTAAGAGTTTCATGCCTTGGATTAACACTTGTGCTTCATAATTTTTCATGATCAATATCACACTCTCTTCCCATGTATATGTAACTCCTTTTCTCAGCTTGACAGGTGTCCTTATGACCTTCGGGCTTCTCCTCTTTATCTCAATTTATATAATAACTATCCATTTTGGCCTTTGTAAATTATTCTCCACTTGATTATGTTGAATACCTGCTCATTTGCATACCATGGATCAATAAAGACTACTAAATTTTACATATTACATGACTGTTTATAGCATGTTCACTTTAAATATTGATTTTTCTTAGTGATGACATTTTATTTCCATAGCATTGTTATTTCATTATCTCACCTATTTGTAGTTGGGAATATTCATGTTTTAGGTCATGTGAAGTGTTTTTTTGATGTGTTAAGGTTGAGTGAGTTAGTCTATTCAACTAGCGCCATACTAGGTCTCTTGTTTAGTCCTCCTAGCCTAAACATTCATCACAACCTCATAATGAAATATTGATGTAAGAAGATTCAGATTGGAGAAGTGTATATTTGGTTAATCCCTTTTTCTCATGTGTAACATGCATCTGGTTGGTAGTCATCAACTAATCTAGTGTATTACCTCCTTTATGATAGTTTACTTTCATTTTTCTCTCCCTTTTCCCTCACAAAGTTTAGGTGTAGTAGTTATTTACAAGTGGTAAATCAAGGGAGATAGCCCTATCTAGAGATTCACCTCATTATTAGGCTACCCATATCTGAGAGGTGTTTCAATTGTGTTACTAAGATGAGAAGAGATGAAACATCTCCTCAAAGGGTGAAAATCCAAGTGACAACAATTTTTGGCATGCTTAATGGGACTCTTGGTCCAAGAAGCTATAATATTTTTGTTGTTGTCTTTCAACACATCAACCTTTCAAGGTATCTATCTAAACATCAATGGTGACTCTAAGATTACAGCAGCTGGTCAAGTAACCTAGGCATTCCTTTTAAATATTATTGATAATCATTCCTTGTGTTATTGCTTCCTAATGAAGTTTCATGGCTGAATTTGGTGTTGAGTATTATTTTACACAAGTTGGTGAGGTTTATCAATATTATGACATTCCCTATCATTATTTGTGTGATTCTTACCAGCCTTTTCATAATCCTTACCAACTCCAATATAATGCTTATTAGTGTTGTTATGGGTTGTATCAGTCTTATAACTAGCCTTCTCAATATCTTGCTCCTCCTAGTGAACCTAGTCACTTCTCTAATCAGTTCATTTCCACTTTAAGGTAAACTCTCTTGGGTTATGAAAAGAACATGATAGAGCTTGATACAATAAGGTAATATGGTCAAAATGTTCCTAGTCATTTCATTCATAATGTGAGAGATGCATTAGAGATATTTAAAATATAATGGGCACCTATTGAGAGAATATATTGGCAAAGGCTCCCAAGTGAGATGATAGATGTGGATGGATTCATTACATGCTTATAATATAGGCTAAGAATTTATGAGGATCAGCCTTACCAAGTCTATCATCCATCATATCCACCTCCCCAAGATTTCTATCAATCCTACTTACCCTTACTCATGGACCCAATCAAGATTATCAAAGTCATCCTTTTCCCAATCAGTTAAAAGAGAGAGTTGGGAAGACAAACCTTGTTTTTGAAGTAAATCTTGAGAGGAAAATTAGTTATCCAATAGGTAGATGTAGTAGACCATATTATCAGTAAAGGAAGTGGAATTTAAGCCCTCATTTCTCTCTCTAATTGCATCCCCACCTCAAGAAGTAACCTTTAGATATGAAATCCCAAGTTGGAGACAAGGTGGAGAACCCAAGCCTAAGGAGATCCCAAGTTCCTTAAAGACTTAATCCACTGCTCAAATTATATCACCATCTCAAAAATTGACTCTTAATCCTAACATCCTAAGCTGAAATAGGATAGTGGAATCATGAAAAAAGAAAGAGGATAGAAGCCTTGATAAATAGTGGAAGTTGAGAAAGAGCTTAATCCTATGAAAGTCCCTCCCACCCTTAAGTTACTCCTTGTCTTCCAAGTCATCCATCTTGTACTCCTCATACTCATTATGATGTCTATCAACTTCAAGAGAGACTTTTCCAAGATAAACTAGCAAATAAAATTGAAGAGTTAGAGTTGAGAATGGAATTTTTGATTCAAGGTGTGATGGAAGGTTTAGAGCCAAAATAAGATCCTTTGCTTGAACACACCCCATATAACATCCCTCAAGAGAGTCCTCAATATAAATAATATTTAAATGAATATATTTTAAAATGGAAGGAAGAAAAAAAAGATATTTTAGCACAAGGTCTACCTCCCCTTCCTCATGAGATTCCAAAAGGATCCCCTACAATGCATTCTCAACCTAATTTGGAGTTTTATGTTCTACCTCCAGCAACTACTTCAACTTGTCCTCACCCCATCACAATTTTCCTTGATGTACTTGTATGGGAACTTAGAGAGGAGTATTTGGTTGATAAAAATTAAAGAATCTTGATTGAATAAAATATAGCTCCTTAGTAGCCTCATTGGACTAAGACGCGATTACAAGATGCCTAGTCTTGGCATGACCAAGAAGGAGAGGGAGATTGAGGATATTAAAGTCCTTGAGAACAAAATTCATGTTATGATAGTCGAGATGAAACTTTATATCCCATAATAGGTCCTAAATGTTGAATAAGAGGTGATTTATTGTGTGGAAACTTCTGATTGAGTTGATATGGAACAATGTTTTCCTTTTGCCAAAGAGGATAAAATCACCATTAGTTCTTCCATCACTTTGTAAGATATCATATATGAGTAAGAAAAAGGTTATAATCAGCCTTGGGATTATTTATTTTCAATAATTGGAGTATATTATACTCATCTTCAAGGAGGTTATGATCTAGTCAAAAATGGAGAAGGCAGCCTTGACACTCAAGTGAGTATGCAAAGAAAAAGTAATTTCTCAAATATATCCTTTTAAGAAGCATATCAATTCCATGATAACATGTTTTAAATCATCACAATGGTATATCATCCTCTCAACCAGTTGGGATAAACACATTATCTATTGAAGGATGGAATAAGCTCCTATTGGCCTCAATCTTCTAAGGAACAAGAAACTACTCCTCTTGAAGCCATGCCTACCACGAAGATACAAGTTAATCATGAGATGAAGAGTGGAAAGTAGTATGAGGTATGTGTAAAAGTTACAGAGGAATACATTTTAATTGTATACCTATTTTAGGATGACCTACTTGAGATCAAGTTAAGTAAAGTGACAAAGAATAGGTCTGATCTACTAAGCATCCAATTCAAGGAGCAACATGCTTAGCACTATGACTCATCTCATGCAGAAGAACACTCAAGAAACTTCCCTTATAATCATAAAAAGGGATTATGATTATCTTATATCTTTTCATAGTTATTTACTTTCCATTTTTCCTAAGTGCTTTGAGCACATGTGTTTCTTATTAGTGTGTTTGCTTTGCTTTGTGTGTGTCTTTTGTTTTGTGTGGTTGAGGTAATTAGTTGTCTTGTATTGATAAAATCCTTGATATAAAGTGTCAAGTATTATTATTTGTATTAGAATTTATATGAATCCTTAAACCCAATGGACTGATAAGGCTGCTAATCTTTAGCATAACAGACATACTACCCCTATAAGTCACTAATTTCTTCACTAAATTTTACCTTACAGGTTAAATTGGGACCCCTATACATAAAAACTTGATTTATAGATGTTTTAAGGGTCTAATATTTTGTCATGGGATGTAATATAAGTTACTTTAAGTCATTTAATGTCATATTAGCCTTAGTCTTAGTCTAATTAGTCAATATATCATTTTGAGTCATTTTGAAGGTCATTAATGGAACATTAAATGACTTTTACAGACTCCTTGGGAGATGTTAAGGTTTAAAAGTATGATGCCACACCCAATGTGTCATCATATGTATTAATAAACTATTTTTAACTAAAAATTGGTAGGTTCTTCAGAAGAATGGGTAGTTTTCTTAGAAATAATGAGCATTTCATAAGGTGTACAAAATTATACAATATACTACAACTATAAAAATTTAATTAGTGTCTCTTAGTCTTCCACACATTTTATATATTGATAAATTTGATCATAACCTTCAATAAATGATGAAAATTGCTTATCTTCTTCCACTAGGCTTGGCAAGCAAAGATGGTCCTTAGGTTTGTACTTGGTATAGTCAGCGTGATAGGTTTAAAGAAAAATGATCCTAGGGGTGTATTATACACTTAGGAATATTTAATTTTATGTTTTATTGTATATTAATGGTTGTCTATGCTTTATGAACCATTCCTAAGAAGTTGTGTTGTCTATTTTGCTTGTTAATCTATGCACTCTATAGGTTTTGCCTTGGTTTGGACAAGCCTGTACAATTCACTTACTAATGTTATTTTTGCATGATTTTCTCTCTCTCCCCAAATTATCTCTATTCTTTGTTTCATGTTTCAATTTTATGTTATAGCTCAAACAACTCACTTTCTAGGATGGTGTTGATAGTGGGATTGGACTCCAATTTCACCATTTGTAGAAAGTATCTTTATCTAAAATGGATTTAATCCAATGTAGCATGGTTTATTACTCACTTAAATGGTCATTATAACATTTTTCCTTAAAAAATTTCAACCTCCAAGGTGATCATCATTGAGTTTTTAGTCCATTGGCATGCACAGTTAGCTCATAACTCCTCCTCACTCTCAGTCATGATTTGTAAAAGTTTTGAGAACGTCCATATAAGGTTGATTAAGGTTTAAAATATTTTTTATATCTTCTTGGAAAATTAAATAGGAAATTAAACCTTTAAATGGTGAAAAAAATGCTATGGCAGTCATACTTAGTCACATATACATTCAAGTAGCCATGAATGAAGATTTGCATGCATCTTTATAGAAGGATATCACATTGAAAATGGGGTTTGAAATCTTTAATGAATATTTTAAAAATCCTAGTGTTCAATTACAACATCATGAGAAGATATAAATTGACATGGAAGGTAGATTTCCTAAGCATAAGGAACATTTAATGATTACTACATGTATATAACTCAAGGTGCATCTACAGGAGCTTCTTGAGATGAATTCATGGTGGAATGTGAGTTTTGATAAGTGGTTAAATATTTTATCATTATAAGAGTGTATTTAAAAACTTGGTAAATACCTTAAACTGATCACAATATCTCACATCTTGTAGACTACCTACAATTCTATATTACTACCTATACATGAAGATATTCACCTACCTATGGCATTTGTAGAAGACTAAGAGTACTTGTTTAGAGATGTTGGAGTATGGTAAAACTTCCTTGGGAGTCTTAGTATGATATTTTTACCATGTTAAACCTTTTGTAGTGTTAAATTGGCAAATTAAATTGATCACACTCTAGGGGGAAATGACTAATTCAGAGATTAAATCCCCAAAATGTGTAAAACAGAGCCCCTTATCATTTGGTTAATATCCTATAATAGGGTCATCAATAGTTTTAAGTTATATGAATGGTTAAAAATTTTATAATTCATACAAGAAAAGATATCTACAATAGTTGGGAGACAAATTACTAATGGAAGGAAGTTTTTGAAAGGTCCAAAGATGTTTCTTTATGCACTAAACTCTGTCAGTATCATCTACAAGACTGAGCTATAAGAGACCCATCCATCCACTGTTGCAATACCAAACAATTCCTAAATGAATAAATAGTTTTATATGGTTGAATAAATCATTATTTATCTAATTTTTATGTAAAAAAATATGTAATTTTGTGTTCTATCTCCCATTCACACCTACAGGTGTGCCCAATTCAAAAACTATCCACCTATAACCAAGGTACCCTATCTTAAGAAGCCAAGAAGTGAAAGATGCATAGTATAAGTAAGTTTAATTTTTGAACAAGTATTAAAAACCATGATTATATTATAATAACGTATAATGCATTCATAGGAGTTAGGAAGGGTAAGTATCTCATCTTAGGGTCTATTTTGAGGTGACAGTCTATACACTGAGAAATGTCTCCCTATAACCTACAACTCAGAGTTACTTAAGGATCAATTTTTTTAAAGTATGAAATGATAAATTATTTTTAGTATTTTAAGGAGAGATTTATATACTCTCTCAAGGTTCCAAAGGTTTTGAGGTGGTAAAAAATGATGAATTTCAAGTTAGAATCACCCAATTCCTTAATAGGATACTACAGTCATGCTAGCCCTTCAAGGTACAAGTTTAATTGAATGAGTTACTAAATAGGTTCAAAAAAATAAGAGATGATATTTTAAAGTATGAAATATTATCATGTAAATTTTTCAAGGTCCAACTAATAAAACATCACCTATATGTGTCTCCTCTAAGGTAGGAATACAGTATGCAGTTTGAGATAATCAAACTCAAAGGTATGAAATGAGACGTGTTGGAACGGTGTGAGATGATAAATGTGTTAAATAACATAAAAAATGATGGAATACATTTAAATAATATATTACCATGTTATATAAAATATATATAAGATCTTTTCAAATTCAATAGACAATCCATATGAGAATCCTGCACACAGTCTATCTCCACACAAGTCTATCTTAGGTCTTTGAAAAATTAAAAGGTCAAATGATGTTATCATAATCTAAAATATTGTGTATATAATTTTTAAAAAATATATAATCCTCTCCAACATTCACCATTATATGATAAAATAGGGGAGTTCCCTATGTTTTATCTCGGATAGAGGGTACCCCCTTTGTGTATAAACCCTGTAGTCTTGGGAAATAAAGATGAAAGGGTGATCCAGATGTTAATTGGACATGGAAAGGAGATGTTTGGAGTTGTATAACATCAAAAATAACATGATATATCTTGAAAATAAGGTATGAACTAAACAATAAGGTATAAAACACCAAGGTTGTAGTTAGGTATGTTAAGCAGGGTATAGGCCTAAAAACCAAGTGGGATGCCAATGTCACTTCCATCTTTAGGAGTGGATTAAAATGGACTAAGATATGTTTATTATGTAATAATATATGTGTTTTATATATTTTTATTTAGGTAAGTCATAAGGAAATACATTTTTTGCTATAACCACATCATGGCTTGTGCAAAGGAGAAAACAAGATCGATAAGAGAGGTTTGGAAGCTCATATCTCTTTTGATGTTTGACATGGATATCCAAGAGGTTTAGAGGCATTTTTAGAGGTAATAAATACCATTTTTGTGGAATTCATTTACAATTTAAAATTCTTAATCTTATGAACAAAGCTTAAGTTTGGAAATGGCATAAAACCCTTGTAAACCCTTAGATAAGGACCCAATGAAGCAAATAAAGATGGAAACATTCACTAATGGAATATTTTTCCTATAATGATGATTTAATTTGGTAGGATAATCTATTAGGTTACTCCACATGCTTTTAAACTATATGAAATTATATAGATGGAGTACAAAACATGATTTTTTGACTATTTTGTACATTGTGTAAGATTTAGGAAGTTATAAGAGATGAAACCATATTTGGGAGGAATAATGAGACTTAATATAACTATTCATGTTTATTTTATTCATCATAATAACTCCTAATTATGCCTACCAGAGTTGTCATCTCAACCAGTCAACACTGGCATAGTGAACATGATAGTGAGAAGTGTGAGAACTTCAAATGATTGGATTTTTAAGTTATACATGAGTATTCTAAGGAAATGGGGGGTCTTTCAAAGTCTCATCTACTCCCTTTTATGAATTTTCATGGAAAATTGATACATTTTTGAAAGCCAAGGGTGCAAGGTGTGTGAAAGAGAAGTTTCTTTGATTGTAGATAGTGATAACTCACTTTCAAAAGAATTTAGATGATCAAAACTACAACCAATGAATGGAGGAATGTCTACAACCCTTCCCTCATTATAATAATTATACCTATCCCGAGTAAGTTTTTGGATGTTCAAGCTAGGCTAAAGCATGGAGTAAATTTAATGAACCAATAAAGATAATTTCATGCCACATTTCAAGCATTTCATGCCTTGGATTGACTCTTGTGCTTCTTGAATTTTCATTATTAGTTTCAAAATCTCTTCCCATGCACATTTAACTCCTTTTCTTAGCTTAACAAGTGTCCTTATGAACTTTGAAATTCTCTCTCTCTCTCTCTCTCTCTCTCTCTCTCTCTCTCTCTCTCTCTCTCTCTCTCTCTCTCTCTCTCTCTCTCTCTCTCTCTCTCTCTCTCTCTCTCTCTCTCTCTCTCTCTCTCTCTCTCTCTCTCTCTCGTTCTATAAGAACCATCCATTTTGTCCTTTGTAAATTATGCTCCACCTGAGTATAGCCAAGCCCTACTCATTTGTATACTATGGATCAATAAAGACTATTGGTTTTACCTCTTCTATGACTATCCATAGTGTGTTCACTTGGATGATTGATTTTACTTACTAATGAATTTTTATTTCCTTAGCATTAATGTTTCATTCTCTCACCTATTTATATATTGAAATATTTTTTTTATAGGTCGTGTGAAATGTTCTATGAAGTGTAAATGTTTGAGTGAGTGATTATATTCACTAGTGCCATTCAAGGCCTCTTTTCTAGTCTTCTTAGACTAAACATTCATCATAACCTCATAATTAAATACTGATGTGAGAAAATTCAAATTAGAAAAGTGTATGTTTAGTTAGTCTCATGGTCTCATGTGTGACATGCATCTAGTTGGTATTCATCAACTAATTTGGTGTATCACCTCCCTTAGGTTATTTTACTTCTAATTTTATCTCCCTTTTCCCTCACAATCATAGGTATAGTAGTGGTATACAAGTGGTACATCAAGGCAGATAGCCTTATCTATATATTTACCTCATCCTAAGGCTACCCACAACCTAGAGGTGTTTCAATTATGCCACTTGGATGAGGAGAGCTAAGAAATATCTTCAAAGGTATAAATCTAAGTGACAACAATGTCCAAGTGAAATGTCAAGGCCAAGATATTTGTATTCTTATTAGTCTCATTTTGTGACCTCCTAATCAGTATTCTTATCCCAAACATATATCACAACCTCCATATAAAGGGCTGATGTAATAAATACAAATTAGTAGCGTATTTTTAGGTTAGTATTATGGTCGACATGCAAATGCAGCTAAATTTTAGTGATCAATTAATTTTTGTGTATCACCTTCATTAGAATAGGTTTCTATCCCTATTCCTAGCAATTTTGTATATTAGTGAATGAGCCTAAGTGATACATTATGGGGAGATAGACATATAACCTAGATATTCAATCCACCTAAAGGTCACCCACAACCTAGGAGTGTCTATATGGTACCCCAAATTTTGAAGGTTCAAACAATTTTCCAATGGTGAAAATTTTGGTGATATCAAGAACATTTTAGAATTTGATAGCATAAATTTTCTTAATTTTCATGGAAACAAAAAACATAGGAATCTTTGTAATAGTGTTCATGAGTTTGGAGATCAGCATAGACATAAATTCCTATTTTACCATGGTAGGATCATTACCATTCTTATAAAACTCCTAAATGTGAATGCATTTCATTTTAGGTGTGTAATTAGAAGGAATATTCAATTTCCTATGAATGGAAATCTCATCAAACACTAGTTTTAGGCTTAAATTATCCTAACAAATTCCTATGAATACTTTTTTATTTCCCTTTCCCACTTCATTCCCTATTTTATTTCCTATTTTGTTATTAGTTTAATTTGTTTTCCCTTCTTTTTCAACTTTTCATTCTTGGTCTGGTCTAGTTACTTATCAAATTTTGGTCCAAATTATCTATTTTCCCTTATGGGTTACATTAGTAGACAAAATAATGAAGAAAAAATGCATGTAAGTGACATGAATTACATTTTGGTATGTAAGTACTCTAAGTATTTTAAAGTGTTAGATTCTATTTCTGGAAAAGTTACAAAAACTTGAAATATCATGTGTGTTCTAAATTCATTCAATTTGGGTTATTCCTGGGTAAAATATCTAATAAATTAAGACATTCTCTAGAAACCTTACATGAAAATCACATCTTAATGGTTTCTAGCTATCCCTAGACAAACCTATTATAGTGAAGATCTCGCATTCAAAATCTATAATTATGCCCTTTACTTTCCATAGTGGTCCCAAACCCTAAATTAGGATGATAATAAAATTAAAAAAGAATAAGAAATTTTTTTAAAAATCCAAAAAACTCAATCCTGGGTGATATAAGTGACCTCTACCAGTACTATAGATACCCAACTGGCAAAAAAACAAGGCCTTTAATGGGATTAGAGACATCTCCATCAGGACTATGGATGACTAGATGGTACTAAAGTAATGTATAAATAAGCATTCTCAAGGTATGATTCACTATATTAATGATTAGATCCATATTAGCTACTCTTTTTAGGTTTTAATAATTAATAATTAACTCATTTTCACACACCAAGTCAATGAGAATGTCTGATTTGGTATTTCAGCCTCTCTTGATTTATCCTCTCTCAAATCCATTCACATTACATGCATATTATCATCCATAAATTTTGGGTTCATGAACACATTTATAGCATTACAAAATACTCATGACTATTTTATATCAGATCCTCCATTTGTTGTTGCTTGAAAAATACACGCTAATTCATCCTAAAATAAGGAAACCTCTTTGTTGCTTTTTGTTTTGTTGCTTTCACTCACGGCTTGTTGGTCTCAACACTCTCAAGTTTTTTGGTTGTCTATCTAAATCTTCATTTTTAATTGGAAATCTCAAACACCACCATTGGAAATAATATGTCTATTTAAGAAAACATTAAATAAGGTACTTATCATTAAAGTGGAGTTCTGACCTCCTAATTTTAATTTGAAACCTAGCTTGCCTATATATATTAGCATTCCTAAATATTTTATGTCAATTTTCATGCCATTATCCATTTATAAACATTTATTATTGTAAAAAAAAAAGTCTAAGTGATAAATATTTATATAAATAACTTGGCCCCAAAGTGGAGTCTAGCTGCACTTGTTTGTGCTTGAAGAATATCGCTCTTTGGTTCTCTTAGATGCATGTAGCCAATTTGGAGGTCAATTTTATTTTAATGTAATTTAAGTTTGTAAGGCATATCTCATTTATATTAAAAATATTTTTTGATTCAATTTCATATTTGGAACTTGGTCTTTAGATGCCTTCCTTACATGTTTATGTATTGTTGAAAATATTGCATAGTCTGAGAAAACTTGTATTTTTTCTAGTTAGAATTATATGAAAGTGATTAAAATTTGTCTAAGTCACCTATAAATAATTATCATTTCAAACCTAAATTAGGTATTCAAAGTCTATATATCCATCCTCCAGTGATAATTAGATATTTTCTCCTACCTAAGTCTATATTTTAAATTTCCATCTCCTGTACACATAATCAATCTTCTAAAGCCCAAATAATTCGAGGGATGTCATAGGATAATTTTTAGTTATAATAAAAACAAATTATATGATCAATTCATAGAGAAGGAGTGTTCATGTATATTTATAGTTAGGATTTAAATCTAGACTATGTTGAGGCGCACCAAGCTTGCATCAACATAGTGCATTTTGGGAAAATAATCATGCTTAGATCTATTGTTATTCAAGGAGATAGGCAAGGAGATAATTGAGGGTCCAAAGACCAATTAAATCTAGGCTACCCTAGAAAATTAAAGTAAAACAATTCTTTCTTCTAATTGATAATTTAAGTCCCAATTGGTTTTAGATATGTGACAGTGATCTCCATAATTCTAATTGGGGGTTAAAATCCTTATTAGTAAAGGGATTTGCATTCTTTAAAAAGTGAACTTTTCTAACTATCTAATCATCCCCAAAATCTTGAATAGGTCTAGGAGGAGGATTTTTTTCCCACCTTAGTATTTTTTATGTAAAATTTACTCTTTGTGTTAGTTTTCCTAGCCGTTCAAATTTATAGAAAGGTGACTATGTTATAGATGTGATAATGGTCCCAATTTTGCCCAATTTTGTGTGCCGAAAATCCAGTTCATTTTTTTGTATGCCATTTTATTATTCATTATTTTAATTTATTTAATTTTATTTGTTTTTGGTCTATTTTTAGGAATTGAATAGTGAATTTAGGGAATTTGGAGGGAGGAGGGAAATGAGGCAACAAGGTGCATTCATGGGGGTATCTAGGCATTTTGGAAGGAAAATCCTCTCATTGAAGACCCCAAATTATATATAATGATTGGATTTAATTATAAAAGTTTTGGTTTTATTCTCCCCATAAGATATTTGGATCCAACAACTTTGCACTTTTGTTTTTCTCTCCTCTTTTTTGTCCCTTACTGCTATACTGATGAAATTTTTCTAGATCGATTATAGTCACATTAAAATTATTGTGCTTCCCAAAAACATTATCATTTAATGGAAGCTATGGAGATTTTATAACATTTATTATGCATGTTAATGGTGATGGTGTTACTTATCTTCTCATTTGATCCTTCCTCAGGCTCTTGCACTAGCCCTATTGATGGTTTTATACATGTTAGCTAGGTGAGTGTTCAGTTTCATGGATGTTTACAATCATGATGAATGAATTTCATTACTTACTAAGAACATTTAGTTATCTTTTACCATTCTCTTTTGATATTTTTTATTTCTTTTTATATTATGGTTATTGTAGGATTTGAATGCATTCAATTACTACATGTTTATTTGGATTACTTATAATTAGTTCCATTTCCACAAATGCATTGTTGAATGTTTAGATAATGTAATGAAAAAACATATAAATCAACTGAGATTATATTTGAACAAAACCACAAAATGATGATTTATACACATGGGAAAAAAATAAAAATACAAATTTGTTTTTTCTTCTTGAAATGAATTGGAAACCCACATGAATGAAACACCAAATTGGTATTCCCTCTAAACCATCAAGGACTAGAAAATGATCAGAATCAAGTTTGAAATATTCCCAAACAAGTAAATTCCCCTTTACCAAAATAGTACACAATACACAACTGAGAAAATATCAATGTGTCATGACCTAATAGATAAATACCTTTGGGATATTCACCTCATAGGACTCCTTTCAGGAGAGGCTTGATGGGATTCACTACCCTTATAGTCCAATGTTGGCAAGTCATGCTAAATGACATGTTAATAGAAACCAAAAAGGAATATTCATATGTCAAGAATTTTATTATTAGTCCTCACATAAATGGAATTAAATGGATTAATAATGATATTGCATCTTTACATGAAACTAATACATATATCATGACACTTATATAATGTCTTGGTTATGAAAATCTACACTTAGATAATATTACCAAACCTCAATGATGCATTAGATCTATTTAATTTCAAGTAACACATGATAAAAACATGTGTTATATTTCACATTGACCCTAACTTGGATCAATATAATTAAAAACTAATAATATCATGGATAAGATCAGTGGGTGCCACACATGGCACATCTTATGACTATGTCACATTTGAGCATGAAGGTGCATTGGTTACAAATTAAAGAGATGATGAATCTCCAAATAAAGAATATAACAAAATAAACACATCGGTAGATATTATTTAATCAAATACATTTAATATAATCATAATATATGCACATGATACAATATATAAAGTAAAAAATGACATTGTTAGTTTTACATATACTAATTAAAAATATGATAAGAATGGCATATCAAAATTTATGAGCATGGAGGGTGATAATTATTAAAATTATTATTATTATGAAAAATATGGGAACAATACTCCTAATGAATCAAGACCTACCTATCCACATCCCCTTGATGATATCTTTGACTGCTAGTAGCATAACTTATTGTATATATATTATTAATGGTTTTTTCTTACAGATTAAATTTATTATTCTCTATTGGCAAACATGTGTTCATATGTGCTTACTTAGACCTTTCTTATACCCTTTGGATTTAATTTATTTTATCCCTTAAATTTTGATTATCTACATTGATCCAAACATTTATGACACTTTTATTGCAATAATTATAATGCACATTATTTATGGCATGTTACTTCATCATTCTTTCATATCAATCATATAAACATATGACCATCTTCCATTATATCTTACATGGTTGTATTCTATTAATTATACATACTACATGACCAAACATTGACTCTTACCTATTGGTGGCATGTAGATTCTTATTTGCACATGTGATATTGAATTGCATTACCCTGATTCATACATATAGTAAAAATCAATGGATTTCATTTCCACCACATTTAAATGATATAACATCTAGTGCACACTATGCATTGACATGTTTCATAATTTTAAGATTCTTCTTGTTATTCTATTATTGAATAATTGTAACTTACCCTTGCATATGTATGTATGTATGTATGTATGTATGCATTCATATATGTAGATAAACACACACACACACACACACACACACACACACACACACACACACACACACACACACATATTTACATGTATATGTGTATGTGGTGTGTACATATATTTATATACATGTATATATGGATATATATACATATATAAAATATATGTAAATTTATATGTACATATATGTGTGTCTGTGTGTATATATACATATACATGCATATGAAAATACCAAAAATATCAATAAAATTCAAGAAAAATTAAAGAAAATCAAATATGTCAAAAATTAGAAACAATACAAAGATATCAAAAATATGAAAAAAATAAGTAAAAAATTACAAAACATTTAAATATTACAAATACAAAAACATTCAAATTATTTTAAAAATAAAACGGTACTTGAAAATTACATGTTTTACATGTTTAATTTTTTTACATATGTTATTTATCACATATTTTGGTATATTGCACACTCTTATTCATACACACATCCATTTAATGAGGTATTTGAGTGTGATGCAAGACATACATATTATACATGGATTCATAGTTACTAGACTCCTTTCTATCCATTGACCTTTGCCTATATTGGGGGCATCTTATTCTATAGGTTACACTATAACATGCTATATTTATATATGGCCTCTGTGTGTGTGTGTGTGTGTGTGTGTGTGTGTGTGTGTGTGTGTGTGTGTGTGTGTGTGTGTGTGTGTGTGTGTGTGTGTGTGTGTGTGTGTGTGTGTGTGTGTGTGTGTGTGTGTGTGTGTGTGTGTGTGTTTGTGTGTGTGTGTGTGTGTGTGTGTGTGTGTGTGTGTGTGTGTGTGTGTGTGTGTGTGTGTGTATACACACTCAAATCTTATGTTAGGTTAAATTTATATGATACTTTGGTACGATGTGACATTGATACATATGGATGTTATAGATGATTTTTCATTTCTTTTATATTCCTTCAATATTGATACTTTCATACATTATATTCTATAAATTTTATTGATTATTGCATGTGACTACTTGTCCCTATCAGCACAGCATATTTACATCCCTTGATTGTGAAATTATTAATTTATTTTTGCATATGTCTCTTGGCTTATTTTTTTGAAGCATGTTCATGTCCTTTTTAATGGAACCCTTGGCCTTAGGTGTGATGTTGTGTAACATTTGTGTTGTGTTTGTTATGATTGTTGAGATTTATTAATGTTGACATGATCTATTTAGTGTACTTTTATTTTGTATTATTATAAAAAAGTAGTTACTTTATTGCATGCCTCTATTTAAAATCTATCTAAAAATGAGACTTGTATGCCTCAAACTCAATATGTTACATATACTCAATAATGACAACTACATTAGTACTATGATGACATAGTCTCATATTTTTACATGATACTACATGATTATATATTTAACACGTGTTATATTTAACTCTTATTTTGATATTATTTATTTGTGTGGTACATCCCTCCTCCAAACATAGGTCATTATAATGAGATTTTCTTAGATATTGAAGCCCTCATATGAAAAAAACTTAGATTATATGATGGAATATAGTAACATATTCAATATACATAAAAAAAAGATTATAATGTATAATAAATTTTTTAAAGATTCAATGTAATAAAATAAATTAAACAAAGGTCTCATAAACACAAAGTAATAAAAAAATTAGATAAATGATAGATATTTTCATATTGATACAAAATATAGGATAATATGGCATGCACATGCAATCACTTTAAAAATATTTTAGTACATAATCATACACACTTGGATGCATATGAAAGTGCATATCCAAAATAGTTACATGGACATGAATTACATGTTTCATGTACATTTATAGTTAAGCATATAAATACAAGGCATTATAAATCATCTAGTATAATTCAATAGTGTTAGCAGTACAATCACTAAGAGGGGATGGGGGTGAATTAGTGAGCCCAAATAATCCAACTTCAATTTTTATATCTATAAAAACTTAATTAGTTACCACAAACATTCATGAAGCATACACAAAATTCAAAGCAATGAGTAAGAGAGACAATGAAAGATCAATCACATAACACATGACATGCATGTTAACCCTCGTAGGGAATAAAACCCATTATAACCTAAAATTATACTACTATCCTTTAATAACAAGATCCAATTTAGACCATCTATAAATTATTAAGCAACTATAATACCTATTTAGCGAGATTACAATCTTATAAGGTACTACCACACCTATCTAGCTAAGCTACAACAACAACCAAACCATTTAGCAAGTTTCACCTTCCAAGGAGGCTGAAACCACCTTAGTTGTTGAGATCCCACAATAAAACCTATAAATACATCCACCTTTTCACTAATGTCTTCAATACCTTATGATGGACATCTGCTTAATCCTCTTCACCTTTACTCACCCTTAATATAATTATGACCTATAGGTCAGACAAATAGTCTTCAAACTGATCTAATTTTCAACCCATCCTTAGGGTACTCTATGCCTCCTTCACTCCACAAATCACATACATAATCCTCTCTTAGATATCTCTCAGTATCTCACTCAAAATCTAGAAAGAACCAAGTTTGATTTCACTATGTATAGAGAAATCTTAGTAATCACTACCTTGGTCATCCATTAGGCATGACTTAACCCTTAAGACATCACTCACCTAAAGACACAACTAAATACAATATTCATAGGTCAACCATAGCATCTATGGGTCGCCCTTAAGTAGTTAAACCTTTTAATAAGTCCCTTGTAGCTCTTATAGGTCTCATGAAGACCTATTCACCCATTTAACACACCCTTGAGCGAAACAAGAACACATAATCACTTTTAAATACATGGGTCCACTCCTTATGTCCCCTTTGACATCCTCAAATGATCATAGAAATATTATCTAACCTATAAATATGCTCAAACAACTCAAACATAGACCTTATACACATGAACACCATTACAGAACATACAATCATGTTTTATTATTTTCAAAATATTGGAGTTATTTTCCTAAATAATAAAGGTCTGATCAAATTTAAATTAGAAATTAATGTGTCTCAATTAGTATACTAATTTTTGTAAATAGATATGTATTTTATCTTTTCTAAAAATAGTAATAAGTGTGAATAAATCAAACTTAGCTTATTCTAGGCTGAAACAAATGATGCAACGTCTAGAAATTGTTGTGTAGGGATGGTAGACTATCATAAACATGACCCAAAACTCTATTTCTAGATTGGACAAGAGAAAAAAAATCAAGACACCTTAATACTTGTTAATTTAGTCCACTTCCAATGTTTTTGTCCACTTCTATCATTATTATACTGGTGGTCTGTCTTTTTTGGGTTTTACTTGGCAAGATTGTGACACCTTGGTAGTGAAACATTGAAGCATAGGTCTATGTGGAGCTCATTATGTGTCCGATTCAATATTTAAACCCTTAGGATCTCTTGGTACTTGAAATTGAGTAGAAAATTTGGGAAAGAGATGAGGTGTTAGTGTGTATAGAATATGTTGGATGCACTTCACATCTTGTGTGTGGGCACGCTACTTATATACCAATACTCTAAAGAGAGATAAAGCTAATATATTTATCCCATTTGAACTGATTGGGTAAATTATGTGATGTATGAAACTAGATTCAAAACTATAATGTACTTTGGATGATTAGGGACTGGTATGAGTGCTTTAATAGGCTTGAAAGGCTATATGCAAAGAATAGGGAAGAGTGCTTGAGTGTACTTTCTTGTATTCTTTCTTATTTCCTGTGAATGAGTTAAAAACCTTATAAATTGAAATTTAATGGACTTATATCATGAAACTAATGATCATGGGTTACATGATCTTGCATTAGGTCAATACAAGAAAAGATAAGGCTTCAAGAAAATCTGATCATTTGAGGCTAAAGTGAACTTGGACAATAACGTTGGAAATAAGACACCCCTAAGTTTTAGTTCTCCTATCCATGTTAGATGATATTTTCCTAGGAGGATGAGACCTAAGGGGATGGATATGGGTCTGAGAGGGATAATTGGGTCTAGAAAAGCTAATTTTGAGAAGCTATGGGTGACTGGGAATCAATAAAAGTCTAGCAGAGAAGGGTTGAGTAAGTAAGAAAGAAGATCTATAGGTTAATTTTTATTATCCATGCCTAAGTCATCTAATTTCACATTTTATATGATTACATTTACACCCCCCCCCTTATTCTAGTAATGCAACAAATCAAAATACTAGGATAAAGGAAAAATAGAAAGCATACCTAAACTTACCTATAAGGGAAAATCTCATGAAGCTATGTGATGTTGGATGTGTGTAGAGAGAACACACAGTGAATTGTGAATCTATAAATAAAAACATGAAGTAGATTAGTTCCTACCAAATATTCTATATCTAAAATAAGAATGTATAAAAGCTGAGCAAAGGAAGAGAGAGGAATGAATACACCTCATCAAGTACACAAACCAATACAAAAACTATTGTGATGTTGGATGGTGTTGAGTATGTGTTGAATCAAGAGTAATATCATGAACAAATTTGAGTGCTCAATTCCATAAAACATGGCTCAAGAATGTAAAGGGAAACCCTTTAGCTCCATCATTTCCAACTAAGTGAAGTTAACGAATCATGTGTGTGTTAATCGATGTCTAGATTATGGTTCCAATCCCTCTAAATAGTTGGCTCAATAATACAAAGGCTATCCCTTTGGCTCCATCGTTGCGCCTTGAAGTGAAACTATGAAGTGATACTATTATAGAATATATGTCATATAAGATGGCTCATGGATCCCATAAATGTGCTAGAAATTTGACACTATGGCATGGATAGTCAAATGTGTGCTAGAAACTAAGTCACTCTTGTCCGTTTCAAAAGATGGAGATTTGGCTTGTATGAAAGCCACTCTAAAACTAATGTAATAGGCTTATATAAAATATAACTAGGTAAATTAGGTATGAAAAAAGCTGAACTTCTATAAAATTTTAACTTTACTGTGATTCCAACCACCTAAAGATGGAGTAAGACATGCAACTATTGAGAATGCCTGGAACAAATTGAACTTAAAAATAAAAGAAGATCAATGTGTCACACACATTACCCCCAATCACTAAAGTCTAGAGCTTGGATTTCAATCTAAAAGTTATGCCAATTTCCTAATCTAAAATTAAAGTGAGAAACATCATGACACACATGATAACACCTATATCTGATAAAACTAAGCTAAAACTACTGAATCTGAAGGATTTGGAAGTTTAAAAAACTATCCCTGAACTAATTTTTTGCTTGTTTCTAGAAAACCTAAGTGTTTTTATTCCTGGATAGGACTGCCAAACTATGTACACCTATGTTTTGGGTGCTACTATCTATTTCCATTTCTATTATCCATTTCTAGCACTGTTGTTTCGTGTGAAAATTGACTGTTGATATGAGACTATTCCTATTTTTTTCTCTGATTTGATCGGTTTAATCTTTGGATTCTATGCTGACTATTCTGAATGTTATGTTTTTTATTGCTAAAAGGTTTTATCTATATGATAAATCCCCTATTTGATTCCCCCTCTTATGAAGGTAGGAATGATGAACCTGCAATGACTACCCTTAGAATAAAAGAGTCTAACAAGTGTGTTAATATGAAAAGATATATGATATAATATTTGATGTTTGACAATATGTTTCAAGATATAGAAATGTTCATATTTATAGATATTTTTAGATCAATAGGGGTATGTCTAGATATATTTAACAATGTGATATCATGTATAATGTACTGAACTGGAACTAGAAATGTTACTTGTTAGTTGTTAGTTGGAGGGATGGAGCACAATGTCCATCATGGCATCCAAGAAAGCAAATAAAATGCATTATATGGATCATGGCATTACACACAGTGAGGAGAAAACAAGTAAATAAGCATGCTGATCAAGAAGCAAGAAGCATACAAGGGTGACCAAGGGGCCAAGAAAATAAGGGACATAGGCATATGTCACTCAAACTGGAAGACAAGCATGGAAGGCACGCTAAAATTCCACATACACATACAAGTGAGCAAACAAAGTTGGCATGAGGGACACAAACACATGAAAGAGTACAAACAAAGGGAATTAATAGATGTCCTAAGTCACACACATGAAATAAAATCAAAGGACATTGGAAAATGTCCTAAGGCACAAGCAAGAGACAAGATACAACTGGAAATGCAATCACACAAGCTATGCTAAGTAAAGAATGAAATTAAGAGTAAGAACTAGAAGATACAAACACATATAACTAATCAAAGAAAATGTGAAAGTATGTAAAACATGTGTAGCACAAGACTAGGTATATGATAAGAAATACATAAGTGTTAGGTACTAGTTAAATGTTGATGTAGTAATCTATGTAATCTAGTAAGGAATGTGCATCAGTATGATAACTCAGAGTGTGTAGCGTAGGAATTACATAACCTAAATCATGTAGTCATGTTGAATATGCCCTAAATGGGTATGTATATCAATGTGTATCTCAAATTTATATGTAGGAATTCCCCCTCAATGGGTAGAGTGAAGCAATCAAATGGTCGGATATCATAGTGCACACTCAAAAAAGATCATGTGAAGCATGGTAATGGAAAAAATTGACATATAATAACATGAAACAACACATTTAAGTTCTAGCATGATAGTAGTAATGTAAACATGGATGATGCATACAATCAAAAAATGTTTTTGGTGTTTTTTCAATTATTTGAATGTTTTTGTACTTTCAAGTGCTATATTGTTTTTGTATTTTTGAAAAATATTTGAACTATGTACTATCAAGAAGAAGAGTTTATGTACAATCAATGATTAAAAAAATGATACTAATTGATGAGTCTCAGATGAGACCCCCTATCATGGTGTCCTGTATCAAATAATTGAATTATGTGTGATTGTGAAGTATGATTGAATGGGTGAGAATATGAATTTGTATATTTGGATTCATCATCAGTATCTTGAAAATAAGAACAACATGTATTATTCCACTCATCATTATCATCTTGATTTTGAATCAATGGAATTCTAGTGTTGATTGTTGTTGTATCTAGATCTTTTCCTTTGATAAATTGTGTCTATGAATGATTTGCCTTAGGATATTAAATAAATCCCAAACCCAAGTGACAAACATTATCATTTATAGAATAGGAGTAGTAATGCCTTGAGCATGCTTTCCCAACCCTTGACCTTGATAATCAAATTTTTGTAGATATATTTGACCAAACCCATACTACTTTGAAAATTGAGCCTCATTTTTAAGAGGTAGATTTGCATATTTTTCATGCTTGACCTATGCTTGTGGTACTATTTATTGCTCTAATTTTTCTTGTTGATCTTTTTGTTGTTCTGAGTTCTACTTTGGTAACCAATTTTGTACTATTTCTAAATTTGACCATTTTTGAATGTGTTCATATGTTGTTGTGGATTGCTTGACTGACTTACCTTGTATAAGGTCCTCATTAACAATTATCTATTGTATATGCTTTATCAATGCCAAACATGTATCTGTGTCATGCCCATTCATTTTATGATATGCACAATAATATCTAGATCCTCTCATTGGATGTATAGGAGGTAGTTTAATCAAGTTAGATTTAATCATTTCCCTTAGTATCTCACTGGAGCTCTTATTTGATCTTTGAATGCTTTCTGAATCACTAGTTATAGAGTTACTTTGTTGTGAATTTTTTTCTTATATGTAACATTGATTGCAACCAATTGACTAGGTGAAAGCACATATACATGATTGACACTAGGGTATCTTTGAAGATTTTGTATTGTAATCTAATTTTCCAATGTTGTGATCTTTTCATGTAATAGTTGATTCTACATTTATAAATATGAAATTATCTTTCTCATACTGGTGATTTGATTATTTAAAGTATCATGAATTCAAACCTTAGTTTCTTCCAATTGAACATATGTTGAAGAGGTTTTGAAAAAGTTGTACATTGAACATATGAATTAGGAACGATAATAGAGGCTACCTCACCATTTGTAGGGGTGATCGTATGGACCTAGTTAGAGGGAAAGTAGCTATCACCCTCTTGAGGGAGAGGAGGAGAAGGAATTTCTTTCCTCTGCATAAGATATGACATTGAAATAAGAGTAGCTATAGAGGCATATACATCTAGGTATAAACTATGCATATAGGCTAAAATGCATATAAGTGGAGTTATAAATTGTATAACAATATAATTATAAAGAACATTCCACATGAAATATAGTAAACAAGGGATAGAAAGAATGAATTTTTGCATGTATGCATAAGAAACTTTGACATGTGCTATGACATTTATAATGTGTTTAGCAAGATAAACTTTTATATTTTCCCCTATGAGAGATAAAGAGAAAAGGTAGAGATCATGGATTTTTGACATAATGCATAAATATATTTGACATGTATTATAACATTTGTAATTTGTTTAGCATGATAATCTTGAAATTTTTTCCGTGTGAGAGATAGAGAAAATGCAAAACAAATATTGAAATCTTGTTCAAGTTTAACAATAATTTTTGTAATATCATCCCTTATTATGAAACATAAGCATGAAATATAAATGATGAAGCTTTGTAGTAACATATGATAGACTTCATCATTCATGTACATGATAGGGCTCATTATGGTTTCCTTGTTATTTCCAAGAAATGTAAGAAAAGTTTGTAAATAAATGAGCATCATTTTTGCAATTTGACTATGGATGTAAGGTGATACCTCAAGAAGCCAAATAGGAGATATTATATGCAACTAGGTATTTTTCATAAATATTTATGAAAAATAATATGAAATTTTGTAATTTAGATTGAATTTCTGAGGTAATTAAGTAAGATAAAATTTAGAAATTTATGTGAAAGTGATTGATTTAATAGGATCTAGTAGATACAACAAGGGTTTTAAAAAAAACCAAAATTATTATAATAATTTTAAAAAAATTTCATGAATTTTTAGAATTTAGCTTCAAAAATTTAGTAAAAATCTGAAAATATTTCTAAAATTAGCAATATATTTTTCCTAGTAGTTTTAAAGTGTTTGTATGTATATAAGACCTAGTATGTGCAAACTAGGGTTTGAGTGAATTTATTAAAAATATTTCAATTAATTTTTAGTTTTATAATTTTTAAATTAAAAAAAATCAATAAAATATTAAAAAAATCATAAATAATAACCCTAAGGTTTCTAGGGTTTTGTGCAAAAATTTGAAGTAAGTCAGGTTCCCAAATGTTTTATTATTTTTGAAATATTGGAGTTATATTCCTAAATAATAAAGGTCTGAGTAAATGTAAATTAGTAATTAATGTGTCTCAATTATCCTACTAATTTGTTTAAATAGACATGTATTTTACCTTTTATAAAAATAGTAAGAACTGTGAAGAAATCAAACTTAGCTTATTTTGGAATGAAACGGATGATGTAGGATCTAGAAATTGTTGTGTTAGGATGGCAGACTAGCATAAATAGGACCCAAAACTATATTTATGAATTATACAAGAGTGAAAAACTCAATATATCTTACTATTTATCATTTTAGTCTAATTATGGTGCTATTTTCCACTTATGGCATTGTTGTCCTAGTGGTATGGCTTTTTTTGGTTCTACTTGGTAGGCCAGTGACACCAGAGCAATGAAATATTGAAGCTTGGGTCTATGTGGATCTCATTATGTGTTTGACTCAATATTCAAAACCTTTAATAGCTTTTGGTACTTGAACTTTATTATAAAACTTATGAAAGAGAGGAGGGGTTAGTGTGTAAAAGATATGTTAGATGCACTACACACCCTGTGTGGGGGCATGCTGCCTACATACCAATACTCTGAAGAGGGATAAATCTAATGTAGTTCTCCCATTTGAAGTGATTGGTGTAATTATGTGATATATTCTACTATATTTGAAATTATAATGTACTTTGGATAATTAGGGACTAGTATGAGTGCTTTAATAGGCTTGAATTGGTCTTGGAAGGCTGTATGAAGAGAATAAGGAAGATTACTTAAGTGTACTTTCTTGTATTCTTGTTTCTTTCTTGTGAATGAGTACCAACCCTTCTAAATGGAAATTTAATGGCCTTATATAAGGAAACTAATTATCATTAGCTATATGAGCTTGTATTAGGCTGACAGGGGAAAAGATAAGGATCCCAAACTATTTGACCATTTGAATCTATAGTGAACTTGGACAACAACATCAAAAATAAGACACCCCTAAGTTTTGGTGATCCTATCCAAGTTTGGCACTATTGTCCTTAGAGGACGAGACCTAGGAGAATGGATCTAGGTCCAAGAATATTGCCTAGGTCTCAAAAAGCTAAGTCTAGGAAGCTATGGGTGATTGGGAATTAGTGAAAGTCTAGTCGAGAATGGTTGAGTGAGAAATAAAGAGGACCTATAGATTAAGTGTTATTATCCATGCCTAAGTCATCAAATTTAACATTTTATATGATTAAAAGTCAACTTATAAAGCATTTTTCATACTCAATCTAGATTGATCATGCCTCCAAAATACTCACAGAGCATCCTCATGGAGTCTACAACACTCCCAAATAGAAAATTCATCATGAGACATCTAAAGAAAATCAACACAAGCTCAAACATCCTTCTTGGGTCACTTGTAGAATAATCATGAACACATAGTAAACTTCTAGGTTCAATATATCTAACTATACTCACTTTCAGATCTTTAAATCAAGTTAATTAGATGCACCATGGAGTCCTCTTCATCTTTGATTTTTATAGAACCAATAAATTCAAATTATATCAAAATATATGGACAAAATATATAGCTCACATTTTTTCCTATGTTAAATTCAAATATTTGAATAGCAATGGTCACAGTTAACTTTAAAACACAATGCTCACATCTCATGATCTCAGATTAAATACGTACCATTGATCTTGTTTGAGATTTAATGCACAGTCCACCAAAGACAAATATTAAACCTTAGTCACTTTGACCTCATCTTGTGCATCCTTGAAACTTTGACTCAACACATTCCATCTATCTCTATGGATCAATCAGGGCTTTAGTGATCAATGCTCATCATTCAATCAATCTATATGAACACCCATTCACCATTAGATCCTTATCCTATACCTTTGCTTAGTTGTTAACCATAGTGTATCTATCCTTATTTTACTACTTCTTGACTTATTGGAGCAATGTACACTATTGATCTTTCTCGAGTTTTAACACTTTCAAAAATGACTAAGTATGGGGACCCTTTAAATATGAATGAGTAGCCAATTTTGATCCTTAATAACTTCTTCTATGCTTTAACACAGGATCTCAAATTTGTACCAGATGACCTCCTCACATAAGAGAATAGAACCAACACACTTCTCCTGAATATTTTGTGTGTGTGAGAAATAACACCATTAAAATTCATTATAAAAAACATCTATCAATGAGCCAACTATGTCAAAACCTACCTGAGAGGCAAACTTTGAGCTTGCACAACATTTTTCATGATTCAGTGCATTATCTCAAATTTATCACAAATCATGTATGTTTAAAATTAAATAAACCCATATGATTAGAATATCTTGAGACCTTCACACATGTAATAAATAACACCATCAAAATTCTCACTCAACTCTTCTTGACACATTGCAAAATTGACTATGGAAAAACATAGTCAAACTGCCTATGAACCCAACTTTGCATATGCATAACTTTTGACTTGCTTTAATGCATGATACGAAATATATAAAAAATAAACTAGGCACAAAAATTAAAAAACCCATATGATAATTTTATCCTAAAACTTCCATGCATGTGAATTTTGACCTCATCAACATGCTTACTCAGTTCTTTCTAGCCACATTTCAAATTTGGCCAAGTATGGGAAAATAATGAATTCTGACTGAGAAGCCAAATTGGCACCCTCATATCTTTGACCACGCTTTGATGCATGACTTGAGATATGACACATAATAGCTAGAGACTAATTTTATTACAACCATATGACCAACTCCCCTTGACTCATTCACACATGGAAATAGTGATGTCATCAAATAACCTGCTCATAATTTATACCACTGGACCCAAAGTGTCTAGATGAGAATAATCATGAATCGATTGAATTATACTCATGCACATAAGCACTCAAAGCATTCTTGAATTCTGATAGGACCCCTTGAAAATGATCAAATCACCATACTCACCCTTAATCCTCTCTAACCATTCAAACTCTAGAGATCAACCAAGCATACTTCAAGCACACTAGGAAAAGCACATTGCACACTTTGTCATTGTTACTTAGGCTATAAAGCACTTCATCCACTCACTACGACACCTCCATGACATCATTAAAAAATATTCAATAATATCCACCTTTAGAATTGATGTAAAAATCCATCAATATATTAATATATATCTCACCTTATCTCTCTTCAAATCACTCACACAATAGGAAATTTTTTCCCCTTTGACATAATGACAAAGTTGGAAAAAACTAATCCTAAGGACCTAAAATGACTACCGAATAGGAAAGGACCATCTTAGAAAGATGATATAAACTCCACCTTACCTTGACCCTACTTCATCTTTCCTTTAAAACATCCTCTTATTCCATTCCAACACTCTCTTCAATCAAGCACAAAAATTAATGAAGAAAGAACACACAAAACCATAAAAATCTAATGGAACACATCAAGAAACATTTGAGAGGGACTCCTAAGAACTATAATAAATTTCACCTTATAATAGTCTTCAAATCTCCACACACCATGAAAAACCATCACACATGATAACTATTCTCCTCACTTGAAACACACATGCCTTGCTCTTTTGGAGAAACTGAGAAAAAATAACTCTTCTTCAAACTAAGCATGTCTAGCCTCCTTGTAGCCCTATTAGAAACTTGCAGAGCCCACACCTTTTATTAGACATAACTTCAAGACCTAAAAATTAATATATAGATCACTCTCACATTCCCCATTGAGCACACCAATTTGGAATAAGAATCTCATCCTCTGCAACATACTTCCTTCACCAACCAACTATCCAATTAGGCCTCTAACTTGTTAAAAACTTGAATAACTTGAGAAACACAAACCTTAAATTATTTTTGAATATAATTTGACCACCCATTAGGATCATTCAACATATTAAGAAGCCTCAAACCTTAATTCACAATGCAAACTACTTTGTTAGCAAAGCCCAAAACCCTAGAATCTCAAAATAAATAGGGTCAACAAACCTCCTTCTGGTCAATGAACTCCTTTGAAATTACTCACTCACCTATAGACACCCATCACACACTTCTAGACTAAGATTTGGGCTTCCACACCTTTGGTAACCCATACATCCTATAACCCATTTTAGGACCTACATACTCATAAATACAAACTAGGAAATCCATGAGCAAACAAAAATCTTCAGTTTGACTTCAACATACCTTCATATCATAAAATCACCTGAAGCATGATATAATAAGGTCAATATACCTTTATATGAAAAAATATTACCTTTAAAAAACATAAATTCTCCTTTTTTATCTAGGAACCTTCAATCTGACCCTGTAAACTATTCTAACTGAAAAACACTACAACAACAATTGCTTCTCCACTTGAAAGGAGTCTATTAAGAAGCATAAATAGAGACACCCTCTATACCTAATTTATCTATATAAAAAAAAAACAAATCCTCATATTCCATATCTTCTTTTATCAATTGATATTTATATTTCTTCTTCTTCTTTGGCTTTAGAAAAACAAGTTCCTCAACTAATACAACAATTTCCTTTTATGTTATGATTGGACTATTAATACATGGAGATAAGATAGATTCATAGAATACATTTTCATCTAAATAATCTTCCTTTTATCTTGGATCCTCATCACTAGGCACTTGTTCAATAATAGTAGGATGTTCATTTGGATTCATACATACCTCAAAACTAGCTTCAACAAGTACCTTGGTCTTTTGTTTGAGGTTGATCTCTTCACTCTCAACATGATACAACAATGAGATCCCTTGACACTCTTCAACTTCTTAATAATTATCCACCATATAAAATAGGTTACTTGGACCTCCAATCTCATCATGACTCATAATTTTCACCTTTGGCTTCCATGTGTTAACATGACTTCTTCCTTGCACTCTAGGAGTCTAATTAAATCTATTCTGACTTATATACCTTTGCTTCCAAAACCTAGAAATGTGACTTATATGTTCACAATTGTATCAAACCATACCTTTTTCAAGAAACATATCTTGCCTTACCTTATTTGGACATAAATTTTCAAAGTGTCTTATGTCATGACAAAAAAAACAACCTCCCCTTTTAGAAGAGGACTCAACTTGTCTAATAATATATGGACAATGGTTCTCAAAGTGTCCCACATCAAGATAGTTGAATCAATTTATTTTGTTCACACCTTTTAAATGATGACCCCCATCATAGTCCCATGAAAATTCAATTCTAACAGGTCTCTTGAACTCTCTATCCCTATGAACAAAATGATTACATGTATAATAGTAACCATTGAGTCTTTCATACCTCATGGTGATTTGATGTCTAATCTTATTTGTCTTTACTCTACCAACACCTTCAGTCCTTGTTCAATGATTTGTCTTAAAATTAAGATTATCCTAGTTCACATTAGTCTTTATCTTGTCTTGAGTAACATTATTTTGTTATTCTTCATATCCAAGACCTCTTATATCACTAGCATACTACTTACCACTCAATTTTTTGTCTAAATCACATGAGCTATTTTAAAATCTCATAAATATCTTCACCTTTCTAGCTATTTTTTCTAGCTCAGATCTCAAAGATTCATGTCCAAAAATGTACCTTGAACATTCATCTTCTTTATCTTTTAGGCTTGTAGACAAAATTTCCAATTGACAACTAAGATGGTTGATCATATCTTCATGATTAATGGTATATTCATACAATATTTCTTCATATAAACTAAATTTATCCTCATATTACTTGATATTATATTTCATCTTCTTATTGACCTTCTTCTCAATCTTTAGTTCTTCAAGAGCATGCATCAATATAGTCTCACATTCCACCTCATCTTCATCATTATCTGAATCACTCCAAATAGACACCTTATGATGTGAGAAACTTCCTTCCTCAAACATGAACAAAGCTTCATCTTCAATAGGACAATAATATTCATGATCATATTCTAAGTCACTATCTTCACTCTCATCTGATAAGCTACAATTTTCTATAGTGTAGAAACTTTTCTTGTTTTTGAAGGACTTCTTCTTGTTGCTAAACTTTCTAAATCCTTTCTTCTTATATGTATTCTTGTCATCATCTTTATCACCATGATATTTATCATCATTATTCTCATGATTATGATGGCACTTCTAAATGAAATGTCATATCTCTCCATAGTTAAAACATTTGAAGGGTAGTTTACCCTTATACTTCCCTAAGCCATGTTTAATGTCCTAGTAATCAAAGTGATTATTTCATCATCATCAATATAAGATATGTCATCCTCTTTTGATTCATTACCTTGGAACATATTCTTTGGCTTCATATCTATCTTGAATGTAGCTTCCTTCTTTGGTGATAAATCATCATTTATTCGCATCTCATATGCAGTAAGGGTTCCATGCAATTGATCCATCTTCAACTGAGTAAGATCATAACTCTCTTCTATAGAAGATAATTTTAGATTACACTTAAGAGGTAGAGATCTTAGTACATTTTTTACTACAATTGCTTATTTAATATTCTCTCCAAGACATATGATGATGTTCATAGTCTCATCAACTCTTTGTAGAAAGGATGCCACATAATATTCTTCCTTCATCTTGAGACTTTCAAATTGCCTTCTGTGAGTCTGCAACTTAGCAAGATTGACCTTTGAATCTCCTTCAAAAATGATCTTAATTTTGTCCCATATATCTTTATCAAATTTTAAATGGATTACTTTGGTGTATTCAATCTCTAAAAGACCACAAGTGATAATATTCATCACTTTGGAATTGTTCTCAAATAACTTATTATTTGCAACACTAGACAGAGGAGTAATAGGATCAACATAACCATCCAAAATAGATTACCATATGTAAAATCATAGGACATAATGTATGTAATCACCTTGCACTCCAAAAATCATAATTAAATACATTACACATAGGTACTTTCTTAGTATATAAGCCTCCTTGATTACTACCTGATGCAAAGCATACACCAAAACTCTCCCTCTATGCCTTATTTTAACACACACACACTTGAATTTGGTTTCTTGAATAAATGGTCACTCAGTAGTTTCAATTTCATAAGATCCATTTAATGGTCTCAAACCTTATCAAAAAAAATTATGACCTTTATAACTTTTTTACAAAAAAAAGTGTCTTCAAGTGTCAATTCACCTAATTACACAACTCTACATACACTAAAGTCAATCCTTGTAGACCTATTATTCCTATTTTATTGATTTTATAAAAAAATTATAATTAATTTGTAGAAACCAAAAATATATCTAGCTACCCTTTATGGATTTTCATATGTGTACCAATTTTCAAGGTCTAACTTCACTTATAGACCCGCCTTCTAGATATTAGCCTTCACCAATTAGGCCTCTTCAAGCTTAAACATAGCATAGTCCCCTAAAAGCTATAATAGGCATCCCAAACCAAATTAAAAATATAATATTTTGTTATATCGCATGAAATAGGATCATACTATAAACTTTTGTCTTTTTTTGATGATTAGAATAGGAGATATAGACAAAACCCTAGTTTAGGGTTTTTGAGACCCTTATCATAGTTGAGAGCTAACAATAATAAATGAAAAGCATTTTAAGAGGTTTAAAAAAACTATGAAGGGTTAAATAATTTGGTATTAACCTCATGAAACTATTCACATCATTATTTTCCACTTTTCTACCCACTGTCAAATTTTTCAAATTCCAAATGTCTTAATTGTGTAGGAAATTGTGTAACTTACGGGCCTATATCAAAGTTTGAAAACACCTACCATGTTATTTACCAGACACAAATTTATAAAAATTTAAAATGGATTAATAAATACTAAAGTATTCAACAATAATTTAGAATATATTGTTTCTCCAATATCTTAAACAGTTAGACAGTCCATGCCTAATCCTTGAAAACATGAAAGAAACACAGGGGTCTGTAAAACCAGTCTTCAAAATAGGAAATTCCTCCTTGTTTATTGAAACATATATTATAAAAAAAATTAAAACTTAATAAACTACCTTGAAAATAAATTTTCAATTTTATTTAATTCATCAGAAATTTATTATATATTTCTTCCAACAAAATAATTTATTCAGGAACAGGGGTCTGTGTTTTACCACCATCAACAAAGGTTCTCTCCTTTCTTTATCTCATTAAAGTTTATGATATTATGAAAATATAATAACATATACCCTTAAACATTTATTACCAACCATGTTTTCCTAATTTCTATGAATAGTCCAAACATTAGATTTCAAAACATCAACTTATCAAATACACACAATTATCAATCACATTTGTGTATACCCATAAAATAGGGTTACTAGTCCTTTATTAAACATTTTAGATTATCCTTTAATTTTTTATTGGGTATTAATTCACATGATTAATTTAATACATCTCCAATTATCACTTATAATTCATAATTACATTCTTTATAACAAAGGTAACTACCCTAACTGATTCTTTCCACCTCCAATCCATTATTGAAAAATTACCTCTTATGGTTATTTGAATGATTTATGACTTAAATAATTTTACCATATGTTTTATGTTCCCTATAAACCCATATAGACCTAAAATAATCATTGGATAATAATTATATATCTAAGCACATCCAAAAAACTCTTAAAACTTTTCCCAAACATTCAAATATTTAAATAATTCTTTTTGGAGGGAAAAGTTAGAATTCAAATTTTATGCACCTTAAGACTATAAAGACTCCACATATGGAATTATTATGACCTATATAACCTATTATACACATAATATACCTTATTAAGACAAATTTGAAACAACTTTGGGGTCCTTATAGGCTGCCCTTGCATCATAATACCAAGCTAGAAAATGTTTACCATAGGTGTTTGTTGATGCACTTGGTGTATGCCCTTGTGTGACTACATTGAACCTCATTATAGAAGGTATTTTCTTATAATTTACTCTAATATAAGTGAAAATTTTCTTGGGTCCCATATTTAGGCCTTCTTTGGTTCATCTTCTTAAATAGTATACCTGCACATGGTACCGAATTATAAAGAAAAACATAGTTTTTGGTGCCTTGACCAAACCTATGATTTCCATGGCCTTGATCAAATATTTCCTTGTTTCCATCATCATTATCCTCTCATATCTTCTTTCTTATTCACACTTTAATGGTAAAATTATGTGTGTCTCTCCATGTTTCTTGATGGTGTATGTATTATCTTGACCATCATGTATAGATTGCCTATCAAAATACCATGGTCTCCCTAAAAGTAAATGAAAAACATTTACGGGCATAATATCACACAATAATTTATCTCTATATCCTCCTATATGGATTTCAACCCAAATTTGATTAATTACCAAGATTTAATATCCCTTATGTACCCATGCAACCTTATATGGTTGTGGATGTGGCATCCTTTTCAATCCTAACTTTTTCTCCATCTCTAAAGACATAATGTTATCATTGTTTACTCCATCAATCATTAAATTACAAACCTTGCCTTTTGATTTTCACCTAATTTTTAATAAGCTTCTGCTTTGGGCTAGTTTTTTGATTTACTTTTTCTAATTCAATGAGATTCTCCTCATGATTAAAGACTCATTTCTTTCTTATCTTCTTTCCTCATTCACTTCTCTTATACTCTACAGATGCATACTTACGCTCATGCTCAATGGACACTCTACTGCTCTATGTCCCTCTCTATGGCAATGCCAACACTATCCCTAAAATCTTTGTCTTGGTCCATTTCTCATAAGACCTTTATCTCTTCTAAATCCACTTCTTGTAAATGGTCTAGTCTCCCATGCATGGTGTTTTACTCTCATGCCTTCATCTTGAACTATTGATACCTACATTTTTGGTCCCTCTTGAAACACCTCTTCATTTCCTCTATCATTTGTCCTTGTGTACAAATGTACTATTTGACCTTCTTGACTACCATTTCCTTATTCTCTCTCTATTATGACTCCTTATATTCTTTAACTAATATCATCCTCAATAGCCTCCATCTTCATGACCAATGGGGCAATCAATTATGTCACTTGGTCTACCATATTTTGACCAAATCTTCATCTCTGTTAACTCTCTCCATAGAAAACTATTCTTGGTTCTTTGTCTTGAAATTCACCTTAAAACACATGATGTTAATATTTTCCAAACTCCACTAAGAATATTCCCTACTCTGATAGTAAAATGAAAAATATCATACACCAAGACTCTCCCTCTATGTCTTATTCTAACACAAACACACTTGAATTTGGTTTCTTGACTAAATGGTCACTTAGTAGTTTCTCTTTCATATGATGTATTCAATGGTATCAGACCTTAGCCAATTTTATTATGACATTTACAAATATTTTCCCAAACTACAAGTCTCTTCAAGTGTCAATTCACCCAATTACATAACTCTTCATACACTAAAGTCAATCCTTGTAGCCTTATTATTCCTATTTTATTGATTTTACGTAAAATGTACAATGAATTGGAAGAAACCAAAAATACATCTACCTACCTTTTATGTATTTTCAACTATGTATCAATTTTCAAGGTCTAAATTTACTTATAAACCCACCTTATAGCTATTAGCCTTCACCAATTAGGCTTCTTCAACCTTAAACATAGCACAATCCCTTAAAATCCATATTAGGCATTCCATACCAACATAAAACTATGATATTTAGTTATATCAAATGAAATAAGATAATAATACAAAATTTTGAATTTTTTTGATAGTTAGAATAGGAGATATAGACAAAACCCTAGTTTAGTGTTTTTGAGACCTCTCTCATAGCCAAGAGCTAAAAATAATCAATAAATAACATTTTAAGAGGTTTAAAACAACTTTTAATGGTTCAATAGGTTTTTATTAACCTCATGTAACTATTCACAACATTAGTTTCCACTTTTATACACACTATCAAAGTTTTCTAATATTAAATGTCTCAACTGCGTAGGAAATTATGTAACTTACAGGCATGTATCAAAGTTTGAAAGAACCTAACACATTCTTGACCAAACACAAAGTTATAAAAATGTTCAATGGATTAATAATACTTACCAAATTATTCAACAATCAATTAAAATATATTCCTTCACCATTATTTTATACAGTTAGTTTATGCCTAGTCATTGAAAACATGTAGGAAACACAAGGGTCTATAAAACTAGTCTTTAGGATAGGAAAATCCTTGTTTATTGAAACCTATATGCTCAAAAAAATTAAACCTTAATCAATTAAATTATAAAAAAATTCCAAATCTATGTAATTCATCAAATTTTGATTACAGAGTTCTGCCAACAAAACAATTTATTCAGGAATAAGGGTTTATGTTTTACCACCATCAACATAGGTTCTCTCCTTTCTTTATCTCATTTAAGTTTGTTGTATTACAAACATATAATAACATCTACCCTTTAACATTTATTACCAACCATGGTTTTCAAATGGATATGAATATTCCAAACATTAGATTTTAAAACATCAACTTATAAAATGCACATAATTATCAATCATGTATACTTAGAAAATAGGGTTACCAGTCATTTATTCAACATTTTAGATCATTATTTCTCTTCTTTGTGGGTATAAATACCCATTATTCATAGAATACATCTCCAAGACTCACTAAGAATTCAAAATGACATGATTTATAACAATGGTACCTACCATTACTGATTCGTGTCACCTCCAATCCATTCTTAGAAACTATCTCTTATGGTTATTGGAATGATTTATGACTTAAATAATTTTACCATATGATTTATGTTACTTATCAACCCTTATAAACCTAACATAATCATTGGATAAGCAATATCTAGCTAAGCACATCCAAAAACCTCTTAAAACTTTCCCCCGACATTTAAATATTTAAATAATGCTTTTTTGGGGGAAAAGCTATAATTCAAATTTTATGCACCTTATGAATACCAAGACTCCACATATGAACTTCTTATGACCTATAGAACTTATTAGATACCAAATATACCATATTAAGAAAAAATTAAACAACTTTGAGGTCCTTATAGGATGCCCCTGCATCACTACCCATATTGTACTTTGGATCACTTTAAAGTTGTTAAGCCTTTACCAAAAGACCTACTCTAATACTAGTTGTTAAAGGTACAATCACTGAGAGGGGGGCTGAATTAGTGAGCCTAAATAATCTAACTTCAATATTGATCTTTAAAAATACTTAATCAGTTACCACAAGCATTTATGAAGCATAAATAACATTCAAAGAAATGAGCAAGAGAGACAATGAAATATCAATCACATAACACATGGCATACATGGGAAACCCTCTAGGGGAATAAAACCCATTAGAACCTACAATTGCAACACTATACTATAATAACAAGATACAATTTATAACATATATAAATGATCGAGGAACTAGAATCTCTATTTAGTGAGACTCCAATCCCATAAGGTACTACCACACCTATCTAGCTGAGCTACAACAACAACCAAACCTTTTAGCAATTTTCACCTTGCAAGGAGGATGTAACCACCTTAGATGTTGAGCTGCCATAACAAAACCTATGAACACATCAATCTTTGCACGGATGTATTTAACACCTAATGATGGGCCTATGCTTATCACTCTACACCTTCATTCACCCTCAATATGCAAAAGCAATATAATGAAAAAAGAATTATGACCTATAGGTCATACAAATAATCCTCAAAATAATTTATCTCTTCAACTCATCCTTGCTAACTCTACCCATCATTCACTCCATAAATTTCAGACACAAGCCTCTCTTAGATCTCTCTAAATCTCTCACTCAAAGTTTAGAAATTACCAACTTTTATTTCACTATTCATAGAGCAATCTTGATAATCACTACCTTGGTCAGCCATTAGTCATGCCTTATCCCTTAATCTCTCACATGAAGACACAATACAATATAATCTTCATAGGTCATCCATAGCATGTATGGGTCACCCTTAAGCTACACCTTTTAATAAGGCCCTTGTAGCTCTTATAGGTCTCATGGAGACCTATTCACCCATTAATCACACCCTTGAGCAAAATAAGAACACAACACCACTTTTAAATACATGGGTCCACTTCTTATGTCCCCTTTGACATATTTAAATGATCACAATCATCTTATCTCACCTCTGTGTATGATCAAGCACCTCAAACACAAACTTTAGACATATGAACACCATTACCAAACTTAAAATCATTTTTTTAAGAATTAGCATACTCAATATAGATTGATCACTTCTCCCTCATGAAGTCTAACACTCCCAGATATCAAAGTCATTAGGAGACATCAAAACAACAATACAAACTCAAACATCCTTCTCAAGTCACTTGTAGAACAAGTATGAACACATACTCAACTTCTAGGCTAAATTTATTTGGATATACTCACTTTTAAATATTAATATCAAGTTCATTATATGTGCCATGTAGTCCTCTTCATATTTTATTCTTAAAGCACCAAAAAATTTGACTTCTATTGAAATATATGGATAAAATATAGATCTTTAGTTTTTCCCTATGTTAAATTTAAATATTTGAATAGCAATGGTCACAGTTAACCTTCAAACACAATACTCACATATCATGTCCTCTCAGCTAATATTGAATATGCACCATTGATCTTATCCAAGATTTAATGTATAATCCACCAAATCCATATGTTAAACCTCAGTCACTTTGACCTCATTTCGTGTAGCTTTGAAACTTTGACTCAACATGCTCCATCAATCTCTATGTATCATTTAGGTATTTAACAATCAATTCTCACCATTTGATCAATTTGTATAAACACCCACTCACCATTAGATCCTTATCTTGTACCTTTTCTCATTTGTTAAACATCATACACCTATCCTTATCTCTCTAATTTTTGACTTCTTAGAGCAATTTACACCATGAATCTTGCTTGAGCTTTAAAACTTTCAAAAATGACTATGGGGACCCTTTCAATATGCTTGAGTAGCCATTATTGATACTTAATAACTTCTTCCACACTTTAATGCAAGATCTCAAATTTGGACCAGATGATCTCTTCACATAGGTAAAATCCAACCATGTGACACACTGCTATTGAATCCTTCTTGTGTATGAGATATAACACCATTAAAATTCCTTCTAAAAAATTTCTATCATAGAGCCAACTATGTCAAAACCTATTTGAGAGGCCAACTTTGAGCTTGTATAACATTTGTCGCATTTCAGTGCATGATCTCAAATTTAGCTAAAATCATTTATGCTTAAAATGAACAAACCCATATGATCAATTTATTTTGACACCTTCACACGTGATAAATATAACAACATCAAAATGCTCAATCAGATCTTCTTGCCACATTGCAAAGTTGACTATGGAAAAACATAGTCAAACTACCCAGGATCCCAACTTTGCACATACATAACTTCTGACTTACTTCAATACATGATTAAAATTTAGCATAAATAAACTAGGCAAAAAAAATGAATAAACCCATATGATCATTTTATCTTGACACCTCCACACATGGAAATTTGGACCTTATCAACATGCTTACTTAACTACTTCTAATCACATTGAAAATTTGGGTATGGGAAAACAATGAATTATGACTGAGAAGATAACTTTGCACCCTCATATCTTTGACCACACTTTAATGCATGACTTCAGATATGGTGCATAACAACTAGGGACTACTATGATTATAACCATATGACCAACTCCCCTTAAGTCATTCACATGTGGTAATGGTGACATCATCAAACATCCTACTTAGAATTTCTACCACTAGACCCAAACTATCTAGATGAGAGAAAGGATGAGCCAGGTGAATTCTACTCATACAAAAAAATACTCAAAGCATTCATAAATTTTTATAGGACCCCTCTCACATGCTCAAATAACAATACTCATCCCTGATCCTCTCTAACCATTCAAACTCTAGATGTCAACCAATCATACTTCAAGTACACTAGGATAAACACATTGCACACTTTGTCATTGTTACTTAGGATATCAAAGAACTTCATCTTAAATATAGAATGGAATTTCATTAACTAAATTAATAAAATCACTACAAAAGGTTCTTATTTATACAATACTAAGAGAGATTATATCTCTTAATCTATAGGATATTATGACTCACAATAACTTGTCAAACATCTAGGAAATATCCTATCTATCTAAACTAGGTCAATGAAGGTGTAATACCTTGAGACATATATTAAAATAGGATAATATTAATTAATTATTCTAACATTACTAGCCTTAATTGATCATAGCCTGAAGAAAAAAAGAGAATTTTTGAATGCCTCAAACTTATCACATGCAAGTGACTTCATGAATACATCTACACATTGATCCTAAGTGGGGAAATATTGGAGATGTATGTTATGATGATAAACATGTTTATGTATGAATGAATCTAAAAACCTATGTGCCTGGTTCTCTCATGAAACACTATATTACAAAAGAGATGTAGAATGCCCTGACTGTCATAATTCAAAATTGTAGGCTGAGTTTGTGAAACTCCAAGTCCTAAAATAATGTGATGTATTCAGATCAATTTGTAGATATATCTTGCTATAGCATGATATTCTAAATATTTGGAATTTCTAGAAAGACAATTCTACTTCTTACCTCCTCATGAAATCAGACTAGATCCTAGAAAGAACACAAATCCAAAAGTGTATTTCTTATCATCAATAGAATCTACATGATTTGCATCTATGTATCCTTTCAAGAATAACTTATCATTCTTCTTGTAATCTAGGTCATAATCAACTATACCTATAATTTATCTTAATACCCACTTTATAACTTTCCAATGTGCCACCTTTGGTTCCTACATGAATTGAGAAAGATAGTTGACAACATAGCTAATATTTGGCCTAGTATATGTCAATTAAATGAGATTCCCAATCAACTACCCATAGAGAGTTACATTTTCTTCTAGTGATATATCTATATGACATAACTAAAGTCTTATCTCTATAGGTGTTATAATAGGCTTGCAATCGATCATCCTAAATTTATCAAGAAATGTCTTGGTATACTTCATCTATGAGACAAAAATGTAATGTTCCTTCTACCATACCTTCAAACCAATACAATAGTGAAGCAACCTAAGATCTGTCATGTCAAAAAATCACTTGAGATCATTCTTAATCACATCAATCATCTTCACTATTTCTCAAGTGATGACTAGATCATCGACATAAACAATCACTATAACAACCTCCCTTCTATGATGTTTGAGGTATAGGTTAGGATCATATGGACTCCTATTGAATCCATTTTGTATGAGATGTTCACAAATATTTATGTACCAAGATTGAAGAGCCTATTTTATCCCATAGAGAGACTTGATAAACCTACACACTTTATGTTTCTCATTAGGTGCCATAAATCCTTTAGGTTGAGTCATGTAGACTTCCTATTTCAAATATTCATTGAGAAAGGAAAATTTTACATCCATTTGATGGACTTTCCATCCAAACTATGCATCCATAGAAAAAACCATTATAATAGTCTTTATCCTAGCTATGGGAGCAAAAGTTTCCTCATAGTCAATGCCTTCTTTCTAAGTATACACTTTTGTAAAAAGCCTTGCATTTCACTTATAAATACTACCATTTGCTTTCTACTTGGTCTTAAAGACCCATTTGCATCATATAAGATTCCTCCCTGGTGGAAGATCAATAATTTTCCATGTGTTATTATTTATCAGTTACTGATACTTTGCATCCATGGCATATTTTCAAGGTCTAGACTGTACGACTTCTATTACTATAGAGGGCTCATATGTTTCTTACACAATACTTATAAGGGTCATATTAACCTCTTCTTAATCCATGCTTCAAATCCTCAATATCAAATTGGATGTATCTAGTACTCCATTCTAGTTAGTATTTTGTATAGTACTTATATACCACTTGGGCATATGCTAAATTGTATGTGGTGGTGTTAGATGTCCTATTTGACCATATTATTTTTGACTTTCACCATCACTATTTGAATATATTATAGGAATTTTACTTGTATTATTTTCTTATGTAGAAAGTGTATTTATTCCACTCTTTTCATCAAACACTACATCTCTACTAATTAATACCTTCTTTGTTTTAGGATTAAATCTATATGCCTTTGATTGTGCATTGTATCCTACAAAAATACATTCCCTTATTTTCTTATCCAACTTCTTCCTTTTTCTCTTAGGAACATGCATATATGCATTGAAACCAAAAAAAATTAAGGTGAGTTAATTTTAGTTTATTCCATGTCCAAGATTCATGTGGTGTGATTCCATTAAGAGCTTTAGTGGGTGACTTGTTCAACAAGTAGATTATATTGTGACAAGATTCTACCTGATATGTATTAGGAAATTTTACATCCCAAAACATGTAACAAAACATTTCCATAATGACTTTGTTATGCTATTCTATCACTCCATTCTACTGAGGTGAATATGGAGCTATTAGTTATTGATTGATTCCATTTACACTGAGATAGGTTGAGAATGCTTTATCAGTGTATTCCTCCCCATGATTTTAGTGGAGGGTCTTAATTTTCCAACTAGTTTCATTTTCAACCATGGCCTTAGATTATTTGAAGACTTGAAAAACTTGATCCTTAGACTTCAATAAATATACCCACATTTTTAGTGAGTAATCATCAACAAAAATTTGAAAGTATTTTTACCCTCTAAAACTAGGAGCAAAATGTCCATAAATATCAATGTACACTAAGTCCAACTTATCAAGTGATTGATACTCAATCTTTCCAAAGGTATTTTTTTTGTTATTTTACTATTAAACAAATAGTATAGATATAAGAAGATTGCTTGAGTTTAGGAAGACAACGAATCATTTCTTGTTTGCTCAATTAAAGCAAATAACCATAAATCAAGTGACCATATCTTTTGTGCCAGAAATTGCCTAGTTTTGTATCTTTGACCACAAGTGATTGATGATCATTTTGAACAAAATCAAGCTAAAACATTTTACCAATGTTGTAAGCCTTGGAAATAACTTTGAAATGCCTAGACTTTGCATTGATGTGGCAAACATTTTGACCATTTTTGTGATCAAATTCAACCATGAGGTTGTGGTCAAGTAGTTGATTAAAAAAAAAATTTTTTTTTAAAGACCTAGAACATAAAGAACATTTAAAATGTTGCAATTCTTATTTCCAATTTCAGGTTGGATTTCACCACTAGCTTTAACTGTATATTAGGTATCATATCAAAGTGATACATTTCCCTTTGATTCTGATTTTTTCAAAGTAGAAAAGCAATCTTTTCTTCCTATCATGTGTCTAGTTACTCTTGAATGAACATACCAGACTACACTTGGGTGATTGGTAGACTCATGTGTTTGAGTAGCTAAACCATAGTCCTCATTTGAAGAATCGTTATCTTCAATAATATTACCATGTTATTTAGGCTTTCAAAAATTCTATTTCCACCTTCTTTTTTTTTTTGGTTCCTTATTTTCTATTTGTGGTGACTTGTTAAAATAGGGCTTCTTGTTTGATGAGCCCTATTGAAATATGTTGTACCAACAAGGTTTCAAGTCATGTCCCTATTTTCCACAAATTTGACATGCTTTAATAGAATGTTAATTGTTTCCTTATTAGTTTTGTTGTTTATTATAATTTGGAGATTAATTTTGACCCTTCATGGGTTTCTTCCCCTTTTGATTTGATGTGAGTGCATTCTCATCATCTACTTCCTCTGAATTATGAATAGCTTCCTCTTATTGTAACAAATTTACCAACACATCAAAGGTATTTTTTTGTCCTATGAAATTAAAAGTGGTCACAAATATCCTATATGTGGGGGATAGTGCTCTAAGGACTATAGGGACTAAAGAATCATCTATAACCCATCTTCCCAAAGATTTAAGTGAAGCCCACAAAGTTGCAACCCTTATAAGGAAAGCTTCTACTTTTTCATCTAATTTGAGCTTGAGAGTGTGAAATTCACTTTGAAGATGTAAGAATTAGTTTTTATTATTATCTTCATATATAATTTTAAGCTTATCCCAATCATATTTTACATTTGTAACACCATGTCTATGAGGTTGTACCTCATCCAAAACCCCAAACATGATTATTAACTTAGCATTTTTATTATCCTTGTCAAATTTATATTATTGATCAACATCTATTGCATGTTTGACCTATCTGACTTTAAATACTGACCAAATATCTTCAATCTCTATATGTGTTTGTAATTTTGTTTGTTATCTAACATAATTATCATAATGAAGTAATTGTGTGTCGAGGAGCAAAAAATGTGGTCCATAACTAGACATTATGTAAGTTGTGCATGGTAAATTACAAGTGAGTTTTTAAGTGTGAAAATGTAATGTGCATTTGAAAAAATATAAATAAAATTAAAAAATCCATACACAAATTTGACAAATCACACATGAACACACAATGGACGTCAGACTCTACCGAAAATGCATCCAAAAAAAGCAATGGAAAACTGGATGTCAGTTTCAACCAAAAATACATCTGAAGAGATTTATAATTTTTCCATTTCAAGATGTTTTGACTGAAGGTAAGAAAATATCTCCCCACTTAACATTCTTTTTAATTGTGATAAAAATTTGAGCTTTTTGCCTTGAAATTTTCAATGTTGTGATGAATCAATAAATTTCACCAATGAAGTTTACAATATGATATACAATCAAAATAAATAGATTTTTTAGCTATGAATATCATGAAAAAATATCAAACTAAAAATTATGGAAGTAATAAATATATAAAAAATAACCTTATCACTACATAGATCTCAAAAAAATAGCTAAGGTGAAAAAACAAATCACCTTTCCAAGCTTCACGGATCAAAATTTATGAGCCTTGGAAAAACTATCTTCAAAGATGGCTCATAGTGATGAAGAACAAGCCCTTAGGGGCTAAAAAATCCTAGCAAGTGGTCATATAGCATGAATAGAGGCTAAACACTTTTGGCGGTGTGATGGTGGTGTTACTTCCGAAAGTGGTGGATCTGGGTGGTGCTCCACCCAAAAAACTAACCCTACATCAAATGAAAATTTCCAAACTATCCTCTACCTTCAAACTTTAACCATGGGTGCCTTGGTGCTCTATTTTCAAATAAATTAATAATTTTCAAAAATATCTCAATGAGATAAATCCGGTGATATAAGATTTGATCCATGATTCTAAAAAAAATGTCTAATAAATACCATTTTTTTGTTTTTTTCACTTGTTTTACAAAATAGAAACTTAAATCATAAAAAATCACTAGAAACTCCAAAAAAATGATTTTTTTTAATTCATATTTTTTTTAGTATAATTTAAAAAATATATAGGATTCATTCTAGAGATTCTATATTTCTCTAGATATTATAAATAATATAATTTTTCTGAATATGGAGATTTGAATATGAACAGATCTAAAATTGATATAAACAATGTTTCAATAAATTTTTTTTAATATTATCAATTTAGAAAAATTAATCAATATCAAATACATATTTTAGATCTGAAATTGCAAAACTAAACCCTCTTTTATAGGCTCAATACAAATAATGAGTGTAAACCCTCATTTTAAAAAAATTAATAAATAACTAAATATGAATATTTTTTTACCCTAAAATTGAAGAAAAAAATTGCAATTTTTTTTACAAAAAAAAAAAAAAAAAAAATTGTCTATATTGACAACTATTCTCTTTTCGTAAAATTGGCCAAAATTTTGGCAATGTTTCAGTTTGGGATGGCTGAAATTGGAGAAACATGATGCATATAAGGATCGCACAAATCTTGCTCTCAATCTCCACTAAATATCCAATGCTGAGAAAAATACTCCTCAATAATTTCTTGCTCTAATACCAAATGAAATCTAGAATGGAATTGCATTAAATAAATTAAGAAAATCCCTATAAGAGGTGCTTATTTATACAATACTAATTGATATTATGTCTCCTAATCTATAGGAAATTATGACTCAAAATAACTAATCACACATCTAAGCAATACCCCATCTAACTAACCTAGGTCAATGAAGGTGTAATACCTTGAGACATTTATTAAAATAAGATAGGATTAATTAATTATTCTAACATCATCCACTCATTAGGACACCTCCATGGCATCATGATAACATCACTGACAACTCTCAAAAAAATGGGGCATGATGTTGGTTCACGAACATAAATACATTTTATAAATTCACATGGCATGATAATAGTTCATGAAAATGTGCACTATAATATAGTTTAAATATTGAATGAAAAATAATTGTTATTTCACTTCAAACCTATTTTAATTGTGATCATGATGGTGACATGAATATTATTATTTCCCTTTTGATCATGCAATTAAAATCTAGATCCATCTACATTAGTTTGATTCATTTTGTTACATGTAATTTACAATATAGTCTAGTGCAACTCAACAACCTTTATATTACTTGTAAAAAAATTTATGTTTCCATCATATGATCCATGTGATATGCATTCAAGTTTAGTCACACTCAGTGGCCTTGGCATCACTTCTAACTAAACCATCATGGTTCCACCTTATTTTGAATTAGTACATTAAGTACTACAACACAATTCATGAGAGTTAGAGCATGTATATTTCAAATTTAATGAATTTATTAGTTTTTAAAAAAGTATGACTTGATCAATATTAATTCATTAATGGTTCTACATGGGGAACCATCTCTCCAAGTGATCCAAAAACTAGGCATTTTTCTACATCATATTTTACATGTTTAAAAACAATAAGGTTTCATCTCCCTATAGGTCTATTCATTCCTTCCTCTCCTTTCAATTTTCAAATATAAGCATTGATTAATTCATTGTTATTGTATAATTTTATGAAATTGAGTGTATTTTACAATTGGATATTTTTATCAAATACAAAGTGAGTTGTACACACTTATATTTATTGATCTCATTTACTCTATTATTTTCATTACTATAATAAAAGGAGAATTTTAGATACCTAAATATGGTCACCATTACTTCATAATTTAAATTTGTGGCATATTTTAATCCACTTGACTTATGCTCAAATAAAAATGCTCTTATTTTTTATTACTATATAAATTTATGTATATGTCTGCTTGACCCCTATGTTTTCCAACACTACTACACAAGAATTCCTAAATGAATGTTAAAATTCCTTATATCACTCTTGATATGATAATAGACTTATCAAAACTATACTTACTTTTCTAGAACAGATCTATGTTATGTAGATAGGTTTGTTACAATGGAATTTTCCACCTAGTGAAATCTATCCCCACACCATTTCATAGTTTATTTCTAAAATTCAAAATATTCATTTGGATCATTCACACATTTCACAACATCACTATAAATAGACATCAAGGTAATTCATTATTAATTATATCTTTGGATTATATATTGATCATTAATACACTATTTCACATTCAAAACATCTACCCTTTTTCTTATAAAATTCAATATCATTCAATAGGAGAAGTCACAAGCTAAGTCTGTGGCATTCAAGAAATAACATTGTCAAGTATCAAAGATACTTTTCTAGATACATACATATAGTCAAAGAGAAAAATTAAAAAATCACAATAGATGGGAGAAATATGGGTGGCTTGATTCCTTCCTTGTATTATCTTGATGCTTAGGAAGAAATCAATAATCAACAAGGGTGATTGGGGTCAACTTAGCCCATTACATTTTTTGATATTTTTTGTAAGTTTTTATTTATTATAAGTACCACTAGGGTTTCAAGGAAAATAGAAGTAAAATAAATGTTCTTTCATGACATATATAAAATCTCAACATCTCATCCCTCTTGGTAGACATAGGTTCTACAGGTAGAACAATCATAATATCATCATAGTCATAGAAGGCAAGTTGGCAGTTAATACTCATGTCTAGTCTGCACTACCATCGTAGGAACACTAACCTATTTCAAAAAATTTGAAAACTTTATTTCTTAATATTAGATGTTATGTTCTTATCAACATATTCAACTAGACACAAGAGGGGACCAAGTCTTTCCCTTAAATAAAAAATTCAACAAATAAAAAATAGAGTATCTCACCAAAATTTAAGGAACTAGCATTTTAAACCAATCTAGTTAGGTGTCTAACCCACCCAAGATCAATGCCAAGTAGGTCAAAGAGGTAGGTCAAAAACTAACCACTTTCAATCCTTTGAAGGTAATTATGTAGTAGGGATTATTTCTATAGCTAAGCATCAATGCAGATCTTTCCACATCTGGAATAGAGTGTATCAATTCAATAATGTTGAGCTGGTTAAAATCATCAGCAACATTTGACTATTGAGTAGCCGATTAGACCCAACAACATGGGTTGATAGGAAACCAAAAAAGTGAAGACCATCCTTTAATATCACCTAGATCCATGACCATCGATAAGTCCATTTTCACCATGTCATCCCCATCCTCCTCACCATCCTAATCCTCTTCCCCTACACCCTTTTTCATAGATCCCACCTTATCAAGTTCCTTCATAGACAATGCAAGATGGAACAGAGAGTTTAGGCTTGTCATCCTATCCCATAGGGAAATCCAAATATGGACCATCTCATAGCCTAGGCTATCACCATTTTCACATGCCTTGAAATGTTATTTACCCATCCATATACATAGAATAACATCATCCCAAATTTTGGCAAGACTAGTCCATGCCTTAGCAATCTCATTTTTACTCGAATTGGATTCATCCTCATCTCATTCCTCACTCTCATGGCCTTCCTTTCCATGGCCAGTTTCACTTATTTTACCATTTCCTCCACTCTAATATACCATTAAATAGAAGTACATTATTTTTAATAGGTTTTTACAACTTTTCTTAAGATAATAAATCAATTATTAGAATAAAATTAAATTCGTCCTTTATAATCATATTATTTTAAATCACTTCTTGGATATTTTCATTAAGAAATAATATAAATTTTCATTTTGGGTATAAACTTTATAAGTAATTTAATTATATTTTTGTATTAGGAAAAACATTACCATTCATTATATACATACTTTAAGAAAATATACTTCAATTCTCCTAGGGAATTAATCTTCTATGTTGAAATTCATAGAGATTATATAAAAATATTTAGTAACCTTTTCTTTAAATTAACCCTAAATTTTAACATGGTATCCATTATAGCTTGATACTTCATATTAAATAGGTTTTAACATGTATGATTTATCTAAAAATTGAGTTGTAATAATATCATGCATGTTCTTCATACCCACGAGGAAAGGTGCAAAGCAAAGAGCACTACTATTTCATTGAGAATGAAGATAGAATATAATTACAACCACCATTGTGAAAACATTAAGGATTCAAATTTACTTTAATATATCATCATGGGATAACCATGAGAGGATAAATTTGAGGAAGAGCCATAATATATGAAAAGAGAAAACATATTGCAATCTAAATAAAAAGGTTATAAGAACCAACTCTATATTGAGAGAAATATCAATTCTCTCTCAGATGGGATGAAAGGGAATTATCTAACATCACACTTTCATTGGAAGAGAGATAAAAAATAATAGAGGGACATTGATTAGTTTTATAAATAAAAGTATCACATATCCATAAGATGTGTACTCAACCCTAACATAAAAAAAGATTAGTATTAACACTTATGTTAATAATAGAGCATCATTGAATATTTCTTCCAACAAAATAATATGAATGGGAACCATAGTAGAAGCATGGTGGGCATACACAAAATAATAATATTTTAGAATCAATAATCTATAAATAACATCATATTTTTCTTTGGAAGAAAATATTTAAACACCACTTGTTTCATAGAGGTTAAGGAGATTAGAAATTGCATGAAAAAGTATGTTTTATTATGGATACATGAAACATCTCCTCAATCTCAATAAAATTTAAGGTGATGGATATACAAAAGAGAAGTGTAGAGGAAATTTATAAAAATACCAAGTAAATTGACTGTTTGAAATCAAGACTAAATAGAAACAACTTCATAGAAGCTACAAAAGAGAGGAGTGATATTTTAATATCTTGTAATCAAGATTTTATGGTTCAAAATGCAACCAAAAAAATGAGATATGATATATAAGGATTGATGTAATCCATCAGTTACTATATTAATACCAAAATACAAGTTGAGATGAACAAAATTAAGGAAAAGGGATGAGTCACATTACTCTAATTATTATTACTAAAATAAATAATATACTTAATTAAACTAAAACATATATTATTATTCATTAAAAATATAATGTGATTGTGTATTTTGAATCCTCTATAAATTTAAACACATTAAAAATTCAAAAAATAGCATGTAATTTCAAGTTTTTATATAAAATGTATGGCCTCCAAAAGTTGAAGAAATACATTTTGTGATAAAACCATTAGCCTACATTAAAGGTAAATTAAGTAACCTTAAGTGTTTTGTGTGAATCCTATGATAGTTTTTCAACCCTTAAGGATTGTTTCATTATAGTTATGGTAGCTATGTAACTATTTTTCTATAGTTATGTAGATATTGTTCTACATTATGTAGAGGTTTCACTATATTAGATGAAATGTGAGGGTAAAGAGATAAATCAATTTAACATTTTTGATAATAAGTTGAGCCTAGGAGTTTTTTTTTTCATATCTCTCACTCTTATCTTATTATTGTCATTGGGTTTTACTCTCTAAATAATTATTCACTTTCTATAAATATTTAAGATGGTAGTTAACTTATGATACCAATTAGATATTATCTAGATAAATCACATTTATTTTAGGAATGTTGATCCCCATACTATTTTGACTTTGTGATATGTTTTGACCTCTTCTATATCTTCTTCACATTTATTTTCTTACATTTTGTATGGTCTACTATGTCTTATTTTCACATACTTTTTTCTTTCTATTGTAAGCAACACACATTTTATTAATTTCAAAATCACCCATTTTTATTATAGAAGTCTCTTTTTATTACTTTAGTTAATGAGATTTATATTATGATTTAATATTGTATATAATATTTTTCAAGTGTCTCTACTACTATTTTCCTTGTGGTTCACTCAATGATATTTCTGCTCATCATTTGCATGGGGATACTTTACTTTTTATTTATCATATTTCACATTTAAATTTATCTTGTACACACATGGATAATTATCCACACTTAATATAATATATATAATTGATTTCATATTACCAAATAATAAGATATAAATTGTCCATATGGCCTATGCACCACACAAATTAGTTGCATAGAAGGTGATTTCCATCACCAATACCCACTATAAGAATCAATGTTCATTATGGACTTCCACTATCAGAGCTTTTTTATCACCACATCAACTCAAATACCATCCAAATAAATACAATGAAAACCATTATCGTTACATATCATCATTATTATACAAATAAGGTTTGACCACAACCAGGATTCTTCTTCCTTGTACATAAACTAGACTAATAGCGATACCTATACAACTTGAAGAGAGATAACTAATATCATATCGAACCATGATTATTTATAATCATATATCTCTTTATTTTTGATAAATATGAAATAATGAAGGGGTATATGTAATAAGCATACTTCTAATTATAAAAAGTAATTTAATTAACATGATCTATTGAGATTAATAGTTAACTATGGGCATAAGCAAAGATTAAACTAAGATACATTTTTTATAATGCCTCTAAAAGTACTTCTACTGATGCATTCCACTAAAAATAACCACTTTTGGACATGTCTAAAATTTTCAAAACCCCTTTTAGTGGGAGAAACCACAATATTTTCTCATTGAAATTATTTGTTGATTTGAAAACATATTTAACTAACTAATTTCTCCCACTTTTTATAATAACTATGTTAAAATTAATGTTGATCAGGGTAAATTTTAAGATCCCATATCTTAAGCCCCTTAGGCTTGTTTAAGAAAATCTGATTCATAACCTTGGTGAATTAGTAGGTTTCAAAGGCAATTTTTTTATTTCTAGGTTTTTCATACAATAATCCATCTACATAGTGCAGTCAAAAAACCTCAAGTGCTTCTTGATTGAAAAATGTCATTGAGAGACACATGTTTTGACCCCATTACATCATGTAACTTGGTGTCACCTATTGCTTCCAAGTTATACCATGCAACTAGGTGACATATATTATTTCCCAACTACATTATGCCATGGGGTGGTAAAAGGTTTCACCTGCTTACAAGGTGTAACTTGATAAAAAAAGACCTACTCGGTTGCATAATATGGCTAGGAGATAGAGTTAAAGTGGTATATAGGTTCATGTGTTTTATAGGATAAGGTCAGGGGATGACAATTGGGAAGATGCAAGGATGTAGTTGGGCAACTTCAAGATTTAACCTAGCAATGAGGTAAATAATCAGACTTGGATGGTAACCTATGTGAACATATATATATATATATATGGTGAATTAGATGGCTATCCATAGAATTATTATAAACGATTGGATATTTGACCCATAAAAATTTTACATATTGATATTTTAGGTGACTGGGTCTTATGTACTACTCCTCTAAAATCACTAAATACAATTTGTCAAAAATTTAATATTTGTGAATTAACAAATATCTACCTTTAAAATTTACCCTGATGTCTATTATCTAAAAAGGAAAGATCAAAAGTGAATTGATAGTGGGACTTTCAATCGTTGCATTTTACTTGTGAGGAGGCATTCAAATAGAATTGATGTAAATGGGTGGTTACCATCCCTTTCCTATTCATCCTCCTTTCTCAGTTATTTTTGTCTCCTGTGTCGATTAAAAATAACCTCATGATTTCTATAAGAAAATGGCTTCTATAGAGTCTTATTTTTCATGTCAATCATGAATTGGTTTTATCTATTATGTCAAACACTAGTACATGATATCAATTTGTATGTCAACTTCAATATGAAGATATCGATAGTTTAAAATGGACTTATAATTTAAAATGTGTTTTTCTTCTTTAAAAAACTTTTTTCTAAATAAATAATTTTTGGATTTAAATGCACTCAACATAAGGAATGATTGGCATAGGATTTAAGTGATATCAACCTAAAGAAGGTTTGTGATGGGAGCTAAATTCACACAACCCATTTTTTCTTCTTCCATTGTATAATGGGTTTTAATATTTACCCTAATGTGTAACATGTATTTGTAAATGTAAAGGCATTCTATAATGGTAGGAGTCTATGAGTATATTCACTTTTAATTTTGAATTTAAATTTGTCATCTATTTTAATTTAAAAATTTTCATTTTTTCTTAGAAAAGTAAATTGAAATAATAATTTATTATCTTGAGCATGAGTGAAATTTAGAACCATATTTTTATGAAAAGTTTTTTATTTTGTTTTAAGATTGACACATTAGTTTGGTTAGATTGATATGATTTGTGAGTAGTTTTTATGAATGTTTTAAAAAATATAATGAAATTATGAATAATTGTGGAATATGAAAAATCTTAAATAAAAATTTTGAAGTTGATATCTTTGAATGTTTTTCAGAGATATACATTTAAGATATTTTTAATAATAAAATATTATTTTTATAGCTTCTATTGATGAAAACAAAAATTGTAGCACCCTCAATGGTAATCTAAATTCAATGACAAAATTTTTATTTTAATTAACTTAATTAACATTCAAAAAGTGTATGATACCATAGGTCAACAAGAAAATCCACATATAGTTTATATTAATACACAATATGAACATTACATATTCATCTATAGTTAATCCTACTTGATCAATATGGATGGAATACAAATTTAGTCTCAGTTTATTTCAAGCCCATCCCAGGTTATGATCCAAAAACCTATGAGTTATGGGTCTATAAGAAACATCTTCTAAGTTAGATAAAGGTTAAGATTAACCCACACTAATAAAATTCACAAATTATTAGTGTTGTCCTCTAATTATCTCATACCTCATCCTTGGGCTACCTATATATCAACTTATGTTATCCATCATAAATAAAATTACAGCTAAATTAGTCTAATCAAATATTCAAAGAGTTACTTTGGCCAAATTGATATTCAGACACCAAATATTCATTTAGCTAAAGAGACTCTAATTAATAAACATACATTTTAATTCAATTTATTTCCTATACTTGATTATGATTTAAAATTTTAAAAATATATACTACATATTCACACAATCAAAATACAATGCCATTGCAAATCATGAAGTTGTCAACCACATTACAAACTAGATAATACATATATAAATGTTATGTTAACACTCTATTATATTATAGTGTCTCGTAGTATCGATGTGGTTAAAAAGCCAGTAAAAAGGTTCACCAAACCTTTAAAAATATAAATCCATCCTAAAAAGAAGGTCAACCCTATTCTATAATTATGAATACACTATCTTCATAAAACATATAAAAATTACTATTTTTTGGATTCCTCAAAGATAATATCCTTGATTAAATTAGATTTCTAATAATAAAACATCTACATCCTCACACAAATGTCACAAAATCTACAAGTTAGATCGGTGTCATTTTAGAGTCAAAATGGATAGTGAGTTTGTCATACTCATGTGCCCACCAATTCATTGATTGGTATTATAATGTTCCATACATCCTTCCTTTTCCTTTTTCTTTTGTTGGTTGAGTATTTGTCCACTCTGGATTCCACTATGTGTCTTTTGGTTGACTTTTAATAGAAATATATTTCTACAATTATGATATTTTTTACTTTGTCATTTTTAAACATTAATGGTCATAAAGCTTATGAATTTTATTATATTTTATTTCACATTCTCATTATACCATAAATCATTATCCATAATGATATAATGTATTCATATTTATTCATCCCACTCAATTTTAATATGAGAAGTATCTATGTGATCAATATGTCACATAATCTCACTATGTATAAGATTACTACAATCACCAAACCTATTATTAGGGTCCATTGTTCATTTTGATTGTTAATTACATCAACTAAAATATTACTTCGATGGGTAGTTCATTTTATCGTCGATATATAATAAAATTTGAATATAATTATAAATCCATGCTTTAGATTTTATTTGGCATTCTCATTATACCATAAATCATTATCCACAAATAATATAATGTATTCATATTTATTCAGCCCACTAAATTTTTATATGAAAAGTATCTATGTGATCAATATGTCACCTAATATCACTATGTATAAGATTACTGCAATCACCAAACTTATTATTAGGGTCCATTGTTCATTGTGATTGTTCATTACATCAACTTAAATATTATCTAGATGGGTAGTTTATTTTATCACACACACACACACACACACACACACACACACACACACACACACACACACACACACACACACACACACACACACACACACACACACACACACACACACACACACACACACACACACACACACACGTGTGTGTGTGTGTGTGTGTGTGTGTGTGTGTGTGTATGTGTGTGTGTGTGTGTAATTTGAATATAATTGTAAATCCATGTTTCTTACACATAAAATCATAATATCTCTATGTTATGAAGAGATATAACCAAAAATATAATAATCAAATACTTATTAACCATAATCAAAGTTTTTTTATTTGTGAATCTAATATAAAATAATTAAATTATATATGAAACAAAGCATGATCCCAATCAAATATAATAATTTAATAAATAGGTCCAACCCTAAATAATACTTAATATGTGTCTAAGTAAATATGAGGATAAGCAGTGTTTCATTTATGCTTAAAAGAATAATTAATTATATTTAATTAATTGCATAATATATTTTAGTATTTAATCTAATGTATAAATTATTTAATCTTATTTTTCATTACTTATATTATTGTCAAAAATGTATAACATAACAATTGATTATATTTACCATCAATTTCTAGTTGTAATACAATGGTTTTAACATATGTTTAAAATGAAATATGTTTTTTCCACACCAAATAAGATTAACACAATACAACAACATAAATTTTCTATATATAAAAAATATATATATTTATCACTAATGTAATTGTAATAAAATGTTGAAAAATTAACTTAATTTGGGTCCTATCCTATAGTCCTTTAAGTTTATCCTTATTCAAGTTTATGTGTATATTTATTATATTTATATATGCACTTATCCTATATTTATGAGGTATTATTCACCTATCTTGTCCAATTATAAAATTTGGAGTTACTTGCATGTAATTCTTCTACAACACATATCATCATCACACACATATGTTGAAACTTGCATATGTAACTCATTATTCCTCCTAGATCTATTTATTGAGTTATTCTCCTTCTTTATTTTTGTGTTTTGGATTTTTTTCAATTTTGATGTTGATATTACTTTTGCATCCTTGTGATGCTCTTCTAGCCTAAGGCCATTCTGTCTCTTTCCTAGCTTATTCTTTCTATGTAATCAAAAATTTGTTTGTTAAAAGACTTTTTAATAGATTGTAGTATATATTTCATTTGATGGTTCCCCATTTGTCAAATCTTTTGTCTCATATTTGTGGTTTGCTCACTTTGCCAAGGTAACTTTATTCCATTGCTTGTTATCAACATTATTTATTTTGATCTTTGAAAATATTCTAATATGATATCATAGCATGTTTCTCTTTTGAGGTTGATTTTTGAGGGTTTATTACATGTTTGAAGAATGAAAAAGAAGCACATTTTTACACATTCTTTTATTTTTCGTTATTTTACATGCATATTTTTGGTATATTTGAATACTAATCTTGACTTTCAAGTTTTAAAAAATATATCTTTCAACAAATTTTACCTTTTATTAACTAATTATATTTAAAAATATGTTACTTTATTTGTAGTATTCTTTTTTAATGGTTTTTAATCAAGTTTTGACCCCCGAAAAAAGAATAAAATGTATATTAATTATGTTTTTTTCCCTTCTGTATGACATTGTAAGCTTCATACACATTCCAACTTTTATTTTTATTTTAATATAACTTTAGAATTGGGGGTGAATAATGGATTACCCTACAATGCATCTGCCTTCATTTTATAGAAATCATGCTTCACCGTTCATAGAAAATAAATATATAAATTTTATAATAATGAATTAGTGGAGCACATAGTTTTTAGGTGTACAATATGTGTTATTTATTATGATGACATAATACGTGTAATTTTAGTTATCATAGATATAATTCAACATATAGTTAGTTTGACTCTTAAGAGTTTTTAATATAATTTTTTATTTCTTAATTCAAATTTAAATTTCTTTTTTTACCTTCAATTAAGAAAACACAAAGAAACCAATTATCATTAAAATTTACTTTTGTTATCCTTAACTTTTTAGGCTGACTTTTTGATTGAATATATGGGTATCTGTGTGTGCTTAAATGCCCTTGTCATGCTTTGTAAACTTTTAATTTTACCTTTTATGGCCATTAGATATAGTTTTCATTTTATAATTAAAATATTAAAGAAATCAGTTTTATTTATTTTATTGATAATAGATAAAGGTGAAAATTTTGAAAGTCCCCCTATCCCCACCTTAATCAATGGATAATAAATATATAGTACTAAAAGATACACCTCTTCTAGTAGTATACTTGGAATTGTCAGTGGAATGACTATAAATCTATCAACCTTAAAGACCTCCTACCAATGGAACAACTACAGATCATCAGATGTTGGAACTAAAGAGATAGATAATTCTAACCTCTCAATGGGTTGAAAGCGATCATGAATAATATGGGTTATTTGGCTCAAAGCACACTTTAGTTCTACCATGGAATCCAACCCCTCTTGTTTCCTCACTAAAATATAATCCTCCACAGGGTCCATAATTTTTTTAATCAATTCCCTCATTTCAATAACCTCTTGGGTCTTTCCTATAACTTCCTAAGTAAAAAATGAAGCTCTACTCTTAATATTTTTATAAGTATCATTAGCATTCATAATAATTAAATGATGATGACATCCATTCATCATAAAGTCTCTGAATTTCTTCTAGAATTAAAAATATTGTGATGTCTCTTCATCCCCTCTAAAAAAAAATCATGTATCTATCTTTATTTGTTATTATTTTATAATATAAAAGGAATAGTAAGTCAAATTCATTTCAAGTGAATCCAATACCAAATTCAAAATTTTGTGAGAGTATCAAGAACATTGATGTAAAATGGGGAAAATAATTGTGATGCTTATCACAATGTTATTAAATTTTATTTTTTTTTAAAATGAACAAACTGAATAAGATGCTCGAATGCATACATGTTGAGTTTGAATTCATGCATGATCAATTAAGTTAGCATGTTCAATTTCATGCATGATATTTACATGACAATTTAATTTTAATTATTTATTTATTGCTACTATTTAATGAATGCATCTAGACACATGAGATTTATTGCTTAGAGTTAACTATGGGCAGTATACTTTTTAAACTATTTGTTAACACTATTTAATAACTCTTTTATAATTCTTGTTAAACTCTCTAATTTACCACTCCTTATTTTTAAATATGAATATCATGAACAATTCTTGATATATTGAATAAAAAGTCTTTTCTTTTGAGTGTTTATATTTTTGAGTAGATATATTATTTTCTTGAGCAGGCAGCTATTATATTTAGTCAGTATTATTCTTAACAGCTCTCAGTATAGTGTTAGAGATTATATTTATTTAATTGTGTAGGTATCAATTTCAACTTATCAACATATTTCCATTCTAACTTATGCTATTTATAATAAATAACTATGATTATTGGAGCATTAAGATGAAGACCCTAATATAGTATGACAAATAGCAACATCTTTCCATTCTAACTTATGCTATTTATAATAAATAACTATGATTATTGGAGCATTAAGATGAAGACCCTAATATTTTCCCAAGATCTCTAGGAATTGGTGGAAGTGGGACACATATAACCTATAGATCGTAATGCTCTAAATGTTTTGCCAACAAACTAATGAAATCAGTTGAAAGAAGATAGAAAGAAGGGAAATTGAGCACTATTTACTATCCAATCCATAATGGATATGTCAATTTTCCCCCATATTGTTGGTATGACAAAATAAAATGATGCATGGGAGGCTTTGAAAATTGCATATCAAGGTTCTAAAAAAGTTTGATTGGTAAGACTTCAAAAATTAAAAAGAGATTTTGAAAATTTAAGGATGAAAGAAGCTGAGTCTATTCAAGATTTTATTACTAGGACTCAAGGTGTTTTGAATCATCTTAGAAAATAAGGGGAAGTAATTAAAAAACAAAAAAAATTAGAGAAGATGTTGAGATCTCTTCTTAAATTTGATCCGGTGGTGATATCCATTGAAGAAAGAAAAAATATCACCACCTTCAAAATGGTAGATTTGGTTGGTTCTCTACAATCTCATGAGGATCATATGCAATGTTCTACTGAGAGTTTAGTGCAAGATTTATAGACTAAAGTGAATGTTGAAGACAAATCAAAAACTCCTTTTTATAAAATAAATAAATCTTAATGGGAGCCTTCTAATAATAGAGGATGTGATAGAGGAAGAGGAAGAGGTAGAGGTAGAAGTTTTATGGATTAGAGAAGCATCCAGTGTAAATATTGTGATCATTATAGATATTATAAATATGAGTGAAGAAATAAAAAATATGAATTGATCAATTCAAAAGAAACTATACTGAAGAGTCTTTTGAAGATCTCAAGCACTCCATCTTTTTCACATGTTATTTGGTTAAAGAAAATAAAAATATTTGTGGTTCTTGGATAGTGGCTACTTCAATCATATGATAGGTAAACATGATCTCTTTGTCAAATTATATGCATCTATAAAAATTCAAATAAAATTTGGTGATGATAAAGAGGTTGATGTGATGGGAAAAGGTACCCTTGATATAAAAACTAATCAAGGATAAACTACTTATATTATTGATACTTTGCATGTCCCCAAATTATATCATAACCTTTTAAGTATTGGGCATCTTGTAGTAAAAAATTATAAAATTGTGTTTGAAGATAACTATTGAAAAATATTTAATAAAAAAACTAATTTTCATCATATAGCAAAGGTTCCTATGATAGATAATAGGTTATTTCTTCTCACATTGCATTCTACTACTATGGATGCCTTAAAAGTAACCATATAAGATTCATTGTTATGGAATCAATGTTATGTTCATCTAAATTTTCAAGGATTAAATTTACTTTATAATAGGAATATGTTGAGAGGACTTCCAAAAATTTAGTAAAAATAAGTTTATTTGAGGTGTGCACTTGGAAAGCAACATCGAGATATATTTCCAGTGAACAAATCTTGGAGGGCAAAATCTCCTCAAGAGATTGTGCATGCTGACATTTGTGGTGTTATGAAAGAGGAATATTTGGGTAAGAATATTTATTTTTTGACATTTACTGATGATTTTTCTCACCACACATGGATTTATTTTATTAATCATAAATCTAAAGCTTTTTAATTCTTCAAAAAATTTAAAGTTATGTCTAAAAAATAAAGTGGGTATTATCTCAAATACTTAAAAAAATAGAGGGGGAGAATTCACTTACAAACATTTTTATGATTTTTTTAACAAAAATGGCATCAAGAGATAGCTTACTACAGGCTATATGCCCTAGAAAAATGGTATTGAAAAAGTAAGAATCATACCATTATGGAAATGGCATGATGTATGTTGCAGTCAAAAAATATTCCAAATTATTTTTTATTTTTTTTATTTATTTAATTTTTTTTTTTGGAGTGGGGGGGCGGGGGGGTTAGTGGAAATAAAATTATAAATATTGAAATGAAGCCCAAAAAAATTAGTTCACAACATCACTCCAAAGGAAGGTTGGAGTGGTCATAAGCCTTCAGTGGCTTATTTTCATATATTTGGTTGTCTTGTATATGTTCATCTTCCAATTCAGAAACAGAGGAAGTTGGATAAAAAATCCCCACATTGTATCTTTGTGGGATATTTTTATGCAACTAAAGGATACATATTCTATAATATTGACATAAAAAAATTGATTATTAGTTTGGATGTGGTTTTTGATGAAGTGGGAGAATGCTAATGGCAAAAAGGTGCACAATAAAAAAATAGCACTAGTAATAATGGGCATAGAATTTAAAAGTGTTCCTCCTCTCCCCACAAGATCAAGTTGAAGTTCAAGCCACAATAATATCTCAAGTTCAATATCTCTAATCTTAGGTTCACCAAGCTCATCTACTAGCACACCTTTAGGTGATAGTTCAAGTCCAGCATGAAGTACAAGCTACTCAAGAAATGAATGAAGTTTAAATGAAATTTATCAGAGGAGTAATGTAAATTCAATTACTAATTTTTCTTTGCTTATTAAAATTCAAGTTGAACCCTTTGCATATGAATAATCATTTTAAAAAATGGTATGGATTGATTTATGAATGATGAGATGCAAGCAATTAATAAAAATAATACATGGGAGTTAGTACAACTTCCAAAAGACAAATAGGTGTTTGGTGTCAAAATGGATTTATAAGGTTAAATAGCATACTAATGTTTTTATGAAAAGACACAAGGAAAGACTATATGTCAAGGGATTTACACAATCACCTAGAGTAGATTATTTAAAAACTTTCACTCTAATGGTAATACTTGATACAATCAAGATTTTTTTGGCTATTATTGCACAACACAAATTACCAGTATATTAGATGGATGTAAAATCAGTCTTCCTTAATGTTTATATAGATGAGGAAGTCTATGTGGAATAACCCATGGGATATGAAATTCTAGGTAAACAATAGTTGGTTGACAAGCTAAAAAACTCTCTATGGGTTGAAGCAAGATCTTCGTATCTGGTATGCAATGATTGATAGTTATTTCTCAAAGAATGGATTCAATAGAAGCCTTTCAAATCCAACCACATATGTCCATCATATGGGTAATGATATTTTCATTATTTTTTTGTAATTTGAAGATCTTATTTTTATAGGTAATAGTAAAACTCTCATGGAAAATTTTTAGGAAGAAATGAAACAAGAATTTTGAATGCTAGTTCTGGGACTCATTTATTATTTTGTTGGTGTGAAAGTGTAACAACAAGCAACATGTATTTTAATTTGTTAAAAAATGTATGTAGTTGATTTATTAAAAAGGTTTATAATGATGATATGCACAATAGTTACAACTCCCATAGCACTTGGTGTGAAATTAACCAAGGAAGATGCAAGTTCCAAAGTGGATACGACTTTATATATAATTTTGGTTGGGGGTCTCATGTACCTCAATACAACAATACCTAACATTATGTATGATGTGAGTCTCATCTCTTGATTCTTGCAGGATCCGTAAGAGTCTCATTAACATTCTAAAAAATGAATCCTATGATATGTGAGTGGTACACAAAATTTTTGCATTCATTATTCTTCCACTGAAAAATTTGAGCTAGTTGGCTAGACAAATTCTTATTGGGATAGTTCATTTGAAGATATAAAATCTACATCTGGTTATGTATTATCACTTGGTTTTGGAGTTGTATCTTAGAATAGTAAAAATTAGGCAACCATGGCTCTCTCTTTAGTAAAATCAAAGTTTATTGCAACAACAACAACAAGTTATCAAGTAATATGGATTTGAAGGGTATTAGAGTATTTCTAATTGATTTAAGAACATCCAACTACACTTATTTATGATAATAATAGAAATATTTCCATGATGAGGAATCATGTGTTTCATGCTAAATAAAAACACATAGATATATGGCATCATTTCATTCAAGATTTGGTTCAAGATGGGTAAGTGGAATTGTAATTCTATCCTACATTCGACCAAGTAACTGTTATTTTTACAAAATCTCTTCCTATAGCTAGTTTTTTTTCTTTGCAACATTAGTTGGGCATCACCCCCATTGATCATGGAGGGGGATACAAGAATATCTTTGAATGCACACATGATCAGTTTGAATGCATGCATGTTCAATGTGGTTAGAATGTTCAATTGCATGCATGATATTTGTATGATAGTTCAATTTTAATTATTGATTTATAATTGTTGTTTACTCCATGCATTTATATGCATGAGATTTATTGTTTAGAGTTAACTAAGTGAAGTATACTTTTTATGTTAACATTGTTTGTTAACTCCATTACAATGCTTGTTAAGCACTTTAATTTATTAGTGATCCTTATTGTTAAATATGAATATTATGAACAATTCTTGATATATTAATAAAAAGTCTTTTCTTTTGAGTGTTTATATTTTTTGGTAGATATATTATTTTATTGAATAGTTGGTTATTATATTTAGTCTGTATTATTTTCAAAATTTCTCAGTATAGTGTTAGAGCTTATATTTATTTCATTCCACAAACACTAGATTTTTAGAGTTGTCTTTTATATTTCAATATAAAATAAAAAAAAATTGTTATGACTCTTCATCACCTTTGAAAATAAATACATCATGTAGCTATCATTGTTTGTCATTATTGTATAATTGTGCTAGCAGAAAGAATATTGACGTCAAATATGAACCAAAAAATTGCTAAAACTTATCACAATCTTATAAAATTTAATTTTGACTCTTCGTCACCTTTGAAAAGAAATACATCATGTAGCTATCATTGTTTTTCATTATTGTATAATATAAAGGGAATGGAAATCCATGAATCCAATACCCAATTCAGAATCTTGTGCTAACAGAAAGAATATTGACGTCAAACATGGACCAAAAAAATCCTAAAACTTATCACAATCTTATAAAATTTGTAGAAAATGACAAGACGGGCATTATCAATTGACATGATTATTGATATCAAGAAAGTGTGCACTTTTTAATAGTAACTCAATTTCGATTTTAATTCTAGAAACATGTTTTAAGGTATGGATGTTGCATAACCAGGAACTACCATGTGCAGATTTGTTTTTAAAATCACTATTTAGCAAAGATAAATTTATCAGTGCTTAAATTGAAACATCATAAATATAGCTAAGAAAATCATACTAACAGAATATGTCACTATCCAACTCAAAATTTATATGTGAAGATCTTTTTTTTAAAAACTAGAATATTCTATATTTATTTAAAAATATATAAATTAATTATTAATTTTAAGATAAATTAATTTAATCAAGTGCCATTGTATGGTTTTATTATTCTTTAAAAATAGTAATCTAATAGATTTGTTGGTATTTTAAAAAAAAATACTTAGAAATTTGTACTTAGTAACACTTATCCAAAATTAAGCCACTTGATATTAAGTGGATTAACATTTTTATATCAAAATTTCAAACATTAAACTTTTAAAATGGTTTTAGTAAAAATATCTACAAGTTGTTCTAGAGTGTTTATATATTTCAAATCCACCTTTTTCTTATAAACAAAATGTTAAATCAAATTGTACTTCAAATCAAAATGTTTTGATCTATTGCAATGGAATGGATTATTTATTAATTTGATAATGCTTACATTATTAAAAAAACATGTATTTTGATTAGTTTCTCTATAATTTCTTTTTAAACTTTTGGAAGCCATAATTATGGTGTACACATTGAAGTCGTTGTTGTATATTCTACTTTTAGAGATGAAAGAAAATAAACTTTGCTTCTTTGAGCTCCATATAACCAAACCCAAACCAATAAAAAAAATGTTAGATGTTGGCTTCCAATCATATAAACTATTTCCTCAATTAAATTTACTAAAATCAACAAGTTAAGACTTGATAATAGCATAATGATAAATAAAAAATGATAGTACCTTTCACCTACCTTAATATCCTCTTCATTGCATTCATGTGAATCTTGGATGGCTTAAACATATACCTTTAAATAAGAAAAACTGAATAAGCAATATATGGTCTTCTTTACTTGTTATAAATATTAAGCTTTTAATAATAATTCTTTAAGCTATCTCATCAATTGGTTCAACACTATATTCTCTACATAAAATAACTCCATGGATTGTTCAAGTGGATACTAACTTACAATAAACCATACCAAAATTATTCAACATATTCTTTGCATATTTTGTTTGAAAAATGAAGATTTCATCCTTACTTTGATGAACCTCCATCCCTAGGAAGTATTTCATGAGACAAAATAATTTAATTTAAAAAAATTCATCATAGTAATTGCTATCATTATTCATCTTAGAATTGTTTCTCATATACAATGAATCATCAAGATACAAATATATAATATAGTTATCATTACCATCTTGTATATCATAAAGAGTATGCGTAATCTTGCTTTTCTTGAATCCATTATTCTAAAAAATATCCATCAATTTTGACATACCATGCTCTTGGTGCTTGCGCAATGAAATACGAAGAAATTTTCACCTTGTAGACCTAGTCTTCTTTACCCTATACTACAACCTTTTGTGGTTATCGTACATAAAATTCCTTTTCTAAGTAGATATATATTTCACAATCAATAGTTTTGAGTGTATAACTCCTTTTTTTAATATCTACCACACATAAAATTAGTGTTCTCATAGCGTTATTCAAACTTGCCATTTTCCTTTGTGGCTAACATAGGCCTCATATTGCCTATCATGGTTATTTACCCCTTTTAATTTTATTTAAACCATCCCTCATATTTTGTTGCAATATTTGGTAACACTAAATTAGATTAATTCAATTATTGTCAAGATACCTAATTAAAATTATTACATTGTATTTATTATCTAGAGGCTTTGGAACCCTCCACATTGACACTGTGTGATATGTGCTCCTCTAGTTAGATTTAGCATATACAATTGATCATGCCCCAATAGAACTAAGTATCCAACAGGTTTTAATTTATTTGCCTTATTCAAATTTAAATCTATTAGGTAAGATAAGTTTTAAGTCTATCTAAATTCATTGCATACACATGGTGAGCTCAATACAATCCAATATAGTAAATATATATACATTCATGAAACACAAGGTAAAAGAAATGGAGGCGAAAGATGGCAAGACACAAAGAAAAAACATTCTTTATTGAAATTGAAACAAAATTGCATTCATAGATAAGATTTGGGATCATAGTATTTAAATTAATCACTTGAAATCCTAAAGCTATGCATTCTACTTTCCTTTTCTATTTTTTGTTCTCTTCAATTTTATTACTCTAAATTCAAATCAAAAATCTGTCTTTGGTTCTCATGCAGTGATTCTTTTATTTTACTGCTCATCAGCCTTCTCAATTTGTCTTTTAAATTATATGTGATTTATGGGGAATTAGTTGAAAGTCACCACGTGGTTAAGTTTATTTTGTCATGGCCACAACCAAATAAAATCTATCATCAAGATATTTCAAATGATTTTTTTCGCTTTCATTCACTACGATTATATTTAATAATAATTTGGTAGTAGGTATCATGAAATTGTGCCACATTACATAATCTCGGGGACTTTATGTAATGGGTTTCAAATGGTCCCAGGTCTCTATACTCTCAATGGATTTGAAACTACGTGGGGTGTTGCTAAAAATGTTATACTCTATAACCTTACTCTGGGTTTTTTCTAGGTTAACGTACTTAAAGGACTTTGTGACCTTAAGGGAATTTAACAAGGCCAATCACTCCTATTTTTGTACGATTGTGACACCTATCCCATTTTCAAAGAATCATATATTTCATGAATTTAATGTGGCTACTGAGAAATTTTATGGCTGATATTGAGGACGTAACTCCATGAAAATCGATATGTGGCGTCTATGAAATTTGTTATTTGTGGAAAAAATAGAATTATGTGGGTATATATTTATTGTGCAAATAATTAGATAATTCCATGGTTCCATGGAGGGTTACCGAGCCTTTTGGTTTGTTGATTCTATGACTTCATGGTTTCTGGTAGATTTGAAAATCTATGGCTACGAATTTATGAAACTACGAAAACCACTTAATAACTCATTGGATCTTCAATTATGTTTGTGGGCTTCATAATTAGTCACGAACATAAAAACTTAGTGAAATGAGAGGTTACCGAGAAAGCACACATTCTTGTATGTAAATCCTTCATTGTATTTAGATATTGTCTAGCTTCTGTAAAATTGTAAATAAGATTTTTAAGAAGCAACGTGAAAAAACAAAATGATTATTATAATCTTTAAGAACCCTCAATTTTATTGACGACCTTTATTTAAAATTACCCAAAACTCTTACAATATTATTAGATAATATAATATTATATGTTCATGTTGAATGATCTTACACATTTATTCATTTTAAACTATTAATTTAAATATTAAATTGAAATTGGTGAAATTTTAATCACATAAATGTGGTATTAAATACTTGACAATGTCATTTTTTACCAATTTTTAACATACACAACTTGTGCATAAATATATGATTATTTGTCTCATTATTTTCTATCCATTTACTTACTTATGGGCTTGGTCTTCTTCATTTTCCACCATTCACACAGACGTTTTCCCTATTTTATGCCCATTAAAATTTAATATCCTAAGCATATTGTCACTATTATTCAAAACATTGTCTTCTTCATCTTGGATAGTTCTAAAAACAATGATATGATATTGGATACTAGTGGCAGCTGACTTCACTAGAGGGGTCCGAAGTTACTAAACAAACATTGGTAAAATTTAACCCTTTCATTTGATTTGGCCCACAACATTTACATGCTGGTCACACAGTAAAATTAACCAAAGATTCTCTTATATATACACATCAATCCTAAGCCTATTCATATTAATAAATAATAGATACTTCACTTGATCACTTATTGAAAACCACTTCCACATTGAAGAATATATTTTAACATCATTGATGAAACACCCCAAATAAATTGAGTCCGAAAAGTACTTAACCGTACAATCATAAATTCAAGTCTAAATATTATTTTAAGGTAAAAATAAAAATATTGAAATTCAAAAATATTTCATACATTCAATAGATCAATATTGAACAAAGATCCACAAATGTATGAGAAATATATGTTATTTTATCCCTCTTTGAAGTATTGAAATGTAGGTAAAACTTAAACACTCAACATGGGTAGTTGGAACTATCCAATTCATTTATTTTAACCATTTTTATAAGATAATTAAGTTTTGAAAGTAGATTTGATGTTTGATGGTGAAGTAATAAAAATCTAGATCTACACATAATATTGAAACACTAAATTTATTTCATATAAACATATTCATATGCACCCACAATAATATGTGTTGGAACATATTGAAGGAGAATAATGATTGAAATGAATTGATTATTTTATTGATCAATTATTTATATATATATATATATATATATATATATATATATATATATATATATATATATATATATATATAAAATGAAAGATCTAGTTAACAGAACCATAATATTTAACCATTTTCCATAGTTGTATAACGACTTCACCTAATCACCTAACCTACCATTTAATCTCTTAACTAGATATAAAATATTGCTGAGTTGTATAGTTAAGCTAACTAAGCATAAGCTAACTTAAACAATGTAATATATTTAAGTTATGCTAACAATCCCCCCTTTATTACATTATTTTTACAAACATCATATTTCTAAATAGTGGTCCCTCTTTATTTCAAACACTGTAAAATGTTTTACACTCTCCATGTAGCCTCCTCACTTTTGAGGTGGCATGCCCTCTTTATGTCTTCATGGTTTTTTTGGAACCTTGGTTTTTCTTTCTAGAATTACCACAAACCTAGTAAGTGATAAGAGTACATCTCTTTGGGATTACCACAAACCCATATGGTTTTCTGTTGTAGGTTGACCATGTACCTAGAGGTGGTAGGAGATCTCAACTTTTTTATACACTTTGGTGGTTTCTCAGATTTTCACAAACCCTTTTCCAAGAACCAAGTGCTATTTTAGTTTTTTTTCTCTCCATAATGTTATTCATTAGTGGTACCACACTAGAAAATAATGCTCAGTATTTTATTGAAAAATACACTACATAATAAAATAAACACACTACAAAAATGTCACCATATAAATGATACAACCACGCCATAGACGACTCATGAGAGGACACCAATTATCCTCCAACATCTGTGTATCTTCCAGCCTCTAAAAAATGAAGCTACATTCTCCACTAATATATCAATGTAGTTCATGTTTTGATGATAAGACTCCCTACAATTCGGACATCGTATACAACCAAAAATGCATCCATGACTCTTTTTGACATTTTTAAGGCTTAACTATTTTGACATAAAATTATCTCTTGACAACAATTTAACTATGGACCTAAAACATAAAACAACCTGAACTAAAGTGATATCAAGCCTCCTATGACCAAAATAACAACCTCTTTTGCTTAAGTATTTTTTCTTAATGTAATCGGAGGCTTTTATAAGAACAATAAAAGACTAAACTAACAACTCAATATAGAAATATTATAGACTAAACTAAAAACTATTTTGACCATATTTATAAATTTTCAATATCGATGGACAGCTAGTGGCAGTGTACGTTGGCTTGAGTAGAGGTGTGAGAATCAAGCTTGGAGATGGCCATGATAATTATGTGTTGATATATGGTGATGTTTCTTGTGAAATTCAACTTCATCTTCATAGTCTGCATCATATCCAGCTTTGAGTTTTACTTGCATTCTCCTTGCTTGACATCACACATCAAATAAGAAATATTCCAGAAATCCCTTATAGATTAGCTCATCAAACTAAAGGTTTTCATTGTAATGGAGGGCTTCTAGCAAGGCATAGTAGAAATCAGATCTCTCCTAAGTGTCATCATAGTTTTCCATGACTTGCGAGTCTCCTTGGTGGCTTTCAATGGTCTCAACACTTGACATACGATTCAAGATTTCATTCTTTGTAGGATTAATTGTTGATTCTTACTCTTGCTCAGTGCCTTTGGTACATTCCACATCCTTTGCGTTTGAGCTTGCTAACTTGGTTGGCATATAATAAATTCTTTAAGGTATTGTGGTAGTATGCTTCAGACTTTCACACGTCTATCTCATAAATGGAAATAATTGAATTACTATATTTTTTTGCCTACCATCATTGCTTTATATTTACATAAAAGGATTCAACTACTTATTCATAATTTTGTTAGAGTAATATCCTCCTCTAAAAAAACATTAGAAAAACATCATTACAACCATTGGCAAATCCACTAAATAGATTATTGTAAATTTTTAATGTACAAAAAATTACTACCATCCATGAAGCGTTGAACGAATACTTTCAAGGATTGAAATAACATTAGATGATGACCCTTCAAATGATGGCATCTTTATCTAAGGATCTGAATAGCTTGATGAATGGAATGTCTTGTGGCAACTCCACCCCAACAATGATATAAATATAAATGAAGTTGATATGCTTGGACATCATGATTTTGAGATTCATTATAGTTGGAATGAAAATCATCTTATCTCAACCATAAAAGAGACATTTGCCTCAAATATCTAATGTTCATTACTTTATCTTGTTTAGTTTTATTACTTTGTATGCATAAAAACAACATGTAAATGATATTTTTTTTCATGACCATGATCAACAAGTTATAACACTTCCATTAAAAAATATAATCCAAGGGACTATCAATATAATAAAATCACACATTATCAACAAAAATAAGATTTGAGTTCATAGGTGGCACAATATACCTCATTGTTATTAATTATTTTCTCAATTGAAATTGCATCATTTAACATCAATGCCTCAAAAATACATTCAAGATTTTGCATACCTATAAAAAAATGAAATCATTAGAAAGTAAGAACTTACAATATTAAAACAATATTTTAAACATATTGGCTACATTCATATTGATGAACTAAGTTTCATTGGTCCACAAATTTTGACATGTATTGATAAACATTTGAGTGAGGATTTCTTGTTGCACAAGTCCTAATAATTTGGTGGGAAATCTATCATTTTCATTGGTGAGTTGGTCCAATTGCATCCAATATAATATGCACAAATGTAAGCTAGAACATCGTATAGTACGATATTTTAGCCAGTGTTTGACACTAATACCACATTTCACACAATTTTCTACTATAAATGTTTTGATCCATGCCATGTGGAATTTCAAAATTTGCTATTAAATATTAAAAAATAGAAAAAAATCAAGATTGAAATTTTATTATATCATAAACAGATGGATATTTTATTCCAAAATGAAATTCTTCATTTCATTCTTCAATAAATTTATATACAAAAATAATAATTTAAATATGACGCATAATAAAGAGATGTTGAAATCATTAAATATATCAACTACACAGTAATATTGAGCATACCATAAAAAAGTCTCAAGATATCCAAGTGATGATCGCATGGAGTCAACAACTAATTTTTTCAACGGCTAACAAGTTATGGTTACTTCAAATTTGTTGGTGGAAGCCAGCTTGGTCAATATTGCTTTTCAATAAATTTGTATTATTGTTTGTAAAACTGGTACAAATCTACCTAATTTTTCAATGTTTATGACTGTTCAATTCAAAATATATATATTTCCAACATGGAATGTGAACAATCTTAAACATGTTCTTATCCCTCTTACTAATCGTGACAATAAAAAATAATTTCTATAAAAAATAACTTAAGTTCTAACAATATATAAGTCACAAGACCTAATATTACAAAAATCAGCAATCAATATTGGGAACATTAAACATCAAAGATAAAGTTTTACTGCAATCTCAAATTTACTTTGTTCTTACTAGTTTTCTTCTTTTAATCGTTTCACGTCTTTTCTTTGTACACACCATCTCGCACTATTTTACTATTCCACTATGTTGCCTCTAACAACATCTTCTTTGCGTGTCCTTACTGCAATTGCTACTATTATTCAAAACTATTATCATGACCTTCTTGATCTACCAATTAACACAAAGTAGACAATGTGCTAGATAATTTAGAATTTAGACGTATATGTGTCTTCGTGCATAGTGGTGATCCATGGTTTCTTGCATTTCATGATATCCCATGCGACGCGCCATAGGAAAATGAGTAATCTAAATCACGCTAATCTACTTTCTCTTCCAATTATTGCCAATCTATAACGGAAGAATTCACCAACTTTTGTGTGTCTTGTTCTTTACTTTCCATTAATGGAATTAATTTATCTATTTAAACTTAAAAGGCATGAAAAACTAACCAGTAATCACCATATCTACAGTACCTAAATCAGTAAATGTTTTAAGATGAGACATATACCATGAAATGTCTTCAAAATTGGAAAACTAACCATTACTTACCATATGTACAGTACCGAAATTAGTAAATGTTTTAAGATGAGACACATAACATGAAATGTTTTCAAAATTGAGTCATTAATAAAATGCCCATTGAATCTCAAGCACTTAACCCTTGCAAAGACAAACCATTCGAATAAATATAATGATATATTGCACACAGAAAACCTATCGCCTACGTTTTTAACAACACGAGTCCTTAAATCATTTTTTCTATGCATATAGCAATGCCACGATACAAGTTATAATGTTTTGGTTGTCCTTTACGACAAAGACTCAGTCAAACTTTCTTCCCTCCATAAAAATATATTACAAAAATAATTAAAAAATAGCGTGGCCTTACGAAAGGAAAAGCTTGTAGCTTAAAAACGAGCTTGTAGTGATATATTTTTATTTTTATTAAAAAAAGTTTGTATTGAGCTCTAGAGTTGTCTTCAAATTATGATTTCTTAGAGATATGAAAAAGTACAAGTATATGTATATATGTATATATATAGATTTTATTTAATTGTTTTTAAATAGGTTTAAGTATAAAAACTTCGGAAAAGTTTACAATGTAATGCTCTGTCTTATAATATAAGGTTTTTGTGGGATATCATCGTTATTCTTACTTTGTTTGTCTTCATGTGTGTGTGCATGTCAAAAGATCTATCATGTAGATTGACTGCAGCATAGCAAAAGGGACTTAGACAAAATGCATATCTATGTTTGAGCAAGTCATTATGAGAAAATTTTGTCATATACTTATAAAAACCCCTTCTTTTTCTTTGGAAGCTTAGGTCATGGATTAACTTATTAGGACATCATTAAGTGAGTGGGTCAATTTTATAAAATTCAAATAAATAGATTTTTGGAAAATTATTATGTTGATTAAATTGACCATTGTCGCTTAGGGGAGAAGTGCAACTACGGTTTGGGCATGAGGGGTTGCCCATTCACCATATGGAGATAGAGATGGATGGAAGAGATTTGTGGAAATTGTGGGAAAGCTCCATATGCATGATAAATCCTTCCATGACTACAATTTTTAGCCATAGGGAGGCATGTTGGTGCCTATAAAACTTATAAATTATCACGTGCATTTTAAAGAAGAGTTAAAAAGTGGAGACCACATAATAGGAGAAGGGTGGATGGCACCATGAGGATCGGATTGCTGAAAAGGGTTGATAGCAATGATTTCAGGCAAGATGTCCTATCTTTTGTATTTTAAATTAGAATGTCTTGGGGATTCATGGTTGGTTTTGATGGGTTATAGGCTCTTATGTGCATGTATAAGCATGCACATAGGAGCCTCTAATTCAACAACATGATAGAGGTATTTGGGCTCTTGACAACGGTTGGAAAATGTGTTTTAAAATCTACATTTTTCTATTGCTTTTGGTGAGTGGGTGTGCAATGCTCTTTTAATTCGAATAGGTTCAAAATTAAGTGGGGCGGGGGGACGCAGGGAAGGTGGGGTTTTTTTTTTATTGTAATGAAAACAAAACGAACGCGCGCGCGCGCGCGTGTGTGTGTGTGTGTGTGAGAGAGAGAGAGAGAGAGAGTTAGTTGGAAAATACCATAAGATATTATTTTATGGGTTTCATTATTATTAAAATTTGGGTTATTTTTTCTAATTGACCTTAGAGGATTTTGGTAAACTATGGAAATTTCTATTTGTACCCTAGTTAGGCAATTGCCATGAAATTTTAATGAGTTCTATTTTGTTTTTAATGAAGCAATTATATGATTGAGTACTTCAATGATATATTAAGTATGAAAAGACAAATGTATACAAAGATTAACAGTTTACAGATCTGTAACTGATCACCTAACTATCCCCTAATTGCTAAGTATGTATGCCACCTAAACTACCAACTAAATATGAAACCGGCACAATAACAGATTGTGTTATAACTAAACACTAAACAATAACAATGTAATATACCAAATTTTGCCAACATTCCACCCTTTATTACATTGTTTCTAAAAACATCATATTTCCTAATAGTGGTCTCCACTTTATTACAAACACTGTAAAAAGATTTACATTTTCCACGTACCCTGCTTACTTTCTGAGGCGGCATGCCATTCTTGTGGCTTCAAGGTCTTGGTGACACCTCGATTTTTCCTTGCAGAATTACCAAAAACTTGGAAGTGATAGGAACACTTCTCTCTACTAACACCTTTGGTGGTTTCTTGGATTATGAGGATTACCATAAACCCATATGGTTTTTTGCCGCAGGTTGACCACGAATCTAGAGGGTTGTAGGAGGTTTCTACTGCACTTCAGTGGTTTCTCGAATTACCACAAACCCTTTTCCAAGAAGCAAGTGCTACTTTAGTGCTTTTTCTCCCCACAATATTCTTTTTCAGGGGGTACCAAACTGGAAAATAATGCTCAGTTCTTTATTGAAAAATAAACTGCAAAACATTAAAAAACACAACAAAATTTATCACCATAACAATGGTGCGACCCTATCGTAGTCGACTCACAAGAGAATGCCAAATGTCCTCCAGCCTCCGTGTATCCTCCAGCCTCTAGTAAATGAAGCTACTTCACTCAGTCAATGTCTCGATGAAGCTCATATGCATGTCGTTTATGAGGGCAAAATTTTCCCACTGACACATATGACTTAGGATGTTAGGTTCACCTGATAATACATCCGTACAAGAGATTTTTGACATTTTACAATATTGACAATAAACCCAAAACAACATATTCATACTTTCTTTTTTTTAAAAATGACTTGACTCTATCAACTCAATTTTACCATTAAACTATAAACCCTGATAAACTATAAATATCTATTATACAAATTGAGACTTTTGAGAAGAAATGAACCAATTACTCGACAAAGTCCAATATTTATAATCATACTTAAGACTCTAAGAAAATTTTAAACCCATAATTATACTAAATAACTTAGAAACGACTCACTTTGCATGAACGTCTAAATTATTTGATAGGGACTTACTTAACAAATAGAAGTGTTGACCGGTGAAGGGCAATGTGGCAGTATGCTTTTGAGACACAACATAGATGTAGAGATAACAGGTAAAGATAATTATTTAGATCTACAGTAACTAAAATTGATACAACAATTAAATTTAATTGCTCATTCTTGATTTTGGTCGCCCGAACAGTGATAGCAATCAAACGGGGATCAATGTTACACCAAATAGATCAGGAGAGATGAAATCTCACCTTGGATCATGTGCTTTATCTTCTTTAGTCTCAAATGTCTCCTTTCACTACTACGTACCTTCCTTCTCCACTTGGATGCGCAGGTTCTGCTGGCTAAATACTCATCTGAATGTGGACACTTAGCAGATTTAAAGCTTGAATCCTCTTCCACATTGAAGGAGTAGAATAATTTGAATGCTTCGATTCACACTTTTCCCTTGTGTCTTCTTTCTTGGCTGTCACGCTTCAGGATTTCTTATCCGTATTGGTTTCTTCCAAGTTTCTTAAAATCTACCAATGTGAGAGTCGAATGGATGAACTTTAGCAATGGGTTCCTCAGCCTCTATAGACCATACATCGAACTCTATAGACTAGGCATGCTTAAACCGAGCTAGACTCTAATTCATCGGGGCAAAAAAACACAACATTGCCCCTTCGAATTCCTCACAAACCCATCCTGCAATCAACAAACAAACTTCATATGCTCCTTGTTACGCAGCTCTGATATCAATGAAGCAATTATATGACTGAATACTTCAATGATATATTAAGTATGAAGAGACAAATATCTACAAAGATTAACAGTTACAGATCTGTAACTGATCACCTAACTGTCCCCTAGTTGCTAAAGTACGTATGCCACCTAAACTTCCAACTAAACATGAACTGGCACAATAACAGATTGCACTATAACTAAACACTAAATGATAACAATGTAATATACCAAATTTTGCCAACATTTAAAATACTAGGGTTGTTGATTTTAATCAACCCAGGCAAGATGGATTGAATTGCTTTGGTTTATGCCTTAGTTGGGAAGATGTACAGAAAGAAATAAAAAAATTATAAATAAATAAATGTGTTTCATTCCTTGTAGAAATCTGATTTCGTTCAAAGTTTCAATCAACCCATATGTTGGCTCGAATAATTAAGGGTGTGACTATTAGGCAAAACAACATGGTTTCAAGGGGACCATTGGTTTTAAAATATGGGCTTTATTGATACTTTCTGATTTCTCTTAATTACATTGCATTTTAACTATTGAGAACAAGGTATTTAGTAGTAGTATGTAGTAGAATCCAATTGGAAATAAGGGAAATAACATTGTGGAAAAATATTTTTCTTGATAATATTCAGATTAGGGTATTGATGTTAATTCGAATCCATAACCATAAGCCATAATGTTGTTCCATTATTTTAGCTCCTATGAATGGGTAAAAACTTGTTCTAAAACTCTGTTGTGTGTTTCATGTGGATTGTTCTCAAATGATATTTCATTATTAATAAGGCTTCATTCCCCTCTTGGTACTTGGGAGAATTTAATGAGGTGTTATTTTTCTTGAAATCTAGAGTGTTTGTTCTTAAATTTAATCCCTATATAGTGACTAAATAATTTATTATGTATGTTTTTACCCCTTTGTTAAATGTGATTTTTCCTTTGTTTCACATGGCTTTATGAGGGTGCTTGTATGGTTTTTATGACATCTACTAGTTGTTTATTGAAAATATAAGCTTAAATATTAAGAGGGTTTAATGTAGCGTCTATTTTTGTACCTGATGACTAATAGTGAAATTAAGGCAATTGGCAAGATGGCGTAAGCCATGATTTTTATTTCATCATGGTGACCTCTAGACTGTTGAATTGTTTTGTTTTGTTTTGTTTTGTTTTTAACTTCTAGATTATTATGACTATATTACTCTTTCGATATAGCTAAAGGTCATACTATTTCTATTTTGAAATTTCAAGTTCAAACTATTTGAGTGACATGTTTACACTTAGATATATATTATAAAACAAAGTTTATGTTTTTTTATCATTATTTCCCTTGACTAGCATTTATGTTGATGTAGTTGTAGGCTAGAAAATCAGCCCAGATCATCCCAAATAACAACCTTAAATAAATACCTAACCTATAGTTGATTACAAATAAGAGTTGGAACATTTATGTTTATCATATGATAAATAACATCAACAATCAGATTAATTCTTCTTAGCCTTGTGTACTTTTGGTGGCACCATTTCTAAGAGGAAATTGTAGATGAAACTGCATATTTTAGGTTGTATTTGGCTTCAAGTTAGCTTTGAAAGAGACTTGGTTCTTCTAGTGGACATCTATTTTTTTTCAAATTTAAACTAGTAATGGATTCTCCCCTGCTTTATATTGTATGAGATACCTTTTTATTACTCTCATTAGGTTGTTTCATTTTTTTTTTTTGAATCATTTCTCTTAGCCATTTAGTGTATTTTTTCTAAGGAAATCAGCTTCGAGCAGCCTAAAAGTTGGCTCTTTAAAAATATCTAAGCCCTTGGTTATCTATTAATAATAATCAAAACCTCTATATTAACCTCACAAGAATTTAATCTAGTAATCTGAATCAACCCTCTCCTATTTGGCCTTGTTATTCAGACCCCATTCTGAGAGGATTCCATAATAAAACTCCTCTTTGTCTTGGTTGTTGATTTTAAAGGCACTTGGAATTAATTGGATATAACTAATTAGGTTTAGAATGATTTTCTTATTTTATTTCTTCCATAGGTTGGTAAGAATAAAATGTTGAAAGTGTGTTTGTCTTATTTGGATCATTGTACCATGATAGTTGAAATGAGAGAATCAACCATTGCATGACATCGCTATGAATAATAAGTCAATTGCTTGTACATGTATAGAAAAAGTGTTCACCAATAGTGACATCTAAATTAATTTAAAAAATGGTACATGAAGATTGTATTTTTTATATACTTTATGACTCACAAAATATGAATTATCATGATGCAGTTTAAATTTATATGCTAAACTATTTAGTAGAAGGAAGGTGATTTGCCAGTTATGTGTCAACCTTGTTAACATGTTTCATTGAAGGAAGGAAATTGTCCTTAATAACCCCTTTAGATATTTTTGATATCTTCTTTGGTTTTCCTTTTCCTATGGAACAAATTAGTCTCAGTAGTGAGTTATTTTAGCCAATCATTCTTATTGATGCACCAAAATATTATATCATCATATAAGAATTATCGTGAGGAATGTAACTTTTTAGCTGTCATTAAAAGGTGGTTTCAAACCTTCATTAGCTATTGTATCTTGTTCAAAATATAATTTAATTATTATATAATTTGGAATGGTGCTTATAGTTTGTACAATGTTTTAATTAGTTTTATATTTCTTCTTCTATTATACCTCAGATCTTTGATGACCTCTCTTTTATCATTTGTAATTTCAAAGACCATGCAATATTATAGCTTAAATAATGAATTTTTTGTGGCCTAATGCCAAACATACCTCTTAACTTATAATAGGATAGCCTCACCAGCTATGTTAATATGTGATGTGGTGGGTATGCTCAGTTGACTTAGTCCCTCTTCTTAAGAACTCTTACCTTGATAATCAGGGAGAACCTATAATCTTTATTGGTTCATTTATTTTTTTATTGATTAAATTAGAATTATGTTAAATAATTAGGCCTAACTTGACTAAAATAGTGTCTTGTTATCCTCCTTGTGTTTATCACTATATTGAGTGATCTCATTCAATTCTAATAATTAAATGTTCTCCTTATATAAGTAAGATATTTAACATGAAATTATATAATATTTTTACAATGATACCTTCCTTGTTAATACCTTGTTATAATATTAAGTGTAAAAAGGGAATTGGTGTTGGAATAAAAAACTACTTGTTATCTGGAGGGTGGAACTCATTACCTCCTCTCTAATTTAATTCTTCATTATATCCAATGTTGTGATTATTCGTATGCCATGCCTATTGATACCAATCCTTGAGATAACAGTAACACCATGTTTTAAAATAAGATTTAAATTTATTTCTATGAAGTTCTAAGATTGATTTGGGATCTATTGTTTAGTTTATACTTTGAAATAAGTCCTTTAGAATGGAAATAGAATGATAAACTTGTATCAAATTGTTAACACCTTACTTTTCATTGATATTAAAATGATATCTTCAATACCTTATTCCATGGAAGAATTTAAAACTTGTTCAAGGTCAATAAACATTCTTTGGACTAGTGGATAGTGTTGTTGGAAGAATAATATTTGAAATGAAGTAGATTATCAAGGATAAGGCTTGTGGTTAATGTCTTTTGCTCTAATTAATTGAACTAGTATTATATAGTTTAAATTCTCTACTTGGTTCATTGTAAAAATAATTTGTGGCCCCATAACAAAAGATGCATGTTCCAAATTTGATTTGGTTTTTATTGGTAAAATGAGTAGGCTTGTTGCACATCACTCTCTTGGGTTGGATTAATTTATGAGAAAGTCCAGAAACATATTATGAATTATACACATTGACTTATTATATATTACCTTGTAAAGGTTGGAAAACATTAGTCTCAAGACTCTATCATATAAAATCTTAACCATATTTTCCATCTTTAGTGATTTGATCAATATTTCAGGTGATAATTTAGGTGACGGTTCTACCCCAATTGGTGGAAAAACTTTTGAGAGCCATAACTTTTTCACCATAGCTCCGTTTGACTCCCCATTTGAACCATTTCAAATCTAAGAATGAGGGGAACACCGTGAGATGACATGAATATCCATTTGGTGGGTTTTAACCCTTGAAAACTAAATGGAAGTACCCTAAATTTTAATTTTAGTAGTGCAGTCTAAAAATAGTAAGTTTCTAAAAATAGTAATTCCTCAAATTATGTATTATTGTGAATCATGGAATTTGAACCACTTAATCTCCCTCAATAGTGGTGACCTTCCACATCCTCCTCCTACCTTCAAAATATGTATAAATTAATATGTAACCTAAAATGAAAATTAGGCATCTTTTCTCAGAGATAGGCATATGTTTGGGTCTAAAAATTTGATCAATAAAACATCTCTTCTCAGAGATAGAATAATTAAAATTTTGTTGGTTTTTTCTCTTGAATTATATTTCAACCAAATCTTTTGATTTTTGGATCATTTAGACCCTTTCATAGAACGTGATACTAGTGGGTCCTATCCTTGTCTACAATAATATAATAAAAATTAGAGGTATTATTATTGTATTCTATTATGGTTTATATATGGTAGAGATGATCATACCCCTAACATTATATATTATTAGGGACTAAGAATTTAACACTTGCATTTTGGAATATGAGTCCATAAACCCTTCATAAATTCATATGAAGAGAGAACAAGTCAACATAACAAGTAGCCTTGACCTATAAGTTGAATGTGATGATGGTTTTAGATTTGATATCCTAGATGAGTGATAAATTTTTTCCCTTGAGATATCATCTTACTTCACAATATGTTAAAAAAAAATGTTGGTCATCTTTTGTGGTGTGTTGATTGGGGTATGTTACATACAATAACAATTATTTTGTAAGATATAATATTATTCAGTAAAGTTTTATTTTGATTGTATATGTAAAATTAATTTATGAAAAATTATTTATTGTGATAAGTTAAGATTTAATTTTAGTTGTATTTATTTATTATATTGCTTAATATTTACACACATATCATTAAAATTGGTATAATATTATGTCAGGATGTGTTTTGAGTGTTTTTTCCAAACAATTTTTAATAGAAAACATGAACAACATTGTCTCACATCCTTAGTTTCTATAATTTTATGGGAAAATTATGAATGTTTGATTAAGAATATTAAAATAAAAATCACTCTTCTAATCTTAAGATTATGGGATCTTGTGGAAAAAAGATATGTAGAACTATTTCATTAGAATTTTCTTAATTCTATGAGTATAAAACATTAAAATAAAATAATGTAAAGGATTTAGTATTCATGTGACATCAATGGTTGATCCTTCTTTCCAAAGATCCCTGAACAACTAGTAAATACAAACAATATTACAACAAATTATAAACTTTTTTTAAATTGATATGATTTTGGTGGGATCATTACCCTATATGCTTTTGATCAGAGCTCCAACTGGTTTTGGACACAATTGGGGGCCCAGATCCCCAAGTACACAAGTACCAACAATAACCATAACTAGCCCCAGAGTACCAATGAATGACCATAATCAGCCTAAGATTACCATCAATGGCCACAACCAAACCTAGAATACTAATGATCGACCATAACCAACCTCAAATATCATCTTATATTTAAACCTAGGTGGTGCTTATAGCAACCAAGTCACTTTACCAACTCACCCACATCTCATCGGTAAAAAATTGTAAAATATTTATCAAGAAATAAGTAAATTAAATATTATGAGATTAGAGATGCTTAGAGAGGAGTTTGAGAACCTTTAGAGGAATGAATCAAAGAATATGAAATATCTTTCACTTTTTTAATGTGCTTGATGAACCAATCAATGTCTCAAGGAGATAACATGGAAGAAACAAATATTTTTGAGAATATCTAGATAAGGTTACCAACAAGATTTGATCCCAAAGTTTTAGCTATTGAGAAGTCTAAATATTTATAAAAACTACTAGTGGAAGAGTTTATGGCTCATTTACAAACATGATAAAATATTGAATTTAAAAACTTGTCCCTCTCTTGAGCATGCATTTATATTGCATATGTCCTTAAAAAAGAGAGTGAAAACATATTATCATCCTGGAGATTCACTAACATAGATAGGGAAAGAGGATTTTCAAGATGTGAGAGATCAAAAAAATTAAAGAATGAGGAAGGAGTTGTTTTAACTTATCTTAGAAGGTATAATAGGTATTTAAAGCAACCATAATCATGCATATTAAGGTTAAAGGTATGAAAATTCACGTACAATGTCATTATCATAATAAATTTAGTCACTATGTCAATGAGTGTAGAAAAACATAGTTTGATATGAAAATAGAGGATGCAATTTTATCTAAGAAAAATTGAGTTAAAGATGGAAATAATGGATCTATTTTTAACACATGCTTCTAATAAAATCACCAAAAACATTTGGTATTTGGATAAGAGGTATAGCAATCACATGAGTAGAAACAAGGATATATTTTCAAAATTAGAGATGAATTAATTCAATCATAAATAAATGTTGGGAACAACAATAAATGGGTTGTAATGAAAAAATGTAGAATTTTAATTTGAACAAATTAGGGTCAAAAAAAAATACATAAACCTTATTATTTTCTTGACAAAAAGCATAATTTAACTAGGATTAGGCTACTTGTAAAAAGAGGATATAATGTTAATTTTGAAAAATGTAAACTTGTGTGATTCATAAGAATAATGAAATTAATAATTTGTTTCAATAATGCATTTGATTAAAAAAATGTATGTTTCGAATAAAAATTTAAAATGAACTGATGTTTTCATTATAAAAGATCAATTGAAAATGTGGCATCTTAGATTTGGTCATTTAAGATTTAGTGGGCTATGCTTTTTTTTTAATGATATAGATGGTGAAATGATTGCCTAAGATAAAGTATCCAAATAATGTTTTTTAAAGGTGTATTAGTAGGGCAAATATTATGCATTCTCTATTGGTAAATGACAAAGATCAAGAGATCCATTTGAAAATTACATAATTTATACTTTTGTGATCCAACAGAGACACCCTCATTTAGGAATATTAGGTATTTTATTATATTCATTGATGATTATAGTAAGGAAATTTGTGTCTTTTAAAAATTTCAAACATTTCAAAGCATTGGTCGGAAAAAATAATAGTATTTTTGAATGGATTATTGAAAGAAGATGTTTATGTGTAAAAGATACTTGGTTTTATGATTTTAGATCATGAAAAACAATGTTTCTGAGCTGAAGAAGGCATTGTATGGGTTGAGAAATTGTCTAGGGCTTGGTATAGATGATTGACTCATATATTTTTTTTAGTAATAGCTTCAACAAGAGTAGTTGTCAACCAACTCTCTACATTAAAAAAATTTAAAAAATTAATCTTTAACAAACAATTCAATATTTTATGAGTTTTTTGGTATGTAAATATATTAATTTTAATCAAAAGTAAAAATTTATTGGTTGAAAAAGTTTAGTTTGGTCATGAAAAAGTAATTTGAGATAATGAACTTAAGCTTAATGAAATATTTTTCTAGTATTGAAGTGAATCAAATAAATGATAATAAAATTATATAAGAATCCAAATATTTAAATGATGTCTTAAATAAATTTAGAATGTTCAATAGTAAATTGACACCAACACCATTTACAACATATGAAAAACTAAGCAGAGATGATTGTAACAACCATATAGATATATTTCTTTAAAAAATGTAAGCTTGATATATTTAACAACTACACGCCTTGATATTATGTATGAAATGATTTTAATATATGGATTCATGAAAAATCCAAAAGAAACACACCTACAAGTTGCTAAATAAAATTTAAGATATAAAGGATAATGACAAGAAAAGGAGTTGGATTTAATTGACTACACAAATAATTATTAGACATATACCATTGATCAAATGAAAAACACTTTAAATAATATTTTTCTCTTTGCCCCACATGAAATGTAGTTTCATGGGGTTTTATAAACTACTATATGGTTACTCTTTCTATAGATGATGTTTAGATGAGAGATTTTATTATATCTAAATTAGCAACAAAATAGAGTAACAAGATCTTTTAGTGATAATATATCCAACTTAGTTTTGTCAAAAATCTAGTATTCTATGGAAGGAGAATTCACATTGACATAATGTAGTATTTTTTAAAAGAATTGGATACAAATAGAGAGATATGTTCATAATTTTATAAGTTCAAGGTGTAGTTTTCTCATAAAATCAAGATTTGAAGAGAGTGTTAGAAAGTCAAACTTTCTCCTATTTCAAATTAGATTAAAAATTAATTAAAAAAAAAAGAAAGAATATGTAATTAAAAAAAGACAATAAATAGTTTTAAAAATTTGTAATAAAATAAATACGTTTATTTAAAAAGTTTCAAAAAAATTTAAAATTATCAAAAAAACATGATTATTTAGAAATTTTAGAAAGTAATAGTAAATATATTTATTTATCTTAAAATTATGATTATTTAGAAATCTGAAAATGTTTTATAATGAAAAGTCGAAAGATGTTTAAAGTCACAAAATTATTTTATCATTAAAAAAAATTATTCAAAAACGTTTTTTTTTTTTTTTTTTAAATGAATTATGAACAAGAAAACATTGTAATAATAAATTACGATTATTTAGACATTTGAAAAAAAATTAATATGAAGAGTCAAGAGAAGTTTGAAAGTCAAGAGAAATTTGAAGTCACAATTATTGTCATTGAAAAAATTATTCAATAACTTTTTTTTTTTTCCTGCTGGCAATTAAAAGTAAAAATGAATTATGAACACTAGATCACGGTAATAGTTTAAAATTTAGGCTGTCTTTGTTTATTGTGATGCTTAATCTATGTACACAACCTACAACCTTTAAGACACGGCACAGAGAGGGGATAACACTACCTACAAACATTTATTACTAATTACCCCCAGTCTCAGGGGTGGCGCAGTAATTCACCTGGAAAACCTAGGCAATAATCTACACCATAGAAAAAGTGTTGCTTGTCTGCTTACTACTTTGCTACAACCAGAGGTTCACTATCCTTGATTAATTCTTCGCTCTCCCTCAAAATAATATTGCTTGCGAATCATGTCCGGATTTATTAGACTGCTCTGCGCTGGTTGTTTCAATTGCTCGCGAAGCTTGTAAACTCCAATCCGTGCGAAACAAATGGTATAACATGAACGCTAAACAAGACGTCTGTGCGGCTAGCATTCCAACCCATAACCCTACAAAACCGACATCGAGAAGAAATCCGGCAGCCATGGCGACGGGGATGCCGATGAGATAGAAGGAGCCCAGATTAATGTTCGCGCCCAGCGTAGGGCGAGCACTTCCTCTCAAAACACCGCAGCCTGTTGTCTGCGGACAGTTGCCAAGCTCGCAGAGCCCTACGATAGGCAGAGCCATGGACGTGAGCCTCAGAATATCGGGGTCAGTGGTGAACAATTTGCCCCAGCTGTAACGTATACTGTTTGTGAAGCTCATGGCCATCAACCCCGACACACAAGCACACGAAAGGGCGACTATCATGGCCCTGCGTGCCCCGCCGGGCCTGTTAGCGCCTAGCTCGTTGCCCACCCTCGTCGAGACTCCAACGCTCAGAGACGAAGGAAAGATGTAAAGCAGCGACGTGGTCTGGATTAGGATACCCATGGAAGCAACTGTGGCCTTCGGGTTTAGAAGCAGACCGCAGAGAATAATGATTAACTCGTACCACCACCACTCCAAACACACCGACACGCAGCTGGGTATGGCCAGTTTCAGCAACTTTTTCCAGCCTGTTACACAATCCGTTCTTAATCCTCCTTCCCATGTCTTTTTATAAACTCCGGACAAACAGACATAGCATAGCAATGATATAAGGAGATTCAGATTTGTCCAGGCGGCGGCCAGAGCAACGCCTGCGATTCTCATGTTGAGAAACTCCACTAGAAACAAGTTAATGGGCACGTGAAGCACCACTGCAATGGCCACCGTGCAGGCCAGAGGGAATGCTATGTTCTGCGCTCTCAGATAGATTCTGAGTGGAAGAAGAATCACCTGGGAGAAAAGATCCGGTATCGTGAACAGAATGTAAGTACCTGCCATTTTTGTAACTGACTCGTCTTGGCCACACATTAAGAGTATACTTTCCACGTTGAGCCACATGACAACAATGGGCACTACTGCGCTTAGGAGAATGAGGACCATTCTTTGAAGGGTTAGTCCCAATAAACTCCAGCGTTTGGCTCCGTAGGCCTGTCCGCAGATGGGTTCCATTCCCATGGCCAGTCCTGAAATTATGGAGTAGCCGGTTATGTTGGCAAAACCCATTGCCAGCGAGCCTCCTGCAAGCTCTGTTTCGCCAAGTCGCCCCAGAAATAGCATTGACATAATGGCCCTAGAGTATAGCAGTAAACCCGTCAGTACCATAGGCCCTGATATTGCACCCAATGCCTTGAGCTCCGCCATAAACTGCAGAACATAGCAAAAAAAATATCAGTATGTCAATTTAGGGTTTAGGGTTTAGGGTTCAGAAAATAACCTCAGCGGAAGTTGGGCACCGGTAGAGATCATGGACATTATTGCCATCCTGGTTAGAGTCGACAACCAAGAGGGATACATAAAGCTGCTTCTGCTCCTCTTCCATTTCCTTTTCCTCTGCCTCGCTCACCTGCTGGCTGTTGCTGTTTACGCAACAGGCATCTGGGGTTTCTTTGCACATTGGTGCTGCAGTGATTCTTGTGCCGGCTACACTTTCGATCTCTGAACTTCTTTTAGATGTTCGGGTAATTTTTCAAAAGTTCAATTCAATATGGATCGAGTCATACGTATAACTTTACTTCCCATACAGTTGGTGTTTTCGGTGACTCAGTGAATCTGATTCAGAGACGTACCGAAAAACGATGGGGTTAAAATAGAAGCCCTGAAGCCTGCCTCGATCCGCTAAACAATTTTTTTTTAACTATGACAAGACAAAACTGCATCATCGTATGAATTCAAATTCCGCCAATATTTAATTACACCAGGGCGAATAAATATGATGGAAGGGCACCAAACCGGTCATTTGGATACGATCGGCGTCGTATGAAGTTGGAGAAATAAAATCCCCGGGAGGATGGGGTCGTCTCACCATCCATGTAGAGGACCGATGGGGTTATTAGTAGGCGCTGTTAACATAAAATTATACTATCAAATCTATATTTGTGTTCATCACGGTCTTTGTCTCTCGGCATTCCCAAATTTACTCCAACGAAATTCATGCACATGACGCTCTGTTCTAGAATGCCAAATTCATTCACATGCAAATCTATATTTACTGGACGGCAATGGTAATGTGGCGAACCGCGATTGATTGTGTGGTAGACAAGGGACACATTACGGATAGGACTTGTTTGCTTTATAAACAGACACGGGATCTTCGTGTATTGTGTGGCGTCCACATCTTAGGAAATCGGCGCAAACGAATGCATTTTTCTCACTTACCATAGAAAGCCTCGTATGTCAAAGATTCTCTCCCTTCCATGTAAAATAATGACTCTATGTACCCCGTTTTTCCTGTTTTAGGTCGTATATGACTGGCAATTCAAGCCGGCCTTAAATTTGGCTAGACCTTATATTGTTTTAATACTGGTTCAAAATATATAAAGAATTCTGATATTTAAGAGAAGGTAAAGCAAATTTGTGTCAAAAATTAACAGCCGTCAACGAAGTTGACGTTAAAAGGCAAGATTAAGTTTAAATTCCAGGTACAAATTTTAAATTGCAAGGCAAGTTTAGGTTGAAATTTCACGTCTAGCTTCAACAAACACCGTTGTTATTGACTAATCTACAACGTAATGACCTGATAAAATGTTTATAAGGCATGCTTCATGCCAGCATACAGCATACAAGACAAATACATTATCTTGTATTGCAAGACTCGTCATCCTTTAAGGACCCGGACTTTGACCGTCCGCAGCATTTTTGTTAATGTTTTGGTTCTAAATTTAAAATATTAAAGACACTGCCTAGCTTTTGACCAGCTGTTTCTATATAGTCGTAATCCGTAAACTCTCATCATAAAAGTGTGAGAAAATAGTTACATATATAGGCAGACAAGAACTAAAACATGCTAATAGGATTTCAAGAAAAGTACATTTTAAATTTGATTTTGTAAGAGAAAAATAAGAAAAATTATAAAATATAAATGATTATTAAGTAGAATGTTTGGTTTGTTTGTATTTTTGAAATTTAGGTTTAGAAAAAAAATAATAACTGGAATTGAATTATAAAACAAAAAGTTTATATTAATAATTTTTAAGGAGGCTATTAATTTTATTTTAATTATTAATTCGACTTTAATTTATTATAAAAGCGGAATTGTTATAAAACAACTAATTTATAAGATAATTTAATTAAATTAAATATTAATATAACATTAATATTCTCTTGATAACTAGGTGGTTTTTAGTTATTTAATAGCTTAGAATGTTGAGACATGGACCAGCTAGGACTCGAACCTAGGACCATCCATACGTTGTTGGAGTGCTCTACCACTGAGTTACTGGCCCCTCTTGGACCAGTCCATCTTCGGTCTAAGTGTGGCTTAACACCAACACCCCCCCTTAAGCCACACCTCTCGTGTGCTTGGGGCTCCTAGCCTAGGCCTAGCTCTGATACCATGTTGAGACATGGACCAGCTAGGACTCGAACCTAGGACAATCCATACACTACTAGAGTGCTCTACCACTGAGCTACTAGCCCCTCTTGGACCAGTCCATCTTCGGTCCGAGTGTGGCTTAACACCAACATAGAATTTATGTAAGTTTAGTAGAAGTTAGCCAACTAATCAATTTGAAAAAGAGGTATCTATTCTTATTATAATTATCAGTGACATAATATGCTTGAAGTGGTTCATAATATCGCTGACACTTAATATTTTTTTAATACACTACAAAGTGTGGAGTTGTAGGGATCAAATCCCCTATATCACTATTATAAATATTTTGTTGAAGTGGAAACATTGTTAGTGGTGGTATACTTTTATATTGTGCTATAAAATTATTTACAAATGTAAAAAATTGTAAAATAGTGCGAGGGAAATTTTTGTCCAAAAAAAGGGTATTTTCTATTTCTTTATTAATTGATGTTTTTCCACAAATTATTAATTTTTTATTGAAAAGTGCCTTGTACATCGCAAAAGCTCTATTTTTATAGAAATTAAAACATTTAAATAAACAGAAAAAAAAACTTTAAATGATGTTATTAATTCTCAAATACAAAATTCAGTATTAGTGATGTGTCTAGATCATGTTTACAAGTAATGTCATCACATTTGATCTAATGTATGCACTACCTAATATAAGTACAACAACAATTTTTTTAAATCATTGCTATAAATCATTGGAGAGTAATAAGGTTTACATGGTTTATTTAAACAATCCATTCATTATCCATTTGCCATGATCATTCACCATAAATCTGAACAATTGGATTATTTGAGGGTATAGGAAAAACTATGCCCATGTACAAAGATTTCCACTAAACAGGTGTCATTGACTGGATGAATATTTTTCATATATTGCCTTCGTACCATGTATGACTTTGTTCTCACATATGTAACCATATATTTCACATACCATTGGGTATATCAAAAAGATGCATGTTTTCCTTCTACTGACATTTATATGAAAAGGGTGTATATATTGAGATGATTGGTTTATGGATTGATGGTATATAGAAACATGAACTTGTCTGGAGTGGATAGGAACCTATCCATCTTATTTTATCAGTCTATTCACAATGGTTGTAAAGGAACTAAGATTTGTATTACTAGACACTCAACTCATTTTTTATGACAACTATGTAGCATATATAATTAAGATACAAACACCCATAGAATTTAAAGATATATGATTAGTTTTTGATGGTATGTGGACTTGGCATGCCACTAGTGATGATTAGCACCATAAATTTTACAAACCAAATAAGAATTTGAAGTTAATAATCATTTTATTAGTCTTAGATGAGGTAAAACCTCATATCAACAATATCATTACAGTGAAAGACTCATACAATAAACCAAAAATTATCTATAAAGTAAAGAATCAAAATTATATTTTTATCTACAGAGCCAATTACATTGTCTCAAATAGAAAAAAGATGAATAAGTGAAAGCTTTCTTATGTTATGCTACAAAGTTTTAGGACTCACTTCTAAAAATAGGTAAGACAATGACAAACAACTCTTTTATTCCACTTGATTTTAGAGTGATGCCCTTGCATAACATTATTTTATTATTCTAAATTTCAAATATAAAAAAACTATATTTGAGATATTGGTTAAATGATTTAATAGGAAGAAGTAATGTAGAATGCAATGGAAGCACATGAAAACATGTTATTGCATCACCTCATAAGGGGATGAAGCCCATGAAGAAGAAAAAAGTCACAAAAAATAGAAGGGGAATAAACTCCATTTCTCAAAAGGTTTTCTCATCAATGGCAAGATAGGACATGAATTTGAAAACTTATGGCACTGTGTATTCACATAGGGATCATTGACCAATAATTACAATTCAAAAAATTCATCACAAGTAGAGAATAAAAAACCCCTGTTTAAATGTCAACTTTTAAAAAATAAAAATTATAATGGCATCAAAATGTTTCAGAAGACGGTGATTATTCAGAGGAGTGTCATATATTTTCTACTCAGACCAATTAGGATGTTGATTCTCTCAATTCAGTCTAATATGTGTATTATGGTGCCACAAGGCATATGACTTGCTTGAAGGATTGGTGCTCCACCTTGAATTGAACACCATCACTATCTATGTCTCGCTGAGAGATGATACACTATACACTATTCAAGGTTATGATAATATCTTTATAAATATTGACAATATTACATGTACAATTATAAATAAATTGTAAATGTTCCAAAATTCATTAAAAAAATATTATATTTAAATTAATTATTCGATCACAACCTAAAAATTGAATTAAATAAAAAATATGGTAAATAATTTTTTCCTATTAAAAACAAGTATAAATGTTCAAACATTGTGTCTCGAACTTCTACCATCAATCCCTTATTGCAAAGGCTATACACATACAATATTTTTCGTCAATTGATTTATTCAAATTTGTTCTAATTGAGTAGGGAAAAAATCGTCAAAGGCCTTCACGCACTTAAACACAATATTGATATTTGTTCCAATTGTTTAACTGAGTTCAAAAAACTAAAATCTCCTTTTGAAAAAAGTAAATATCAGAATCCTACTGCATTGGATCTGGACTAACATGTGCAGACACGACTGCCAGTACTAATGGATACACATAATTTCATCTCTTTTTTGATGTTTACTCATGGAAAATGTGTCTATACCTTTTGAAAAAAAAGAATCACGCCTTCCAAACCTTCAAATACTTCAAGGCCATTGTTTAAGATGTAACTGGTATCAAAATTAATACCCTCCGATCAGATTGGGCGGAGGGGGAAGGAGGAGGGGAGATTACAACAGTAAAATGTCATCGCACACCTAGTGGAACATAGAAGATATTGGTAATTCAATGTTCCTTATACACCACAACATAATGGTGTTGCAAAAGGGCATAATCATGTCATTGTAAGGATATTTCAAAAAAATGGTTCAATATGCACAATTGTTTTGTCCATACAGGGCATAAGCTTTTGACACAACTATCTACCCACTAGATAGGTCACCCATCAAAGCCCTTGATGGTATCCCACTGCTAACCGTCAACAGATAAAAGAAATTTGTGATAAAAAATTTGCAATTAACAGTTTCCTAAAAGATAAGCGTCAACAAAGTTGAAATTAAAAGTCAATGTTAAGTATAAATTCTAGGTACAAATTTTATATTGAAAGGCCAGGTCTGGATTTAACGAACCCCTTTGTTATTGACTAATCTAAAAGGTAATGACCTAATTAAATGTTTAAAAGGCATGTTTCACGCCAGCATACAGCATACAACATACAAGACGAATAAAATATTGTATTGCAACACTCATCATGTTTTAAGGACGTGGGCATTGACAGTCTGCAGCATTTTTGTTACTGTTTTAGTTTTAAATTTAAAATATTAAAGACAATGCCTAGATTTCGACCAGATGTTTTCATATAGTCACAGTCCGTAGACCATCCCCATAAAAATGTGAGAAAATAGTGTTATATAGAGAGATACATGAACTATAACATGTTAATAGGACTTTAAGAACAGTACATTAAATTGATTTTGAAAGAAAAAAATAAGAAAAAATAAAAAATATAAGCATTAAGATATTAAAATACTTTTCTTAGATATTTATGATTATTAAATAGAATGTTGGGTTTGTTTGTGTTTTTTAAATTTTAGTTTAGGAAATAGATATTGAAGTTGAAGTATGAAATAAAGAATTGTGTTGACAATTTTGAAGAAGGTTATTAGATTTATTTATGTTATTAATTTGACTTTAATTTATTGTAAAAATGAGATTGTTGTTATAAAACAATGCATTAAAATATAACTCAATTAAATTTAAATATTAATGTAAATATATTATTCTAGTAACAATTGGTCAGTTTTTAATTATTTGGTAAGTTATAATTTATGTTAAATGTTGTGAAAGTTAACTAACTACCCAATTTCAAAAAGAGGTTAATATTTATTCTTTTACTAGTTATTAGTGGCATAACATGTTTGTGTAAATTAGTTAACTTTCCAGTTTTTAAAATAGGTTAGTATTTATTTTTTTACTGATATAATATGTTTGAAGTGGTTCATATTGTAATTAGTACTTAATGTTTTTATATGACACTATCAAGTGTGGAAATGTAGGGATAAAATCTTTTAAACCACTTTATTTTTTTATTTTTTTTGAAGTCAAAACATTGTCAGTCGAGGTGTGCTTTTGTAATGTGGTATAAAATTATTTTAAAATGTGGAAAATTGTAAAATTGTGGGAGGTAAAATTTTGTAAATAAAAAGGGTATGTTATTTTTCTCTACGAACATATTAATTTTTTAGAAAAAAATAATAATTGAAAAGTGCCTTATACATTGTAATAGTTCTGTTTTTTTATAAATTAAAATTTTGAAACAAACAAAAAATTTAAAATAATATTATTACTTTACAAATACAACATTTGGTATTAGTGATGTGTCTAGATCATGTTTACAAATAATTTTATTGTATTTGATTTAATGTATCCACTACTTAATATAGCTACAATAATGATGTTTGTGCATCATCGATATAATCTTTGGGGAGTAACATTTAAACTATCCATTCCTTACCCATTTTTCATGATCATTCATTGTAAATCATAAATGTTAGATTATCTAAATATATAGTGAAAACTATGCCCATGCACAAAGATTTAAACTAAGTATTTGCTATTGATTAGATGAATCCTTTTTACATAATGTCTTTTTATGGTGTACCACTTTGCTCTTACATATATAAAGATATATTTCATGTACCATCGGGTATATAAAAAAGATGATCTTTTTCTATGTACCTACATGTATATATGAAGTGTTATATATTGAGGTACTTGATTTACTATATTGATGGTATTTAGAAATAGGAACTTGTCTAGAGTGACTAGGAACCTATCCATCTTATTTTGTTAGCTTATTCACAATGGTTTTAAATGAGTTGATATTTGTATTTCTAGACACTCAACTCCTTCATGGTGAAAACTATGTAACATGGAGAGATAAGATACAAATACAAATAATTTAATGATTTGTAGCCAATTATTGATGGTACATGGACTTGGCATGCCACTAATGTTGATTAGCATAGTAAATTTTACAACTCCAATTAATATGTGAAGTTAATAATCATGTTCATAGTCTTAGATGAGGTACAACCTCATATCCATAATGCCATTACATTGAAACACTCATGAGACAACCTCAAAATTATCTATGAGGCAAAGAATAAAGTTTATATTTTGCATTTATAGAGCCAATTACATTGTCTCAAATTGAAAAAATATGAAAATGTTAAATCTCTATTAAAATATGCCACATATTTTTAGGAATCTCTTCTAATAATAGAGAAGACAATAATAAACAACTCTTTTTTTCACAGTTTGTCCTTAGAGTGTTTCCCCTACATAGATTTTTTTTATCACTCTAATTGTCAAAAATAAAAAATTGATATTTGAAACATTGGTTAAATGTTTCAATCAGAAAACTCCATGTAGAATGTAAAGGAAGCATACGTGAACGTGTGATTCTGTCACCTTAAAAGAGGAAAAATTCCATGACGGATTAAAAATTAACCCCTAATCAAAACAATCACAAAAAATAGAAAGGGATCAAACTCCATTGCTTAAAATTTTCTCTCATCTATGGCAAGACAAGTCATGAATTTTGAAACTTATGGAACAATGCATTCACATGGGGCTCATCAAGCAAGAAGCCCAATTCAAAAAAGTCACCACAAATATAAAATAAATAACACCTGTCCAAATGGCAACTAAGAAAACAAATTCCAAATCATACCGACATGTGAATGTTTTAGAAGATAGTAATTATTCAAATGAGTATCATATATTTTCCATTGAGATAAATTAGGAGATTGTTTATCTCAACTCAGTCTTCTTGGAAAATCCTGATATATATTACATTGCTAAGCGTAATGATCTATTACGCTAGGTTAGTAATAGTGGTTAGGTATTACGGTTCTATAACTGTTATTCAGTTATGAACCACATATATATATAGATATAGATATATATATATATATGCCTATACTGCGTAGTAATATTAATCAAGATATTCTGCTCCTTTACTGTATTTGCATTTTGTTTTTCCTTCATTGTTATCAGAGTTCCCAGGTTCATAATGATATCCTGAGTGTTGTCATGAGGGGTAGTTGCAGTTTGCTTTGCCTCTGAATATGAAAAGAAGATCTAGTTATGCTAATATTTATTCCATTGTTTTGTATTAGCTATTGTTTTAGTTATTATACTATAGAGAAGCGTCCAGACATAAGAAAGGAGAAAGCCTGTAGCCCGAGACATGCATAGCATGCAGCATGGAAATTGCTGCTAAATGAAGCTTGAAGACGCCAGAAGAATACGGCGACCTGTAGTGAGAAACTGAGGATCGACTTGGCTCATTTGGTGCTGGTAGAAGACAAGCCTGAGAAAGTCTACATAGAAAGCGTGGAAGTTAGTGGAATAATATCTCTAAGTCCGTATGTCCATTGGACCAACGATTCATTCCAGCCTATACATCTACGGATTATAGCATTTGAGACAGCTAATTTTTTGTTTGATAAATCAGCACGTTGTTATGCTGTGCATGTTGCCAAAGAAGTCTTTCCTGCATATTGTCATGTTGCCCTTCACCGGTCAATCTACCTCATAAATTGCAATATCAAATTCTGAGGACGTGCTACAGCCATATACCTGATCCAATGCCACCCACCATCTTCCTGTGCTCAGCTTCACGTATTGACTTCAACGTCCTTCATATCCATCTAGGTTCATCAAATCTGCTGCTCGGTTCATCTAATTAGACTCTCACAGGTCATATTTTACGTTTTGTTTTTAAGTTGAGTCTTTTATTTTGTCTCAATAAAAACTTATAAAGTTGAATAATGCGTCAAAAGTCTATTAAATTATAGGGTTTGAAATCTTTTGTTTTTACTATAGTTAATTAGTGTTTTTAGTCGAATCATTTTTTTTTTCCTTCAAATAGTTGTTAAAATCAGTTCTGAGTTGTCAAGTCTAAGTCATCATAATAATAGTCTATTATTTTAAGAAATGTTTATTAATGTTTTTGGTTTTATCGAGTTGTCAAATTAAAAATATGATGATGATGATGGTGGTGGTGGTGGTGGTGGTGGTGGTGGTGTCAAAATCAAGAGATAAAGTCATGTCATTTAGAGTTAATATTGTTTTTTCCATAGTTAATATTGTTTTGAGTCTATTATCAATATTGTCAAAAGTTAAAAATCTTTTGTATGGACACATTATTAGGCGAACCCGACATCTTAAGTCATATGTGTCAATGAGAGAGTTTTTTCCTCAAAAACAACATGCATATGAGCTTCATCGAGATATTGGGTGAGTAAGCAGCATATTTTACTAGAGGTTGGAGGTTAAATGGAGGCTAAGGAACATTTGGCTTCCTCTCGTGAGTCATTTACGATGAGGTTGCCCCATTGTTATGGTGACAAATTTTGGTGTGTTTGTTTTATGTTTTGCAGTTTATTTTTCAATAAAGCACTAAGCATTATTTTTCAGTTTGGTACCTCCAGAAAAAGAATATTGTGGGGAGCAAAAGCACTACAGTAACACTTGGTTCTTGGAAAAGGGTTTGTGGTAATTCGAGAAACCATCGAAGTGCATTAGAAACCCCCTGCAACCCTCCAGGTTTGTGGTCAACCTGCACAGAAAACCATATGGATTTGTGGTAATCCTCGTAATCTGAGAAACCACCAAAGGTGTTAGCAGAGAGAAGTGTTCCTATCACTTCCAGGTTTTTGGTAATCCTGCAAGAAAAAAATGAGGTGTCACCAAGACCTTGAAGCCACAAACATGGTATGCCACCTTAGAAAGTTAGCAGGCTACGTAGAGAGTGTAAATCTTTTTACAGTGTTTGTAATAAAGGGGGGACCACTATTAGGAGAAATTATGTTTTTATAAAGAATGTAATAAAGGGGGGATTGTTGGAAAATCTTGATATATATTACATTGCTAAGCATAATGATTTGTTACGCTAGGTTAGTAATAGTGTTTAGGTATTACAGTTCTATAACTGTTATTCAGTTATGAACCATTTCTCTTTGTGTGTGTGTGTGTGTGTGTGTGTGTGTACAATAATATTAATCAAGATATTTCACTCCTTCACTGTATTTGCATTTTGTTTTTCCTTCAAGTCTAGCATGTTGATTATGGTGCCACAAGGCATATGACTTCCTTGAAGGATTGGTGTTCCACCTTGAATTGAACATCATCACTATCCATGTCTCACTTGGAGATGATACATCATTCACTATTCAAGGTTGTGGTAATATTTATCTAAATTTTGGAAATAATACATACACAATTATAGATTTTATGTATGTTCTAGGACTCATTAAGAAACAATGTTATGTAATCTAATTTTTTGACCATAACCTAAAGGTTGAATTAAATCAGGGATATTATTAATAAAAATCTATTAAAAAACAAGTATAGATGCTCACAAATTTGTCCCAAGCTTCTACCATTGGTAAAATGTTCTAACTTAATTTTCTATATAAAAACAATCA
>JARHVA010006088.1:727500-942500 GCA_037957365.1 Torreya grandis
AATGGTTATATCCAAGTTGATTTTGATAAAACCCCGTTGCCTCTATGATTATTTATTTTCAACATGTAGGGGGTGTTGATGGAAATTGTATTAAGAGGTAGAGGATTAATTCCACTTACCAATTCTATGTAATAAAGAGATACACTGAGTAAACTAACTATTTTTATTTACTTATTCACATAAATTTATAGATGATTGAAGATCCTTTAATGGATATTTATTATGTCTATTGTTTTATTTCTGATACATATTAATTTATTAATAAACATCCCTATGTGATTTTTTTTGAAATATTGTAGAGGATGGATGTCAAAATCAATGAAAATAATTGCATGTAGAACTAAAGGTTTTGCTTGCATGTTTTTTGATAGTATACAAATAAGAGCCTTATCAATCGAATTACAATTGACACTAATAAATAAAGGTATCTATATATTATAATCATACAATAATGTTGGTGACACTAAAATTTATAAGATATGAAGTTTTTCTTAAATGCATCCTAAACATGATGCTAGAATTTTTTTTTTCAATTATAAATAGTTAAATATGTTTTTATAAGATATTGTAGTGTATTTGACAATTTTTTATTTCATTTTAAACATTAAAATATGCCATTTTAAAAATATTATCCTCATTACTAATAGACCTAAATATAAATTAAATGTTCAAATAATGTGTATGTTTAAATTTTAACCAATAGATATGTCAACTAATGAATTAATTAAATTAAATGAAATATCAAGGAAATAAAAGCATATTTGAAAATTTTATATTGATGAAATAATTTAATTAAGAAAACTATAAATAACAATTTAATTTTATAAAAATTGCTATTATAGCTTGTGTTACTTTGATTATTTATTACTTATATTTTACTATTTTTTATTTTAATTTGTTTTACAGACACAACTTTTTTAATTTGATAGGGTAAAGGTTGTAAGTTTTGAAGGTTACAAAACATATTACAAAGGAGACAAAGATAAAAAATTCATGCTCAAAAGGGATGCCTCTACCAACCGAGTTGTAAAAATCAACCAACCAACACCAAGCCAAGGGATAAAATCAAAAACAACTAAACTGTGGAAATTGTGTTCCTCTAGTAACCGAGTTGTAAAAAGTAGATAGTCTTCCAAGAAACTTCTATCATTTTAAACCTTAGCAACCCATTAACATATCCTAAATTACCTTTCTCTGAAAACCTAATTACCTCTAGGTAATCTTCTGTGACATTTCTACCAATCTTAATCAAGGGGCCTATCCCCTTTTTACTTATATTTTAAAATTCAACTCAGAGTCCACTTGAGCAGAGGGACATACAGGAAAGTTAAAACCACTTATTTTCTACATTTTTTCCTAATTTGTACCTCGGTACACTCTCCTTTATCTTTTGCAACATTTATTTGAAATCTTAAGGATTTTTCAATTGTAACAAAGCACTGGGATTTATCTTACACTAATGTAACATCAATTGGATCTACCCTAACTAAGTTAATTTCTAAGTTCTCATTAGAGGAGATGGATGGAATGGAAGGGACGATCAAGTTTGTATCCTTCTTTCTAGAGATTAAATCTATCAATAGTTATTATTCATAGTGAATAGGACTTTTAAGGTCTTCATTTGGAATAGGGAAATCAAGATTCTATGAAGATGACGCTAAATCATCACTATCAAAATCAACAAACTATTCATCTTTATCTAACACCATGAGGTGCATGGGAAGGGAATCTTTACCCTAAGAATAATCCTTATTTTTCTGAGGGAAGTGCATTTTTTGGTCAAATGTCTTCTATTAAATCAACTATGGTAGTGAAACAATAAACGTTCATAGTCAAGGGGTTGAGACTAAGAGAAGTTTCCAACTTGCAAAGTCATATCTTTAGAAAGATTCTTAGAGGTGTTAAAAATAACCAAAATCTTAGTAAAATTAGTGTCTGAGAAGTGATCAGTATGTAGGTTCATTTTTATAAACTCACCCAGTGATTTACCGATTGCATTCAAGTTAGATTCGGTCCAAAAATGAAGAAGGAGATGACGTAGGCAAACCCAAATGGGCTTTATGTTAATTTTTTTAGTGAGGGGATTGAATGCATGGGACCATTATTTCAAAACCAAGGGGTGGTGATTCAAGCTACAAAATTAGTTTTGAATCTTTTCCTTATCCTCAATATTTCAAAAAATAATAAAGAACAAGCTTTTTACATAAGGATATATATCATGATTACTTATTAGGAGGAGTTGCCAATGCTTTTCAATCCAAGAATTGAGATATTAATCTTTTGGCCAATAATCTATAAATCTGTAATTGAAACCTTTGGTTGGGAAGTATTTTTCCAATCTGTATACTTGCCTGGACTCCTCAACAAAGATCACAATCGGGTTAGGAGATACAAGTTTGATGGGTTTGGTATCTACACTTGGTGTTGTCCTATTAGTGATAACTTCAATAAAGGAACTTGGATTTGGGTGTTTGGCTTCCACCCTAGCTTTGACCTCCATCTCTATCACATCCTAGCCCTTGGAGATTTTGAATGTTCTACTAGTCTTGCATTGTACATAGCCAATGATCACCATTATGCTATGCATATCATCATTTTCCTCTACCACCTGATCAGACCCCTTCTGCCATATGTCCAATATAGGCATAACAATAGGTAGATGATAAGAAATTGGAAACTATGATCTATAGGAATTAAATGCCAGTAAATGCATAAAAAATACAAAATACATAAATTTAAATAAGGGTTTCGAAACCCTTGAAGTCTTATCAAGAACACCAATTTCTTTGAAATAAAATTTTAACAATATTTACATGTCTTTTTAATGATTTCAAATTTTTAAATAAAAATTTCAACCACATTTTTTTATGGTCAGGTATGCTCAATATTGCATCATTAAATCCAATAGTTTAAAAGCATGATTTTAAAACATGTTTGCATAAAAAAATTTGAGACATTTTCTCAAATTAAAAAATTGACATGTATTTTGTATGGTCTTACAATCACGTTTAATCAGGGTTTTAAAATCCATAAAGGCTCTTCAAGAACACCATTTTTATCTGATACAAAGTTTTGACATGATTCACATGTTTTTTGTATGAGTCTAAATTTTTACATAATTTTATCAACTACATTTTTTGTGTGATTAGGTTGTGTTCGATAGTGCTTCGTTACATCCCAACAGTTTGATAACATCATTTGAAAATCTGTTTTACATAAATTTATTTTAGGCATTTTTTCAAACTAAGAAACAATTGATGTATATTTTGTATGATCTCACATTTACTATAAATTTTAGTCTTCTTTTTTTTTTCAAACTATTCGTGTGCCTACTATATTATTTCATATCCACATAAGTCTCATTAATTCATTTTTTTCAAATAGTTCACTTGTCTTTTTTATGATTCTATAGTTTTCATTCATTTCTATTATAATAATTTTAAGAGTGGTCCCCTCTAACTCACACTTACATCATCCATAATTTTAACTCAACTTATTTTTCTCTATTAGTGTTTACATTACACCTCCCTCGTGTAATTACTAGTTAATAGAAAATTTTAAAATTAATAAGACATAAAAGTTGTGTTTACAAAAATGAACTCCAATAAAACCCTATGCCTAAGGAAATTTCAAAATCCCATGGCTCTGCCTTTAACCCTATCTCTAGACCCCTAAGTGCTGAGGATGATTGCCTAAATACATCAAAACATTCACCGGCCTTTAATTCCTATGGATCACAGTTTCCAATTTCTTCTCATCCACCTGTTGTTATGCCTACATTGGACATATGGCAGAAGGGGTCTGATCAAGTGGTAGAGGAAAATGGTGATATGCATAGCATAATGGTGATCATTGGCTACATACAGTGCAAGACTAGTAGCACATTCAAAATCTCCAAGGGCTAGGATGTGATGGAGATGGAGGTCAAAGCTAGGGTGGAAGCCAAACACCTAAATCCAAGTTTCTTTATTGAATTTGTCACTGACAGGACAACACCAAGTGTAGATACAAAACCCATCAAACTTGTATCTCCTAACCCGGTTCTGAACTTTGATGAGGAGTCCAGGCAAGTATACAGATCAGAAAAATACTTCCCAAACAAAGGTTTAAATTATAGATTTATTGATTATTGGCCAAAAGATTAACATCTCAATTCTTGGATTGAAAAGCATTGGCAACCCCTCCTAATAGGTAATCATGATATATACCCTTATGCAAAAAGCTTATTCTTTATTATTTTTTGAAATATTGAGGATAAGGAAAAAATTCAAAACTAATTTTGGAGCTTGAATCACTACCCCTTGGTTTTGAAATAATGGTCCCATGCATTCAATCCCCTCACTGAACAAATTAACATAAAACCCATTTGGGTTTGCCTACCTCATCTCCCACTTCATTTTTGGACCGAATCTAACTTGAAGGCAATTGGTAAATCACTAGGTGAGTTTCTAAAAATGCACCTACACACTAATCACTCCTCAAACACTAATTTTACTAGGATTTTGGTTATTATTAACACCTCTAAGAATCTTCCTAAAGATATGACTTTGCAAGTTGGAGACTACTCTTAGTCTCAACTCCTTGACTATGAACGTTTATTGTTTCACTACCATAGTTGATTTAATACAAGAAATTTGACCAAAAAATGCACTTCCCTAAAAAAATATATATATATTATTCTTGATGTAAAGACTCCCTTCCCATGCACCTCATGGTGTTGGCTAAAGATGAAGAGTTGGTTGATTTTGATAGTGATGATTTGCCTCATCTTCATAGAATCTTGATTCCCCTATTCCAAATGAGGACCTTAAAAGTCCTATTCACTATGAATAATAACTATTGATAGATTTAATCTCTAGAAAGAAGGCTATGAACTCGATCGTCCCTTCCATTCCATCCATCTCCTCTAATGAGAACCTAGAAATTAACTTATTTAGGGTAGATCCAATTGATGTTGCATCGGTGTAAGATAAATCCCATTGCTTTGTTCCAATTGAAAAATCCTTAAGATTTCAAATGAATGTTGCAAAAGATAATGGAGAGTGTAGCGAGGTACAAATTAGGAAAAAATGGAGAAAAGAAGTGGTGTTCTTGATAAGACTTCAAGGGTTTCGAAACCCTTATTTAAATTTATGAAAAATGTAAGAACATACAAAATGTACGCCAATTGTTTCACAATTAGAAAAAGCGCCTCCAAAAATTTAACGATTTTCTTTTTTTCCAAATAATAATAAGAAACTTTTGGATCTAATAAAACACTATCAAATATATTCTAACCACCGCAAACTAGGATTAACAAATTAATACTAAAATTTGAATTCATATAAAAAACATATGAATTATATTAATAGATTGCGTTTAACCAAAAATAAATAAATCAATCAATCAATCAATCAGATTCAAAGATTTTGAACTGCCCAAAAAAACGAACGAAATTGTTTCGATTTCTTATAATTTTGATTGCAAATAACCCAAAATACACCACAAAATCATTATTTTGACCAATACGAGACGACTACCCATAACCAATCAACATCGAGGTGCCTTTCAAATTTGAAGATCTTCCAAATTTAAATGCCTTGAAAATAAAGCTTTTTAATCAGAGATGCATATAATATTATCGTGCTAGTGCCCACATACATGATGTGTTTACATTTCTCGACATTATTTCTGCCTTCACATATATCGAAACAATTTTTTATTTGAAATTTTTAAAGCACGGTGTTCGGAAAAAAGTGGTGGTTCACAATTTTCACAACATATACGATAATGATAAAAACTGAAAATGGCAGGGGATTAAGCGATGGAGATGAACAAAATAAATGTTTCTGTCATATTTAGATCAGAGACAGATGCGCAGTGTTTATGCGTATTCCTGTTTATTCTCTGCCATGGAGAGTGCCTCACCGGTTGAAACTTTTGTCGAAACCTAAAACAAAAACATCATCCTACTATCATATTCTTTCTTGGGAATAATTGTGTCATTAAATAATGCTAAGTGTATTTTTCAATAGTATCGGGCATATTTATTGAGGACCTGATTAAAACAAATCATTCGGTGGATCTTAATTGCCAAATGTTTTCAATGAAAAGATATTCCCCCTTCTCATTGCGATTTGCTTAAAGTAAAACAAAATACATGCGGCACATAAATTGGGTGGGTGTTTTTTTATGTTCTTATAATCCTTTCCACCCGTCTTCTCCTTCGCAGGCCCCTCCACCATTCACCACCTGTAATGTACACCATTGAAATCCACCAATGCCTTATGAAACTAAACTGCCTTCAGGTAGAAGGCAGTGATACCATATAACACAGCGGAACAAATGTAAATAGCATTCAAACAGCTTGATACACAGAGATCAAAGACATGTATACACAAACAAACTATTTGTATTAATGAGATTTGTATTCCAGACTCTTTTAATGAGCTTCAGCGCTCATCCTCACAACACTACTGACAGCCATTGTGCTACAGCATTTAAATGACACAAAACTTAGAAACAAGAACAACACTACTGACTTGATTAGCCAGTGCTTCGGTGTACTTGGCAACCAGGAACGGCTTCATCTTCACCGTGATTCATTCTGCCAGCTGCTGCTGGGATGTACCTGATGCATGCTGAAAACAAAGCAGTGACATATATTTATACAATTCCTCGGAAGGATTTAGATATCCTTAGACAAGATGGAAAATCTCTGATCTCGGCTTAGCTCCACCTAATAATATTAAATGCATTAATGAAACGTATCTATTAGCTAAGATATGCACTGATTAAATATGTTGCAAAGTCAGTGAAATGGGATGGTTGAAAGACAATTGGAGATTGGTTGAAAGCAAAGTTGGATGTGGATTTGGTATTCGACGCATTTATAGAGTAGGTAGGCTAGAGTACTCCCCCTTACTTTAGACTACCGAAGTACTCTTCGGCGCTGCATCTTCGAAGCAGCATACAAATATGTTGATATTGGAAGAGAAGCGTTAGGTTTCACTTTCAGCGCAACGTCTTGTAATTTTGGTGCAGGGTGATAAGGAGATTGAAGATATGTGTCTCTTCCCTCACTTGTGTATATATAATGCTTCCTCATTGTTCAAGATAAACAATATTCAATAAGAATATTAACATGGTATCAAACCCAGGTTACCTTGGGCAATTGCAAAAATCTGCGATCAGTGTGTGACTTGGGAGAGATGAGTTATTTGTCCTACTAGACGTATAGCCGAAATATGACGCACAACAATCTGTTCGAAGGGTGGAATGTGCAACAAGTAGGCCAAAGCAGATATTGGTGCGAGTTGTGGAACGTGCAATAAGTGAAGAAGCCATAACACATAAATAGCAGGTTGTAGAATGAATTGCAAAAAAATGTGAGCATCGTTACATTGGAACGTTTGGCCAGGGGGATGCTCGATCCCCTAAGATTTTCTTATCAAATGCACACCACTTCATTTGCTGCAGAAAATTTTCTTAAGAAAAAAACATTGGCAAGAGACACTGTGTACATTGGATATGGAGCAGGCCTTGAATATGTATACCTGCCTCTTATAGGAATGCATTAAAACTAGAGCTCTTGAACAGGGCAAGCAGCGTCACACCCACATCACCAAGACTGGATGTAATGGATATGTTCATGTTGGAAATTTGCTTTTTAACATGTATTTCAAGTGTGGGAGATTGGAGGATTTGTGCCAACTGTTTGACAAAATCCCAAAACAAGATGCTTGGCTTTGGATGTCCGTGATTACAAGGTATACAAAGAATGGACGAAGTAAAGAGGCGTTAAATCTCTTCTGTCAAATGCAACAAGAAGGCGTCAAGCCAAACTGCTTCACCTTGACGGCAGTTCTGCAGGCATGTGCCAACTTAGAAATTCTGAAAGAAGGAACACAAGGCCATTTACAGATCATCGTGACTGGGCGTCTTGCGGATATTATCCCAAACAATGTTCTTATTGATATGTATTCTAAATGCCATTGCATAGATGATGCATGCAAAGTGTTTTAAATTTTTTTTGTCTAAACGAGATATGATCTTGTTGGAATGCCATGCTTGCAAGATATTTGCAAAGCAGAAACCGGAGGTTGCCCTTGCGTTGTTTAAGCAGATGCAAAGAGCAAGATTAGAATTGAATCAGTTTGCATTATCCAACACCACGAGGGCATGTGATGTCGATGCAGCATTAGAACAGAGGAGGCAGGTCCATTCCCACATTATAAAAACTGAGTTTGATTGTGATGTATATGTAGTAAGCTCTCTTGTTGATATGTATGCAAAATGTGCATGGATGAAGAATTCCAAATTCAAAACTGCTTGAGTAGTTGGAGTTAGACATGAGAGCCTCTATAGGGTAATCACTTATCCACTTCAAATATTAGTACATGATTCTTCAAGCTTGTGTGATCTTTGGCATAGAAGATTGGCTCACCTACACTTTCGAGCTCTACCTATCATGGAGACGATGGTCACGAGTCTTCCAAAATTCACCCAGGGGCATGTAGGTCCCTGCAAAGGTTGTGCCATGGAATCTAAAGTACTTGAGAGGTTCAAAGAGTTTAAAGCTCATGTAGAGAACTTATCTAAGAAAAGAATCAAAGCTCTGAGATCCGACAACAAAGGGGAGTACACCTCCGAAGAATTTCGTAACTTTTGCATTGAAGCAAGGATTAAGAGGGAGTTGTGTCCCTTACAATCCTCAACAAAATGGTGTTGCAAAAAAAATAAAAAAAAAGAACAAATCTATTGTAAAATCCGCCAAAGCTTTGATAACGAGTTCTTCTCTGTGAGAAAAGTTCGAGATGAAATCCCTTGATAACGAGTTCTCTGTGAAAAAAATTCGAAGTGAAATTCCTTGATAACGAATTCTTCTCTGTGAGAGAAGTTCAAAGTGAAATCCCTTGACTCCACACTCTAAGAGATCCATGATGGATGTCACGTAAGTAATGAACATCCGTACATACTATACATTGTTGTAGCCATTATGGTTGATATTATATTGAAGTGATATCTAATATCACAATGTGGTGGTATTATTTTCTTTTCACTTATGAGTGTAGTCATTGTGGTTGACATCACGATGAAGTGATATATCTTATATAGCTGAAAGTATCCTCCCTAGTTGAGAAGAAGTGTTGATGTTGAAAGGGCAGCGTCGGGCTCCCACTTCCAGCGCAACGTCTTGCACTTTTGGTGCAAGGCGACAGGGAGATTGAAAAAATGTCTCTTCTCTCACTTATGTATATATAATGATTCCTCATTGTTCAAGATAAACAATATTCAATAAGAATACTAACAAAAATATTCTCCCCCTTAAGTTGAAAACTTGTCTCAAATTGCTATACATTTTCTTTGCAGATTACACTACCTTCCATACGGAATACACCGCCTCACTTGCTTTGGGGAATACATCATCTTACATGTGGTATACATCACTTCATTTGCAGATTACACCGCCTCACCCTTTTTTTTCCAAAATACGTCGCCTTACATGCGGAATACACCGCCTTTCATGCAGAATACACCTCGTTAAACTACCACGTAGACTTCGGTCTAGACTTTACCACCTTTCAGGCCTCTCATCTTTGGCATTCGGACCAGGTTCTTCGGAGCAGTCTTTTTGTAATCCATGCCTCTTCTTTGGCCTTAGATGCATCTTCGGAACAGTCTCTTTGACTTTCTTCTGACTGCATACACATTCCTTAGCAATACAATAACACAAAATGGAATGTTGCGACATTCAATAATTTCTTGGTATTCATCTTTGGAGCATAGAAAAGAAAAACAAATAAATACGTAGAACTATCTCTTAGCCAATACACATACAAAGATTTAAACACATCTTCCTTTGGTTGAAATGTGGACATACTTCAGGTCTGACCGTTGGCTCTTGAATAGACGCTTCAATATGGACACACGGCCTTGGCTCTTTTCAGCAGCTTCTTCTCCTTCCACTTCCTCTTCTCACAATCTTCTCTCCACCAATGGAAATCTCTTTCCAATCTGACTCTGAGCAACCTCCAACACTAGCTGCTTTCTTTGACGAACTTTTTCTTATGGCTCTTCTCCACTGACTCTGCTTTTGCTGCAGCTCAAACTTCAGTCTCTTTTGCCAATGCTTAGTTGGCTGCTCCATCTCCCTGTTGGCTACGATTTTCTTTAATCGTCTTTCCAACGTCACAGCTGGCTTTTTCTGCCTTCCCACGATTGGAAATAGATGAGTGTGGGTTCTTATGAAAGACAGACTGCACTTTCACAGCTGGCTATAGGCCATCGGCTCCTTTCTCTTTCCCGACATGCAAGTGCACTTCCTAACAACAGCTCAATCTTTCTTCGTTAGACTTCTACGGCTGGATCCCACCTTCCTTTCACCATATCGACCGTCACCATATCGGTCATCAAAAACAATATCCACGGCCAGCACACTTCATAGAATTCTATGGCAATTCATAAAACTGGCTACAAACTCCTTCGACGTGGGCTTTTTAAGGCTTTTACTGAGCCCTCTAACTAACTGGCTTGATAGAAAGCTTGGATTATGAATCTGGGTCCTCATTTTTGACGATTCAACTCTTCCAACCCCAGGCTTGAGTGGGGCTCTTCATGTAAACTTTATCCTTATGCTATGTTTACAAGATACGGCTTGAACCAGAAATGTGCTATCTGGTTGTGTCTTAATTCAATGCAGCGCCCAACAACAGCATTCACAATCTCTGTATATAACAAACAAACCAGACTACAGTCTAATGGTACGGTATACAAACAAAAACTCTTGAATAAACCTAGCCTGGACTGACACTGCCAATGACCATGACCTACAACTCTTTCATCTTTAACTTATGAACAAAAACACACTGCACTTCGACAGTCATCAGACAATCGCTTAGATAAAAGATTATACCAACACAGGCCTAAATAGACCATTGAACAACCTTCGGCTCTGAACCTTTTCTACAACTTCTAGGATTCTCTCCATGGGCTCTATACCATTTTAAAGAAACTAAACTGCCTTCAGGTAGACTGTGATACCATTTAACACAGCGAAACAAATGTAAACAGCATTCAAACAACTTGATACACACAGATCAAAGACATGTATAAATAAACAAACTATATGTATTAATGAGATTCATATTACAGGGTTTTTTAATGAGCTTCAGCTCTCATCCTCACAACACTACTATAGCCATTGTGATTCAGCGTTTAAATGACACAAAACTTAAGAATAAGAATAACACTACTGACTTGATTAGCCAGCCATTGCTTCCATACACTTGGAAACCAGTAATGACTTCATTTTCACTCTCATTCATTCCACCATTTATTACTGGGATGCACCCAATACATATTGAAAACATAATAATTACATATATTTATAATATTCCTCGAAAGGATCTAGATATCCTTATACAATATGGAAAATCTCTGAACTCAAGTAAGCTCCACCAAACAACATTAAAAGCATTAATGAAATGTATCTATTAGCTAAGATATGCAATGAATAAATATGCTGCAAAGTCACTAAAATGTGATGGTTGAAAGACAGTGGGAGATTGGTTGGCAGCTAAGCTGTATGTGGATTTGGTCTTTGGCGCATTTATGGAGTAGGTAGGCTAGAGTACTTATATGGTTGCAACCAAATTTTCCAACACCTTATACTTAACCTTTTTTTGTCTTGTACGACTTTCACAGTAGCATTTATGGTATATGTTCCAAGATCAAGTTGTTGATAGCTTATTTCTTGGACTTGCATGTTTTGGACGAAGGAGACGATGGCATTGTTGACGGGTAAACTAAGATATTAGTTTTGAAGTTGTCCATCAATTGGAACAAAATGGCCATGAGGTGGATATACAAACTTCCAATTTTACAAGAAGAAGAAGATAGGGTAAACTAAGACATTGGTTTTGAAATTGTTCTATTAATTAGAACAAAATAACTATGAGATGGATATACAAACCTTCAAACAGTAAAATTTTTAAATTTACATTTAAAAAATGATGACCTTGTTAATAAAGGTGAATTAAGATATTGATTTTGAAATTGTCCATCAATTAGAAAAAATGTCCATGAGCTAGATATACAGAGTTAGATATATAGACCTTCAATAGAGTTTTGAGTTTACAGAGTTTGAAGGAATATCTATGGACTTTATTTCTTAGTTCATTTTTTTTTTGAATAATTTGTTATAGATTATCAATGTTGGAGTTTTTCAAAAGGATAACACTAATAATACATAGACTGATAATATTTTTTGTTTTCATTATTTTTCCAAATTTTACCCATTATGCTCAAGGAATTTACAATAATTATATGTTTATAGGGAAACCTTTTAAGGGAAGAAACAATATTACATCAATGACTATAAGCATCTATAGAACACACATCACAAATTCTATTTAGTACAATGTCGACCTCTACAATGTAATAAAAACCTATAAAATCAAAATAATCATCATCATAAGCATGTAGTGTAAACTACATTGTTGAAACTGAAAAATAAATTGAATAACTACATAAAACTTGTGGCATTAAGGAAGCCATCGTAAGGTTAAAAGCTCATTCTTGGATACCCATTGTCTGTAGCAGCTAGAATAGTATCAAAGAAATGCTTGGTTATAATAGAGGCAACATTTTATGCAAAAAATGAGGCATGATAGATAATATTATATGAAATGGTTTTTCTCTAAACAACACAAAATTTCTCAACTCTGTGTTTATTTATTAATTCCATCAAAACATTTTTTTGAGTTATTAACACGTTAACTGAACCTCTATATTTCTATGCACAATTCAATTACAAATAAAAATATTAATAATATTTAACGTAAAAATATAAATATTTATGAAATAAACTTACCATAAAAAAATAAAAAAATATTATTGACTTACTTTGTCAAAGTCCTCAGCATTTCGCACTATCCACTTCAACATCAGAATATCAATCTAACCCCATCAACCAGCGTCCAAACCCAGCATATCCTTAAAACGATATGCCCACACATCACAAGTAAGTGAATGAGATTGTACTCATCGTATAAAATTAAATTTGAACCATTACTCATATACAAACTGCAAGGTTAATTCTGATACTGTAATATCCCCTTCCAATAGGGATATTTGAAAGACACAAAACACTGATACCAAAGACCAAAGCTCTGATACCACTGTGATGTCCCTTACTTAGGGGCTCTCTTATCTGCACAAAAAGCTCTGATACCACTGTAATATCCCCTTCAAACAGGGAATATATAAACTCATAAAACTCTGATCACAATACAAACTTGCAGAATATATTCAAATAAGCATAAACAAATCACAGTATAATCTCTTAATAACAAATCAAGATCTCATTACTTGTTCTTCTGGATGATTACACAATTGAGTCTCTGGCATACAAATTAAAGAATATTACAGTCTGGTCTTAAAAACCTGTGTTTTGCAAATCTGGGAGTGCAATCTAAATCTGGAAGGGTCTCGGCCTTTCTGTGTCGACACACAGACGCCGTCGTCGGTCGATATCTCACCGACGTCGGTCTCTGTCGGTCGGCTTTCTGCCGACGTCGGTCCTCAGTCGACCGATGTCGGTCGCTATAAGCCCTCTCTCTGCCGATGTCGGTGCCTGATCGGATCTGTACGGACCTATACGGACTTGGTACGGCCGCCAACCTGTCTGTTCTAATCCCCTGATAGCTGAACAGCCTGATCTCAGGAATATAGATTCTAACACAAGATCTATCTCTGTATAACTTATTGGATCAAAACTAAATAAAGAAAATACCTGGAAAGCTCTGTGATAAACTTCTGTGTGAAGTTATCTCTCAACCCTGGAATTCTGTGATAACTTCTGGATGAAGCTATCTCTCAGATCTGTATCTCTGTGATAACTTCTGGATGAAGCTATCTCTCAATTTGGCAATAAATCGGCTGATCTTTCACAACCTCTGAATCGCACACAATGAAGAGTTGACGTTCTCCACTGCAAATGGAATCCTGGAACCCTTGGCTCAGTCTTCACAGAAGAATTTCTTCAATTTTCAATAATCAATAATCTATGCATAATCCATAATGGCCTCCATGTGAAACCCTTATACCCTCAAAAGATATGCTTGCCCTAATTAGGGTTCTCTTAAATTAGCATTAGGGTTTCTAATTTAAAATTAGACCAAATAATTAATAATTAATAATTAATTATTAATGAGACCAAATAATTAATATTTGATTAAATCAATCAAATATTAATATCTCTCTCAATATACGTCGGATCCTCAAACCGATCGAAGCAGGTGAATTAGGGAGTGATTCTGCACATGACCATACCAAAATAAAGGTGCTCCACTGCATGTCAAATATCCCTAAATAATAGGAGCATCAAGCAAACATGTCTGAAAGACCCTGAATGAAAATCAAATGTAGAAATCCTGTGAATCAAAGTCAATCCAAGCTCCATTATGACCCTCTATCCATCTTATTAGCCTACGAAGGTTGCATAATAGGCCAATCATCAAATCTGTCAATGTCCACAAAAAAGGGGACATGACAATCCGCCCCTCCGAAAATTGCTTGTCCCCAAGCAATCTCGAAACAATGAACTACTCACTCCACCTGGATCCCAAATGTAGTTATGCTCTGCACTGCTGTGTATCAATGTAAGTACCTGTAACATCAGTAGAAGTAGAACCAAGAAAGACTCATAATCAAACTGGCGCATGAAACTCCAACCTCCAAGATTACAAATACCATATACAAGAGCATATGAGAAACAAACTCTCAAAACATCATAATCCAAGTGGAATGGACAAATCCAACAGCCAATTCCATCTGCAAGAGATGGTGCCAATTCATCCCATAACTGATCTCTCTGTAAATGTGGCACAACCAACTGTACCACACTGTCATATGTATGAGAATAATCAATATGGAGATTCAACTCCACTGGTATCCCAAACTCCTCAGAATCAGGTACTCCCAAGTCCTGAACCGGTGTGTCAGCCTCAACAACATGTTCCTCAGCTACAACTATAGGAACGTACGCACCAACAACACTCAATGTACTAACCTCTGAGTCTGGGGCTGGTGAAGACCGTAAATGCTCTAACTCCATGGTCATCTCAGCCAAATGAAATTGTGACTCCTCATAAGCTAACTGCGTAGTCTCAAGAATCTCAGAAGTCGCCTCTAGCTGCTGAGTAAGCTCACTCACCTTATCTTCCTCGACCAACAATGCATCATATGCTGTGCTACCCCACTCCATAAGATAATCTCTGTCAGCGACCAACTGCATATAATCCTGTCTCAGAATCTGCATAGCCTCCCATAAAGAGTGGATCTCTGTCAAGGACAAATAACTACCTCCCTGCTCGATGCTAGTAGGAGAACCCCATCCATATACTGCTAACAACTGATGAGCATCATCGAAATGCTTGCAAGCGGTAGCAATGTCTCGCTCACTAACTCTCAGCTGACTAGACACATGGTGGCATTGGCTAGACTGTCTCCTACAATCCTCCTCTGATGCATGGTCCAAAAGAGTAGACTCAGAATCACTGATCTCTGGAGTACTACCATCCATACTCTGTGAATCAACTCCATAGCTCATATCAACAGACGGAGTATCAACAACTGTAGCATCACTGTCTAATTCTTCCATATGGAAAGAAACAACCGGTGAAACTAAGTCCTCAAAACTGTCCACTGCAATCTCCTGAGTATCATCTGCAATAATCAGATCCTGGGACTCTGCTACAATCTCTGCCATAGTTGAGAGATCATCAACCCTCAGTGCACTAACATCTGAGCCCACCTGTACACTCTGAGTGCAAGCATCTAACTCATCATCATCTTCACTATATCATATCTCATAATCATAATAATTATGGGACATGCTACTCTTTCGTTGAAGTGATCTGTAGTGCTCTCTCTTATGCTTAACAAAGCGATCAAAAGGCAACAACTTCTGAATTCGAGGTGGTACTAACTCCCACTCCTCCTTCGCTTTCATATACCATGCGGGTTTTTTTTTGGATGTAGGATATGAAAGAATTTCATTCATCCTCTTCTGGGTTTCATCCAACTGCTTCAAACTGTGTTCCAGCTTCTTCATATCATTGTCCCACTGTTTCTGAGTATATGAAGGCATCATGATCCTTCGCTGATTCAATCTACCCAAACTACCCAACAGGATGGCAAGACATTAGTTCTGATGTGCCCAACAGGATGGCAGGAATTTGGCTCTGATGTGCCCAACAGGATGGCAGGAATTTGGCTCTGATACCACTGTAATATCCCCTTCCAATAGGGATATTTGAAAGACACAAAACACTGATACCAAAGACCAAAGCTCTGATACCACTGTGATGTCCCTTACTTAGGGGCTCTCTTATCTGCACAAAAAGCTCTGATACCACTGTAATATCCCCTTCAAACAGGGAATATATAAACTCATAAAACTCTGATCACAATACAAACTTGCAGAATATATTCAAATAAGCATAAACAAATCACAGTATAATCTCTTAATAACAAATCAAGATCTCATTACTTGTTCTTCTGGATGATTACACAATTGAGTCTCTGGCATACAAATTAAAGAATATTACAGTCTGGTCTTAAAAACCTGTGTTTTGCAAATCTGGGAGTGCAATCTAAATCTGGAAGGGTCTCGGCCTTTCTGTGTCGACACACAGACGCCGTCGTCGGTCGATATCTCACCGACGTCGGTCTCTGTCGGTCGGCTTTCTGCCGACGTCGGTCCTCAGTCGACCGATGTCGGTCGCTATAAGCCCTCTCTCTGCCGATGTCGGTGCCTGATCGGATCTGTACGGACCTGTACGGACTTGGTACGGCCGCCAACCTGTCTGTTCTAATCCCCTGATAGCTGAACAGCCTGATCTCAGGAATATAGATTCTAACACAAGATCTATCTCTGTATAACTTATTGGATCAAAACTAAATAAAGAAAATACCTGGAAAGATCTGTGATAAACTTCTGTGTGAAGTTATCTCTCAACCCTGGAATTCTGTGATAACTTCTGGATGAAGCTATCTCTCTGATCTGTATCTCTGTGATAACTTCTGGATGAAGCTATCTCTCAATTTGGCAATAAATCGGCTGATCTTTCACAACCTCTGAATCGCACACAATGAAGAGTTGACGTTCTCCACTGCAAATGGAATCCTGGAACCCTTGGCTCAGTCTTCACAGAAGAATTTCTTCAATTTTCAATAATCAATAATCTATGCATAATCCATAATGGCCTCCATGTGAAACCCTTATACCCTCAAAAGATATGCTTGCCCTAATTAGGGTTCTCTTAAATTAGCATTAGGGTTTCTAATTTAAAATTAGACCAAATAATTAATAATTAATAATTAATTATTAATGAGACCAAATAATTAATATTTGATTAAATCAATCAAATATTAATATCTCTCTCAATATACGTCGGATCCTCAAACCGATCGAAGCAGGTGAATCAGGGAGTGATTCTGCACATGACCATACCAAAATAAAGGTGCTCCACTGCATGTCAAATATCCCTAAATAATAGGAGCATCAAGCAAACATGTCTGAAAGACCCTGAATGAAAATCAAATGTAGAAATCCTGTGAATCAAAGTCAATCCAAGCTCCATTATGACCCTCTATCCATCTTATTAGCCTACGAAGGTCACATAATAGGCCAATCATCAAATCTGTCAATGTCCACAAAAAAGGGGACATGACAGATACGTACACACCTATTTCCATAATTAAAAAAAATTGTCTCATCTTTAAAAGGTACAAATGTAATCGTAAAGTAGGTAAATTTATTTATGGATTCATATATGCCCATGACATGAGACATCCAAATGGATATCTACGAGTATTATCCAAAATACATAGCTTGGTGAGGAGTTACTTGCCCAAAAATAATATTATTTAGTGATTAGCATAGTTGCATTCCTTAATATTATCATTAAAGATGTGATGAATGACAAACTCATGCCATAGGTTCATGTAAAGACAGATTATTCTATATTTTGATATATTATGGGGAAGTGGAAAAATCTTATGTAATATTTTGATAAAAAATGTTTTTTACAAGCTATCATGGCTCGGGACAAGGGATTCAAGGGTTTCCTTATTTTAAAGATATTTTCTTTCCCCTATATTTTAGGGTGTATTTCCGTTGATATCAGAGATGATGTTGTATGCATAGAACAAAACATGCTAACCTTTATATATTTAACTTCTGAACATCTTGCTGAGACAAGTGATGAAAGGGTAATGAGATGATTGCTCTTATGGTTTGGTGGGTTCAATTTATGCATTTGACTAGGAAGGACTGGATGGGTTTGTTGGTTAGGTTGAGTCAAGGGAATAGGGTTTTGAGCAACATGTCTCAAAGGATGCTTGTAATGAAATGAAAATAATTCACCTACGTCATATTGTTCACTTAATGCAGTGAATTTTTATGTGATAGAGTTTCAAGAACTTTTAGAATGGACAAGGATGAGATAATAAAGTTATTAATCTACATTAGGGTCTATAAATTTGGAAATATTGAGTTGAAGGAATCTTAAGATTTAGTTTGATTTTTTAGGTTGGTTGAGTCTAGTCAATGTCATCCTGAAGCAAATGAGATATGATGAGGCTAAACATAAGGATACAAGTTGGAAAATATCAAATTTGTAGGTTGTTGACTTGACAGGATAGAATGCAATGCTAGAAAATAAAACATACATCACATCATTCCCATAGCATATAAAATGAAGGTAAAATACAGGTGTTAAAATGGAAATACATCCATCCATAAACAAATAAAAATCATAGACCAAGAAATGTCCATATAAATATATAACATGAGTTTGATACAATATAGTACAATATACAATAGTTACATCTCTAAGGTTGTGCTCGATCATGTTTATCCTATGGCAAAGCCATGCTACCCACGAATGCTTATGAACAAACCCTCTAAAGGGTATTCTATAATGAGGAAGTCCAGGATCTCATGCCATTGATATGTCCTTGTAGATTGAACACCTGGGCATGCACACATCCATGCTCTATAGTAGTCACCATATGGGTAGTGCACTCTTGTGCCAACTCCTACCAAGCTAAGGTCTCTTTATGTCCTACTCTTACAGGTGGTTTTAGGTTATCTCCTTACACTTGAAACTATCGATCAGCCTCCCCTTCTAATATAAACCAACTAGGAAAAGTTAGGGAATATGGTACCACAGCGTATACCATGATGGATGGCTCATAATGTGATAACACCCCATCTAAAATATCATGGTGTGTAGCCACAATCATGGCTTCCCATCAAATCTCCTCTATTTTAGTACCTACAAAGAAACCAAATATACATCAAATCTCATGCATATAAATCTCAAACCATCTATATATCACTAAATACATTAAAAAAGCAATGCAAATAGTGATCTATGTCAAAATCTTAATAAAGCATTTCTCACCAGTGATGGTGTTTCCAACCATGGTCTCCCCATCATCTCGACCACTAATCACCTCATTTATCATCTACCTCTATACAAGTTTAAAACTTGGAGTCACATACCATTCCCATTGTAATCCCCTCCTAAGCTACCTCTTTATTGACCAGTTGTGTCTAGTAGATGTTATAAGATCTCTATGTGTGATAAATCACACGTATGTCCCCTCTCATTGATGGTGATTTTTAGTGATTTAGGTTGCACCCTTGTTGAGGATAAGAGTGTTCATGTCTAAACCTCAAACCTAGTCCAACATTGAAATGACTTACAGGCTGTAGGTTACCTAATGTGCGTCAAACCTCTAGATTTTATGGGGCTAGCTCCCCAATTTGTCATTTGAATGCTATCTCTGAGTCCTAACTTTATTGGGGTGAAAAGGGTAAATAGGATTTCATAAATAAAAACCCACTCTAAAGTGGTGATGCACCAAGATGAAAATTACATCCAATCAATCTTTAACTCAAAACAACACTAAGGGACTAATCAAATGATTAAATCACTTTCTCCAATGGTCCCTAGGCATCAATATTTCATGTTGAGATTGATATTTGATGGATGAAGCATGAGGGAAGAGAGAGAAAGGTCTAGTTTCAGACTCTTACATTCATATGTACACTCATGAATTCAACCATCAACCTTCTAACACACTACACAACCTGCATAGGACACTTGTTAGCAACTAGATGAAGGCATTGGACTTATAGAAGGGAAATCAGATAACTTAAGCATATTAAACAATGAAACAAGCACTAGAATTTGATCATAAATAAGTTGAAACAATCTATTAACTATCCAAGAGGTCTCATAGAGTACAAGGTCACGTAGAGTTTCCTCATACCAACCTGAGGGATACCAAAGAAAAATATCAATTCCTACTTAAATAGAAAGTTTGAAGGATAAGAGAGAATATTCTAGGTGTTGGAGAGGTCATGAATGAGGCCAATGTGGTGTATGGTAGTTACTGTCCTCATGCGTTGACATTCATTAAATGGATCCACTTTAGCATTTTGGGGAATATGTAGAGGCTGTAACTCCCTCATTTAACTTTACTCAAGCCTGACTCATGCTTGAAATAGTCTAAGATTCCCTTCAATGTGCATGTATAATGGTCCATGAAATTGCTTTTGACTTGTAATAATGGCCTTCATTTTGAGGTTTGCTCACTTGGATGACAATTACCAATGTTTGAAGATGATTAATAAATGTTGACATGCAACCTTTTACCTTCTAGACCCTTATAGTTTTAAGATAAGTAGGCATATTTACTTGTATTTTAACTTTCTTATTAGATCCATTGCTTGAATGATCAAATAGTTAAACTAAGCCCCCAATTCATATCTGTTCTTCTCGGGTGTCCTTGCTAATTTGAGCCATTTTGAGTCTTTTTTGCCTTTTACAACTCACTAAAAACATGTTGGTGGCTCTTAGATAAACTTCTAAGCACTTTTTCATACATAAATCCTCTTTTTGACCTTTGCTTAAGGCTCATATAGCCCTGATTTTCAACACAGACTTCGTTAATGGAGATATGAAAACATGGTTTTTTCTCTCTTTAAGTATATTAGGGGAATTAGATCACCTATAAAATTTAAAAGACATAAAAATAGACCTCCATGTAAAATATCAAGTCATTTCACGAAGTATAACTCAAAAAATACATTTTTTGGGGTTGCTTCAACCTACCTTATCAAAATCTTGAGTGTGTGTAAGTCTGATTTTTATCATTTTCTCAATTTTTATGAGGTCCCAAGACTTAATTATTTTTGAATTAGGATCAATAAGGATCCACACAACTATTAAAATAATTTTTTTCCATTATCAACCATGAAAATTAACTAGAATCACATATTCAGTCATGTTGCACACTTAGAAATTATGAATTGTAAGACATAGGGAATAAGAAATAGGTGAATATTGAGATTTATAAGGTCTCAAGACCTCATTATCTATTTTTGGACCTATAAATACCCCTAAAAATACTCTAATAATTATATGTTATCAATAAATTATTTAATTACCTCAAAAAACACTTTTTTTTATTGTCCCCACTTGTATGCCAAAATCCTGAATCTTACAAATTTTCCCTTCTCCATGTTTTGCCTTGAAATTATGATTGTGATTAATCTCACCAGGTTTGTTAATAATAAAAATCACCATCAATTTCCTCACAAACCCTCACATGAGGTTCGAACCATCTGTCATACCTTATATCGCTCTAAAAAGCTTAACAAGCTCCATGTTAACTGTCAACGAACATGCATAGGACTTTGAAAAAATGGTGGATGATTACACTATTATTTTTACCTAAATAATTTCATATGATACTATATCCACTCATTAACACCATTTTTACCAAGTTTCATAGTGGTATCATGCCTATAGAGGCCTTAAGATGCATTTTTCTCAAAACTAGCTAGTGGGCTACCTGAGTGAATGATTATTTATGACTATAGAAGGTCTGTAACAAAATAGTGTATACTTATACCAATAATGAGGAATTAAATATGTACTATAATATTTATATTCTCACCTTAATCATATGTACCAAAAAATGAGGACCTAACTCCTCCTATAGATGCTCCAAAGTCACAACTTTCTCCAAAACTATCAATGGTTGCCTGTATGAAAGACTTAGACAGTGCCTCATATATATAAAAATATAGTGGATATTTACATTGTGATATATGCCAAATATATTCCATTAAAACCTAACCTAGGTCATAATGACCCTCTGTACCAACTTTGGAGGTTAGATCACCTCTCTAGCACCTTCAACCCTTTAAATATTCTCCAAACTAGCCCTCAAGCTTATGACTGTGTATATGATCTAAAACCATTTACTCAACCTTGGCCATGCTTGAATACCAATTTAGTATTGTGTGGAGTGTGATGATATCACTCTTGATAGTGGATTCAACATAGTCCTCTATTTATTGACTACAACCTTCAGGTTAGACTCAAAGAAAATGAGTGACCTATCATTCTTGGCACTTTGAAGTGCATGAGAGCCCTTTTTTTAATCCTTTTCAGTTTTCCAATTCAACATAGCTAGATCAATTACTTATTCTAGGTTATTTCACACCAACTACTCTCTTTAGATCACAAAACATTGATTTTTTCCTAAAGAGGATCTTCTCATTCCACCATTAGATCATCCACTACACTAGGATTGATTCTTCTTCAGAGCTTCAATAGATTATCTTCAAAGCAACCTATAACATCTTTGAATCATATTGGATATTATTCAAAGCATCATCAGAGCATCTTCAGATCTCACTGTATCATATTTTAAGCATCTTAAAATCTCACTATATTATCTTTGGAGCTAATTATAGCATCTTCAAAGAATCTTTGGATCTCAATGTAGCATCTTTAGAGCTCATTGTAGCATATTCGGAGCTCACTATATTATTTGGAGCATCTTTCAAACTATTTCAAAAATGGTGTTGATAAAACCATTGATGACTTCTCAAGCCTTAAAATTCTCTCTCAGTAGAGAGACATTAGGTTTTCTTTCAATAGCTCCCAACACCACACCAAGACCTTCCAAGATACTCATGTTGTTGGATGGATCAAGGGTGATCATGAATTGTTACTAGACTACCTTTTTCAATTACCTTCGCCATGAAATATTTTAATTATTAATACTCCATCAAATTATTAAGGATCATCCAAGCATGTTTGATCATCATGACAACACTTAACTTAAGCTGGAAGGGAGGTATAAGACTGACAAGGAAAAGTTGTAGCATGATAAGACCATAGACTATTTGAACAAACCTCACAACTCAAAAGGACAAGATACAATCATGATACTAATGATGGATCAAGAATCAAGGCATTAGGTTGACCCCTTTCTAGGTCTAGGACTAGAAAGTGGTCAACAGTATCTACTAAAATAGAGGAATAAAGTTAGAGATACTTACCTTCAAGATGAACCCATCGAGACTCAATCTCTCCCTTGGATAAAGGTACTTTGGAGAAGTTATTTATTATTTTCAATGATCACTAAGATAGGATGATGCATCCAAGAATTTCCCAAAAGACAAGATTATTCACCAAATATAAATCCTAAATAATAAATCTTCAATTAGAATGGTGGAAGAGTAGATTGTAAATAAGTGCAAGTTAATGATTAAATTTGTTTCTCTCTAAGAAATGGTGACAATGATATATATATATATATATATATATATATATATATATATATATATATATATATATATATATATATATATATATATATATATATGGATCTAACCCTAAACCTTTCTAAAAATTTAGTTGACAATGTTAGCCCAATTCAACCTTGTATCATTAATTGATAAAAGCAAGTTACGTCCTGATCTAGGTTGGTTGAGAATGACCTAGACTCGTAATGTGCTAATATAATTTAAAAATAGGGACAACCCAGGCCAAAATTGTTCGATAAAGGTCAAAAATAGTTTTTGAATTAGATAAGGGTTGATCAAGGTAGTGAATAGCTTGTAGGAGTGTGTAAGGTAGGTGTCAAATATTATGTAAGTGTAATAGGAGAAGTTTGTGTAGGTTTCAAGTAGTGGTATAGGAGACACCAATCTTGAAAATCACCAATGGTTTTTCCAACCCTTTCCTAGTGCACCCTTTAAGTCAAAAACTCAAAGAGATTGAGACTCAAAGTTCTTATAAGAGATAAAGTATTAGTAAATGATAAAGTTTAAACATATTATGTGTATACATATGACCCACTCAAATCTCATTATGTGCCACTCAGGTGCAACATGGGATGGTGCTTCAAGAAAAGAACATAGTAACACACAATGTTGAAAATAAATAAATTATAGAATTTTGAAGCATAAAATAACTAAAATTAAATGGCTAAAATTAAGTAACTAAAAATAAAATTAATGTATTTTTACCTTGACTTACCTTTATTATTGGATGGTTACCTATTTTATTTATAGTTTTGATCATGGAGGGCGTAGAGACTACTTTTGAAAAACCCTAGGATATAAAACTAAAGAGTAAAAACAAACAAACACAAGAAAGCTAAGATAACTAAATTATGTAGGCATGATGTACCTAGAAATTTGGTAAGCTGGGGGGATAAATTATAGTTAGGACCAAATAACCCAATCAAAATTTAGAATAAAATAGGTAACGAGAAAACCAAGGCTACTAAATGACCAACAAACTCAAAAAAGTAAAACTTAAGTAAGAAAGGTAAACAAATCAATTCAAACTAAGGATACATGTATAAACAGTAATCAAACATCAATGTGAAAGTAGTAACAATTGTTAATTAAACAAATATGGGGAAGACATGGTATAGCATCATTAATGAGTGATAGTAAAAATCATTACTCAATCATCAATGGAAAAAGTACATAAAAGAGAAAACAATAATGGTGAGAGAGAATTAACAATCCAAACTCACTCAATAATGAAAAAAGTACTGAAATATAGAACATACATAGTTGTCCAAAAAAAGGAAGTACAAAAAATATAGAAACATGTATAATTGTCTAAAAAAAGGAAGTGGTAACAATTATTTTCAAGTAAGAATGAGGCAACTATACAAATGTAAAGCAATGGTTTAAATAAAATAATCCATGGTCACTCAAACATACTATTTTGTTCTTAAGGATAGATAAAACTAAAATGAAGTAGTGCTAGCATGTTTTTAAGATGTGGAGAAGAAGGAATATATAAGTGTGGAAACAAATTAAGAATTAAAAGTTTCTATCAAGGGGGGAATGAAATGGGTTGTGGGAAAAATGAATGAAAAATCAAGGTAAATAAACTCTTTATCAAATTGAAGACACTTAGATTAGCTTTGTGAAAATAAGAAGACTGTCGACATTAAGGAATTTGAATAAATTTTCCTAACCACATAAATATTACATTATCAAATGAAGCATGAATATCATCTCATGAAGGCTATATTCAAAAAGTTTAAAATGAACCCACCTTCCCACAACTTGTTCCATGTTTCTTAGGACCCCTTATAGAGCTATTAATCTACTCAGAAGATTTAGTACTTGTGTGAGAATGTAGGTAGAACTATACTTTTTTTAAATTATCCTATTCCAATATACTATCCTACAACAATGGACCTAGGCTCTATCATGAGGCCAACCATGGAATTTTAGCTTCGACTTTATATAATAGATGTGCTATTAACCACATATTTTATTGTGATGTTGACTTTTTGATTTTTATATTGCCTTTTTTAAATGATTTGGATTTTAGGTTTTGATGGTTTTTCCTATTCCTCCTCCATATGGATTCAAAGAACCAATCATGGGTGTTAAAATGACTATCATTTAAAAAATTGAGACTTGGTAACTAAGAAAGAGAACTTCAAGAACATGGTGTCTATAAGTCTTGTTTATTCATGTGAAATAAAAGTGCTATCTTGAATTTGACTTTATTTTATCCAAAGTGGAATGAAAGGAAAGTAAATCAATGGGAATGAAAATGTAACCATTTGAATTACTTTAAATCATAAAAACTATGACAAGGTAAAAAAGGATACAATGACAGGTAAGTAAGATTCATTATCATAAGAATGTATGTAAGTGTAAGAAAACATGCTAGAATAGTTTGTTTGTGCAAGTTTTATCTATAAAAAGAAACAAAAATTGAAGATGAGAATATTTGTGAAAGTTTTATCTATAAAAGGAAACAAAAACCGAAGATGAGAATACAAGAATACAAAATTGTAGACATTTCTTAACATTCTGGAAAAGGAACACTCAATTTAGTAAGGAAGTTGTTTTAAAATAAAATGGTGATTTTATAAGGAAAACCTAGTCCTATCCATGGTCTTACATTGTAACTCATAAAAGAGAAACCCAAGTGTGTGTAATTAAGGCAAAAATGTTATTTATGAGGAGATCCTGGTCCTATCCATGGTCTTACATTGAAACTCACAAAAGAAAAACCCAATTAAGTATGAAAAATAAAATGGTGAAAAAAGGTATTTATGAGGAGGTCATGGTCTTACATTACAAATTATAAAAGAGAAATCCAAGAGAGTTTTTAAAATATTTGAAAATAATAAATTTTATTTGAAAATTTTATTGGATTATTTTATGATCCAAACTACTTAGTTTGATTTTATTTGAATTTTATTTTATTATTTGTTGTCAGGTTGGTTATACTCGTGAGTTGGTTTTATCTGACCAACTTCTTCTCCATAAGATTTTTAAATCTTAGTTTTAAAAAAAAAATGATTTTTATTGAATACATTTTCTAAAATTTTCTTCCATTTATGGGCAAATAGTGGTATCGGATCAAAAAAATTATGGAGTAAGGAGATTGACAAATATTTGAATAGAGGGGAGGACAACAAGATCAAAATTACAAAAATGTTTGAACGCCATTTATATGATGTCCATCTCAGATTATCATGCAATTTTTTATGGCAAAAATATGTTTGTACGATGGCTGGGAATCCCTTGAACAGAGCTAAATAATTATTTTGTGACAATTTATTTTTTGGACATTTTTTGTTGTACAATGCTTCCACAATCTCCACAAATTTATTTTTGGATTTTTTTAATCATGATTCACAGAGGATGGTATAAAACTCAGTGTGTCTCTTACAAAGAATGAATAAAGATACATACATGGTGCTCAATGGCCAGAAGAAATGCAGTCTCAAAGTCATGTATGGCATGGGCTTCATGAATTTGAGCTGATAATCTTTGTGGGCTCTACCAAGTAGCGAGTAGATTTGTTTTTCATGCAAGTAAAAAGGATACCATAGTTTTCACATGTAAATTAAAATTTCCTTCATGAGTGTTATTTCACTTATTTTCACATCCAAACAAATCAAGTCTATTTAGAATATTGTTCTGTTATATTCTAAATTTAAATGTAGAGGGATTGACAATTGTATTTTTGGTAGTCATTTCCCTAAGAGAAGATCCCAAGTTCAAAGCTTATATTTTGGACAATTTTTTATATTTGAAAGGAAATATTTTATTTTTAAAAGTCTTTGTAAATAATGGTGTAATAGGAGTTATAAGGTGTATTGTTTTTGAAAAAATCTGAAAATCCTTGTATTTTTGTAAATAGAAGCTATTTTTGAGAGTAAAGGTAAAACCCCAATAACATTCACTTTTTTGACTTGTTTTGCATCATGGTAAAAATTATGAGCTTAATCTTTGAAAATGGTAAATTGTCACCTAAAAACTACAAATAATGGAGTAGAAACATGGAGAAAATTATAATATTTATTGATTTATGGGAAATTACTGAGAAAGAGACCACACCACCAACTAAAGTCGCGAAACTAGTTGAATACTAGAAACGTGATAAGCATGCACTCACACTTTTAAAATCATCTTGAATTGAATAGGTTATCATTCATATTGAGGAAATTAAAATTGGTGAATAGAAAGCATGTAAAACATTAAGATATTTTTATGACAAGAAACCTATATACAAAAATATTGACCTTCTTATGTAACTTTTGAATAATAAACTGGTAGATGATGATGTCTCTGAATATCTTTCATGCATTAAAACCCTAAAACAAGATTATTGTAATATAGGAGTCAAAATTGATGATGACATATTTATTTATATCACATTTAATGGGATTAATTCCACATACACCAATTTTGTTGAAATGTTATAGCTTAGTGATAAGCTTAATGGTGCCACATTTGACTCTATTTGTGAGTTATTATCTCAGCATGAGAGGTAGTTTTCAAGGAAGAAGAATACACCTACTAAAGAGGATCACTATAAAAATAATAAGTCCCATCACAGAGATCGTCATCATGTAAAACAGTAGTTTCAGAAGCACTCTCTAAAACATTCTTTGAGTCATTCTCCAAGGCACTCTCCACACTTTTCTGAACGGTCTCCACAACATTCACTTCGACACTCTCCAAGGTCTTCCAAATATAGATATCACCACAAGTAGTCTTCTCATAGTTCTTCTAGTGATTTAGGTTCTTATGATCTCACAGACACAATAAATAACCTATATGTTATAAATTTGGTGGTATTGGACATATTGAAGATGTGTGTCTTTCTTAACAACCCCGTTCTCCACACACAAAAAAATCTAAAGCAAACTATGTTGATCATTCTAGTGTAAAATCTTCTAGTTACTATAGTTATTTAATAAATTATGTCCTAATATGGTTGAGGTCGATGGTCCTAATGGACTTGATAGCATATTTTTAGTGATCAGTGACTAGAGGTTGGAGGATCTATTGGAGGCTATGGAGGATCCATTGGAGGCTAGAGGACTATTCCCTTCTCTAATTAGCTATTCACTTGGAGTTTGGGATCATGCTTAAATAATAATTTTGGTAGGAATAGTTTACTTCTTTCAATTTTTTCTAGTTTTGGATTTCTCTCATTGTTATTCATGACATGGATCAGACAAGATTGTTTGATTTTGATTCTCTTGGTGCATATATTCTCACCTCTCACTTGATAAGGGGAGAAGATATTGCATGTGTTGGTATTCAATCAATATTTTGTGATAGTACAAGTTGAAAGGGGTTGCTAGTACCTTCAATGTGGAGAAAAGGTCATCAACGTTTGTTGGACATTAGGGAGATGTTCCATACATAGTATGGGTTTGTCACATGGGTGGGTTATTATGTGAGACCTTATGTAGATCAATGTAGTTGTACATGCTTGATTGTGTTCTAATATAGTATGGTATGATGATCACTAGGGATGAATAAGCCTTGATCATGTTCATCAACCATTTTTTTCCATACTTATAGGGGTGGGCTTCTTTATGGAGCAACATCAATTTTTGGTCAGCACTAGAGGTATAATGTACCACTTGTAGTTGCAGCAGGGATCCTTTGATGACTTTAGAGTCATTGCTCCAGTTCATTCATCTTTCATACCCCTTTGGATCAATGGGGAGTTTATTGGATTATTTTGTGATCCAAACTATTTAGTTTGTTTTTATTTTATTTTTATTTTATTATTTTTTATCAGGTTGGTTATACCCATGAGATGGTTTTATCTAACCAACTTCTTCTCCATAATTTTTTTAAAGATTACTTTGTATAAAAATAAATAAGTATATTTTTACTAAATACATTTTCTGATTTTTTTCTCCATTTATGGGCAAATAAAATCAATATATGAAAGAGAAAGGATATCAAGAGGAAAATCAAGGCCTATCCATAGTATTACAATGTAACTCATGAGAGAAATAAACCAAAGGACCAAGGGAAGGAACTAAGGTTTGCGTAAATAGAGACTATTGTAAAGGGTGAGAACCATGTATAAATCCTATGAAAAGTGTTAGTATTAAAATATGTAGAAGTATGATAATAAAGGAATATCGAAGAAAAATATTTCATCAAAAATTACACATTAGTTGTTATTTAGAAACATGGCCTTCATTAAATTATAAGTGATAGATGATAGGACCAATAATGTCTTTCACTAAATAAGGCCCCCACCATTTTTGGGCATATTTTATTTATTTATCATGGGTGACTTTCCCTTTGATGTATTTTTACATTATAATTCAAAGGTCAAATTCCATTAAGAGAGCCATCCACTTGCTAATTTATATCCAGTTAGAAATTATTTAGATAAGAAGTGATGGAGTGGGTTAGAATGGACAATGACATAGGTGGTTTGATAAAGCATTTAGTGACAAAATGTTTTAGAGATAAATTAGATAACCAGGTAATCACATTATAATTTAGTATAACATTTCTTTTTCATCAATACGACTTCAACTAATACAGTAAATAACATATTCTCATCTAGTATAATCTTGTTGGGCAAGCATTGCCCCAACTAATATGGGAGTAGAAGCCTACAAAATCAAACGATAATCATTGAAATGTGGATGAAGGGTACATAAATAGATCAATGATTATTTCATATTGTCTAATGCCTTCTGACAGAGATCAATCCATTCTAGAGAATTAGATTTATTAAGAAGGGAATTAGTAGAGTATATGTGGTAAGCCATTTTAGGGATGAATCATTAGATTGCCCCAAGTTTGTCAAGGTAAGTGAAAATATTTAGAATGGAGTGAGGAATGGGCATGTTGAATATAGCATTGATTTTAGTGGGTTCAATATCGATACCACATATAGAGACTAAGAACCCTAGCAGTCTACTAGATGTAATGCCAAAGATGCATTTATAGGGGTTGAGTTTAACTTTGTATTTGATTAATCAATCAAATATGATGGTGAGATCAAAGAGATGGGTTGTAAGAGTTTTTGATTTAAAAATAAGGTCATCCATATAATTTTCCATAATCTTATGTATAATATCATGAAAAATGTAATTCATGGCACATTGATAGGTATCTCTAGCATTTTTAAGTTCAAAAGTCATTTGACATAGTAATAGGTACCCTATTCTGTAGTGAATTTTGTCTTTTTTTATTCTTCATGGGCTATATTAATTTTATTATAACCTTAAAAACCATCCATGAGTGACAACATTTCATATCCAATAGTGAAATCTATGATGGCATCTATTGAAGGTAATGGAAAATTATCTTTAGGACATGCAAGGTTAAGATTGTGGAAGTCCATTCATATACAAATAACCATGGTGATGTTTTTCCAAACAATACTAATTTTTTACACCCATTCAAAATAGTTCATATGTTTAATAAACATAGCATTTAATAGTTTGATTATTTATTTATGGAATAGAGTAAAACTTCAATTTTCTTGTCAGATGGGTTTGGAGTTCAGATACATGATTATTTTTCGCACAATAATACTAGGGTCAATACCTAACATATCCTCATATGACCAAGTAAAAGTCTCACAATATCTATTGAAAAATAGGTTAAAGTTATCATTCTCTATCGGTGTGAGTTCTATACAAACAGTTATAAGTCGAGGACATGAAGGCATGCCATATTCTATTCTCATGGTTTCTTAGATGAGAATAGCATTTCCATATTTAAAATGATATGGTGCATTAGTAAAAGAATAAATGGGATTATTTTGAGATTTATGCTACCAATGAAGTTATTAAAATGAGGAGCCTTTCATTTGAAATTCCCATGTTTGTGATATCACCGAGGAAGTTGATGTTATCTAGCATGGAGTAACTCAAGTATGGATTCATTACTAGGTAGCATGGGTAAAGGTATATAATATTCCATGTCTACATCGTAATCAATGATTTATTTATCATGGCAATCATATTAAAAATGTATCTTGCATACATTTGTTGGCTTGGCATCAAGGGTAATCTTGGGAGTGTAGGTACAACTGTAGGGGAAGGTTGGTTGGATTTAATTAGATTGATAATAGGCATATATTTACAATCATTGGAAGGGAATGGATTTGGTAGAGTGACTGGTGAGATAGGAGGTATAAAAGGCTCTATAATTTTTGAATCTACAAGAGGTATGATTTGTTTAACAACCCAAGAAGTATTGAGAAGTAGAGAATTAACATGAGTTACATGACCTTCAGGTTATAACTTGATATTTGTGTAAATAGAATGAACATATCAGTTAAAATCATGTATTTTATCTAAGGTTTGTTGATAGTGTTGAACACCCATGTCTCATGATTGAGCTTGGGCCATGATGTATTTATCATCATAGGTGGGAGAGATAGTACATGCTTGTGTCTCTAAAGGAGTATTAGAAGGAGGTACACCTAGATCACTAAATTTAAGAGGTGATATGGTTAAAAGTTATTGAAATAAATTTTCCACTCTATTTTCATTATAGGTGAAGTTATCTTCTATATAAGATGCTTCATATGCATTACATGGAGGAGGGAAATTGGCGATCTCATTGATGAGAGGGATGGTAAAATCATGAGTTAATAAAGAAGGAGGGAGACACTATGAAATGTAAAGAAGTTTTTTAGTAGTATTACATGTGTTTTTCAAATAATTTGGATCATCATCATCATAATCGATAAGAGTGATCTATAAATATAGATTCATATTAATGAATTCTAGTAAAGGTGCACTGTTAACTCTTGGAATAATTGGAATCTGATATTGATATTTGGGGTTGGGAAGATAAATACTCCATGGTAAATATCAGATTCATGTTTATACCATTTTTTATTATCAATAAACTTGATACATTGGCTATTATAAGAGGCCATATCCCTCATGCAATGTGCCGATTGGTGACCTAAGAGTATATTTTAAGATAATGGCAAGTTGAGAACCATAAGCTTGGTATATATAGTTTTGGGTCCAATAGTGAGAGGGAGCCAAATAAAACCAAGTGGTTTTTCATTGGTCTTATCAAATCCATGACATGTTTAATGAGTTTGATTGAGATATCTATATTATACCCAAGTTGTTGAATTAACCACAAAGATGTCAGATTAATTCCTAACAATTCATCTACTAAGTATTTTTGAATAAGGATCATATTAATGTCTATTTTAATAAATATGGGTGGATTTTCAATTGAAAATAAAATTTTATCATTGATCATGTCTTGTTCAAGGAACTCTATGTAAGGTTTTGAAGAAGGACAATTAGTTTCAATGGTATGAATGTTTGTTAGTAGAGGCTCATGAGAAGGTTGTTCCACTTATAGGGAAGATGGTTACTCAATTTATTATAGTTTTTGCATTAGGAACTTACGATAATATGGAGAAGTGAGAACTAACTCCATGAGAGTTATTTTACAAGTTATAGAGTTAAGTTCCTCTAAGAAATTCCAAGGAGTTTTTGAAAATGAAGAAACAACATGAGGCTTAAAAGGTAAAATAGTTTTGGAAGGAAGAGAGGTAGGTTGAGGTTCACATTGAAAAAGTGGTTCCTCATTGGTTTCTGAAGGTAGGTTAATGCTAGAAGTATCTTTAAGAAGTTGATTTTATAATGATGGTTTCTTTAGCTTTCTGATGGGATCCTTGTGGGTAGGTTTATGTCGACAATTAACTTAAACCACATTCACATATTGAGAATTGGTATAGTATTGATCATAATCAGCATCAATCACACAAATATCCTTGTTATAATGTTGAGGGTTAGTTGTATAAAATAAATTTTAGGTTGTTACAGGAAGAAGGTTTGGAATCTTGTTTCTTTTGAGAAGTATTATCATATTCATTATGATGGATTTTGATCATGGCATCATGATTTGATGTATCTTGTAGAATAAAAGAAATGGAAAATTTTGTAAGCCCACAACATGTTTGATGGGAATGACCTATATCAGCGAAACCCAAAAAAATTGTTAGGGTCATACAATTGAGGAAAATTATTAGCATAAGTGAATGGTTTAGAAGGACCTAAAAGTTGTTTCATTTGTTGAGTATTTAGGGGCACATCGAAAGCTTTTAGATTTTCTATTTATACTACTCCTAGTTTTGGTTGAGGATGATTACTAGTGATTTCATTCACTGAGTGTTGGAAAAATACCTTGATGGTTTTAGTGTTGGGATTGAAAATTTTCATTAGAAAGTCTTATCACTTATCATGATTGATAGCATCGTTTAATGTTTGGGGAGAAAAAATTAGAAAATTGTGTTGTAGGGAAGGTGTTAAGGCCATGATGAAGAATTTTAACAATTTATCATTAGTCATATTGTGATCGACTTTGTGAGACAAATATTTCCATCATTTGATAAAATCATGAGCTGATTCAAAAGGGGATTACTTAGCATTAATGAAATGACTAAGGCAATTTTTGGGAAGATCATTGTGATGAAATTACTTAACTAAAGGATTTACCAAATCTTCAAGTTTCCATATATAATGTTTGGGAAGTTGGTTATACCATTCTAATACATCACCTATGTGTCAAGATAAATGCATGCAAAATTATTCCTCATGAATTATAAAATGAGAGAAGATATAAAAAATAAATAAATCAACTAATAGAATATAATTAAACCATGCACAAAATAAGACAATAATATAATATGGTTCACTAATTTGTCTATGTCCATGGATAAATTATCTAGACTTATAATTGCAGTAGTTACAAAGAGAATACACCTCTTTAAAATCTCTCTCTATCTCCTTTATTGACACACTCAAGCTTTCAACCAAGCTTGCAACAAGACTTCACTAATCCTTCACACCTCTTCACCTATATACAATAATGCATAAAAATAATTCATAAACTTATAATCTCTACTTCTTGCATTACCTTTTAAGAATTTCATTTCTTTCACTCTTACCTCAAAAATTACAAAAGGAGAGGACACACACACACACACACACACACACACACGAGAGGAAAATTAAGAATTAATGAGGAGAGGGAAAGAATTACACCATATATCCATGTGGGCATAAAGGGATCAGAGTTAGCATGATTGAACCATGTTCAAGGGTCAAAAGTGGATGGCATATTCATGATGCCATTTTAACTTCTCCATGTGCCTCTAAAATGAGTGGGAATTTATTTTTCAATTTGTCTTATACTTCAATCAGGAATAGTGACTTGATGCCCCACTATCCCATGTGCACACATATGCCTTCACAAGATTATAATCACCTTTTGACTTATTCAAAAGTACTTCACATTACAAATAAATATACCAATTAAATGTGGTGCCCCTTTGTCATTTTTAGCCAAAAGTGGAAGCATGTGATTTACTAAAGATAAAATCCTTGTTTCTTAGTGAAGTGTGTTACCCCGCTCTCCTCATTTGAGCTTTATCACATGTGGAATCCTAAATAGGCCATTTCACATCACCTAAAACCATGTCACTTACATGCCACCTCATCATTCCACATCACCATCAATATTACTTGTGAATAGTATCCATGAATAGTGACTTCACACCTAATAATTCTCCCACTTGAAGTTAGTATTCATAAATTCCCACTGCCGCATCCACTTAACTAATTTCTCATTCTAATCTTCATCCACGAAGACTAATTAAAGTTGAACATAAATTAAACTTCACTTTTGATACCACCTTTGTCATCATGTCCATATGATTCTCACTGGTATAAATCTTCTTCAGCTTTAGTTGTTCCTCCTCCAATACTTTTCGAATAAAGTGATACCTCAACTAAATGTATTTAGTCTTAGAGTGAAATGTTGATTTCTTTGCTAAATTAATGGCACTCTAAATATCATTGAAAATTATCCCTTTCCCTTGTTTATTTCCCAACTCTTACATCAGCATTTATATCCATATCTTCTCCTTGTTTATGTAGAAACAACATAGTCAACCTCTATGGTAGAAAGTGCCACCACTTTCTATAGACATGATATAAAACTCACCATTATACCACCCATAGTGAAAACATACTTGATAGTGATTCTTCTACCATCTGAATCACCTACCATATCTAAATAAACATATCCCTTTAGAGTAATATTTGATCCACCATAACATAACACTACATCTATGGTCCCTCTCAGGTAAAGAAAAATCCACTTTACTGCTTGCTAGTGTTCCTTTCTAAGATTATTCATGAATGTACTCAACACTTCCACTACATGGGTAATGTCTATCCTCATACACATCATTTATTACATTAATATTCCAAATAATGATGAGTAATGTGTCTTGGACATGTGATTCCTCTCTAATTTAATTTTGGGACATTGATCCTTTGTTAACTTAAAGCTACCCACCAAAGGTGTCCCAACTGGTTTTACATTCTATTTCAAACCTATCCAAAACTTTATTGATGTACCCTCTTTATGATAATTTAAACCTTTTAATCTTTTTATCTCTTGATATTCTCATCCCATGTATTCATTTAGCAACACCTACATCCTTTATAAAATAATAATCTCCCAACAGTGTCTTGAGTACATTAATATATTTCATGTTATAACCTTCTACTAACATGTCATTCACACATAAAATTAGGATAATATATTTTCCATTTTCAAATCTATTAAAATATGCATAATGTTCATAATGACATATAAAATATCCTTGACCCAACAAAAATTTGTCAAACTTAATATACCATTGTCATGGAGCTTGCTTAAGGCCATACACGATCTTATTCAGTTTTCACACAAACTTCTACTTACCCTTGACTTCAAAACATTATGGTTCCTCCATGTATATCTCTTCCTCAAAATACCCAAGATGGAAAGTAGTCTTCACATCCAATTGTTCTAAATGCAACTCTTCAACTGAACCTATACTCAAAATAGTTCTAATAAAAGTCATTTTAACAACAGGAGAAAAGATATCATCAAAATCTATACATTTTTTTTGTGAAGATATTTTTACCACCAATCTGGCCTTGTATTTTTTTTTATCACCATCCTCCTCCAACTTTTATACCCATTTATTCTACAATTTGTTCTTACCCTTTGGAAGCTTCATTGAATCCCATGTTTGGTTCATCATGAGAGAGCCATACTCCTCATCGATAGCCTGCTTCTACTTCTTCTTAGCATCAACCTGCACTAATTCATATCTCTTTGGCTCACCACCATTAGTAAGTAAAAAATAATTTAATGAAGGAGAAAAATGTTCACCTGGTCTACTTACTCTAGTATATATTCTCACAATAAGTGTTTGAGGTATTTATTGTTGTTGCACATTTTTCATTAGTACCTTTGGGACATCTTAATTTTTAGTGTCCTCTAACATTGTGTATTATTTATTGGCTTCCTCTTTCTTATTTTCCAACAACTATTCTCTATACATGACTTTCTCATTGAATATGACATCTCTACTCCTAATGATTTTCTTATCTTCTTTATTCCATAACCAAAATCTAAAGTCATTAGTACCATAGCCAATAAAATTACATTTCTAAGATTTTGAATCTAATTTAGACCTATTCTCTTTGTCAATATTAAAAAAAGATTCACAACCAGAAACTTTCAAAAAAGAATAGTCAACCTTATTACCACTCCATGCCTCATCTGGTATGCCACCATCTAAGGCAGTTGAAGGTCCTTTATTCATCAAATACATGAATGTATCAAACACATCCACCCAAAATTATAATGGAAATCTTGCATGCAACCTCATGATCCTATCAAATTCTATGATGATTATTTTAATTCTCTCTAACTCACCATTATGTTGTGGTGTTCTTGGAACCATCTTCTACCTATGGATCTTGTTAAGTGAATAGTAGTTGTAAAACTCCTTGCTATAATATTCTCCACCATTATCTGACTTGAGGAAATACTAAAGCTCTCCATCTCTTAAATGTGTCAAATATATCATATTTATATTAAATACAATAACTCCAAAGCTTTCTAGTTGCATCATGATTAAATGTGACATCATACATTGAACCACCAAGTGAATATACCTAAGCAGGTCCCCATACATCCGTATGCACAAGCTCTAAGTTCCTCATCTTTTTGGCTGGTCCAACTTTCAGAAACCACACACACTTGTGTTTCCCATACATACAGTGTTCACATAGGTCCAAGTCAATTCATTTAAGACCTAGAAACTTCTCCTTTGAGTGAAGGATCTTCATGCCATTTTGACTCGTATGACCAAGTCTATAATTCCACATAGCTACATATATACCTGATTAACTAAATCATAAGACACATTAGTAATAAATGTGTATAAATACAAGGTACACACTTTCCCACCTCTTACTACAACCATATCACCCTTGGTAACCTTCCATGAGTCACTAGTAAAAGTGACCATAAAATCATCACTTTCCAACTGTCATGTAGAAATCAAATTTCCCTTTATGTTTGGAACATGCCTAACATCCTTAATCATCCAAGTGTTCCCATTCTATAATTTAACATAAACACTTCCTTTTCAAACAATGTTGTAGGGTTTATCATCACCAAGATAAACATGTCCAAAATTCCATTGAAAATAATCTCTAAAATAAAGTCTATGAGGAGTAGCATGAAAAGAAGAACAAAAATCTAAAACCCAAGATTCATTAGCATTGTCTAGAGAAATAATAAGAGCATCTTGTAACACATCACCTACAACATTTGCCTCTTTGTTACCTTTTAGTTTTTGATTCTTGGTTGGTTTTCTAGGTTTTTATTTTAAGAACCAACAATCTTTTTCTTTATGTCCTAGCTTCCCATGGTGCCAGCATTCCAATCCACTTCTTGAATTTGATATTGATATCTTCTTTGATTTTACAAAGTTTGCTCATTCTTTTGTTCTTTTTTCTCCCTCTAGTCTCCACCTTCAATGCATTATTTGACATGGAAGTTTCACCAGGGCTTATCCTTCACATTTCCTCATTTAGGATCACACCCAAAACATCTTCAAATTTTAGCTTGGTATTTTTAGCGATAGAGTTTCTCACCACCATGACCAAGTTAATCCATCTTTCTGGTAAAGAACATAAAATAATTAGGGCCCTGGCTTCATCATCAAAGTCAATATTTACAAAAATCAACTATCTTATAACCTTGTTAAAATCATTCAAATGATTTGTTGTTGAATAATTTTCATACATAGCATATTAAATAATTTATTCATTAAGAAAATTTTATTGGAAGTAGGGGGTTTTTCATATAACTTTCCTAGTACACTCATAATACTTTTTGTAGTATTTTCTTGAGAAACATTAAATGCTACCATTGATACAAGACATATCCAAATGATTCTAAGTGATTTCCTATCTAGTAATTCTAAATCTTCATCTGTCATTATTGTTGGATTATTGGCTTTGCCTTCCAAAAGCAAGTAGAGGTTCTTCTAAAAGAGGTAATCTTTCATTTGCATCTTCCATTATCAAAAGTTTTGCCCATTGAATTTTTTCACTTTTGATTTTTTATCATTTATCATAACCCCCACTCAAGATATAATCCTTAAATTCTTATAATTCAAACTTTAGAAACAAATAACCTTTGTTCTGATACAACTTATTAGGATATATACATGTGAAATTATATCCTCATGAATTGGAAAATGAGAGAAGCTATAAAACATAAATAAATAAGATAACAAAACATAAGCAAACCATGCACAAAATAAGACACCAATATAATTTGGGTCACTAATTTAGCTATGTCTACAGAGAAATCATCCAGCCTTATAATTGTAATAGTTATAAATATATTACAGCTCTTTACAATCTCTCTCTCTATCTCCTTTCTTCATAAACTCAATTTTTCAATTGAGCTTTCAACAGGGATTAACTAAGCCTTCACACCTCTTCACCTCTCTAAAAGAATGAATCAACATAATACATCAACTTCTACTCTCTACTTCCTACATTGCCTTGTAAGTATTTCATTTTTTGCACTCTTACCTCACAAATTAAAAAATGAGAGGATATACATATATAAAAATTATAAATGAGAGGGATAAAATAAAAAATAATGTGGAGAGAGAAATAATTGCACCCCATATCCATGTTGGCCTAAAGGGATCAAAGTTTGAATGCTTGACCCATGTGAAAGTGTAAAAAGTGTATGACATCTTCATGATTCCTCTTGACTTCCTCCATGTGCCTCCAAAATGAGTGGGAATTTATTTTCCAATTTTTCTTGCACTTCAATCAGGAATAGTGACTTGATGCTCCACTATCCCATGTGCACACACATGCCTTCACAAGATTTCAATAACCTTTTTACTTATTCAAAAGGACTTCACATGTAAAATCAAGATACCTACCAAGGGTGGCACCTCTTTGTCATTATTCACCAAAATTAGAAGCATGTGATTTACTAAATATAAAATCCATGTCTCTTAGTGGATTAGGTCACCCCACTCTCATCACATTAGCTTTATCACATGTGGAATCTTAAATGGTACATTATACATCACCAACATCCATGTCACTTGCATACTTCTCATTCTGCCACATCACCATCATTATTACTTGTGAATAGTACCCATGAATAGTGAATTCACACTTAACACTATGAAATTTTAAACTAAGAGATTGATAGTGGTGAAGGTATTAGTTTTAATCAAATATTTATAAATATTACCAAATACTTTGAAAAAATATGAGATGTCTTTAGTCCTATCATATTTAATAGTTGGAGATATATTACCATTATCAATAGATATAATGAAGAGGGATAAAGGCTCCTTTTGAATAAATTGAAGCATCTTGTTGTGCATAATATTTTTAGGAATTATATTTGCCATGGCATCTTTAAGAGGTGGAGGGATGAAATTTTGTTTATTTTAGGGAAGAATAATAGAAGGTTCATTATCCATGTTTATCAAATGATGTTGTAGTTACATCATTTTAGAGTTATTATATGTTTCCATGATGTTCATCTATTACACTATTTATGCAAGAATTTGAGTAGTATCAACTATTGAATTGGTGTTAGGAGGAGGATTATTAGGATTGGTAGGATGAGGATTCCCTAAATTGTTATTAGGGGAGGGTTTCTATATGGTATATTGCAAGGAGGAGGGTTCTTGGTGTTGAGAAGGTTTCCTATGGGATTGTTTGTTAGGCTTATGTCAATTACCCCCATAATATAGTAAGGTGCCTTAAATTGAGAATTATCTTGATAATTATAGAAAGGATATAATCCATCAATATCATATATTAGAGTAATTTGGACCATATTGCAATCCAAATATGATGGATGAGAAAAAATGCTCCAAGAGTGAAGATCTTATTAGATAACAAAGGTAGGAAGAGGGTAACATCCCATATAGCATCTATATGGATTCAAGTTGTCCAAAAATATTATTATAGGGGATTTCATGATTCTTGAGGCATAATCTAAAATCAAAAATCAAGGAATAAAAAAAGGGATAGAGTTGACCAAACATAGAATAGTATCGATGAAGAGTTATAGAGTTGACTGGATCGATAGAGTTTATAGGAAATAAAAATATAACATGATGTAAAAGACATATTTGAACCACTTTAATTTATTCTAGAGATGGTAAAACTGAACATGTGAAAAGGATACACAGTTGGATAGGTTGATTATGTACTGAAGATAAACTAGACAAGCATCTTATAAGAGATTGTGTTGATAGGGATGAGTGTGTTCTAAAAAGATGGAAATGTTTTTCAAGATAATAGTTAAGTAAATCTATTTAAGCACACAATAAATTAGATAAATGTGTTTGTTTTAATTGTAACACACAACACAAACCTTATACTAATGCTAGACAATACATGTCTTGTAATACAAAATAAAATGATCAAAGAGAAATCAAAACTTTAATGTAAATGCTAAGCTCAATAGTTATTCATGAATGTTATTAGATTATAATAAATTTTGAAATTAATGTGATATGAAGTTAGCTATAAGAAGGAATTATAAAATAATCTATGGATAGTTATAGGTAGTTTAGGACTAAAGGGATCTATATTGGTGATGATACTATCTTGATATTGGGTCTACCCACTCATTTCACAATCCCACAATGATAAGGGTGTCGGGTACTTTGCCAAAATGTACCATCAATCACGTATTTATACTGGGAAAAAAAATCAAGTCAACTTCCTCCTCAGTGATAAAATCCAATTAAGAAGACCTTGGGAAGAAAATGTTTGATGATTTTTAGTGTTAAGTAATTTAGAAGTGTGTATAAAAGAGAAAACTAGTGGGACTAAATCGATAAATTAAAAACCACCTAATTAATCTATGTTTGTTACTCTAAGAAAGTAGGAAACTAAAATGAAAAGTGAATTAATTACTATAAAAATAGGTAAATTTATTTTTTTTAAAATATTACAGAGTCAATTCATGTGACATTGTATGCAAACATTGAAAAATAGATTTGACAGGGTCACTATTATCTATAGAAGCAAGTTGTAGAAGAACACAGTCGAATAGGTTGATAGAGTCTTCTAGAGAGAAATAAATATATATAAATATGTTGAGATAATTATTATAGATCAAATTTTCACCATTTAGAAGGTAGTTCAATCCTTCAAAATTTGACGTAACATGGAAATACCTCAATGTTCTAGGTACCCTATTGGAGACATGAATATCTAAGTTAAATGGACAGCTCCCCTCGATGAATCACTTAGGCTCAAATGCTACTCTAACACTTGATAGGAAAAGGGAGAGAAACCTAATATAATGGAGGTGATACACCAAATATGATCTGATCACTACTAACTAGCTACAATTGCACTTAAAACAAGTGACTAACCTACACATGACACTAATCTAAATATGCCCTCTACATCAGTGTTTTTAATGAATGTTTGTGAAGAAAACTTGATCTAGGAGGAATATTTGAGAGGTCATTACATGAAACTAGTGAAAATACAACTCAATAATCCCATGCATACTCCATTTAAACACTTTAGGAGACCTGTAAAAATGATTACAAACTGAACATGAATGTTAAATAAGGACAAGCATGCTAAGGAAGTAAGCCTATCACATAGCAAGATCAATTAATCAAGCATGTATATTTAAACCAATCTATGGGTAATGTAAACTAGGTTATTATTCATTGAATAAATGCTTAAAATTGGAAAGGATTTTTGGTACCCAAGTGGAGGATATAAATATAGCCTATCAAGGCTGAATATATAACAAAAGTGAGAGAGAAGAAGAGAAGGGCATATGAGAGAGAGATAAGTGTCTCATGAGTTAAAATAAATAGAGGGGTTATGAAAATATATCATAAGGTCATATAAGTCATGTGTACCTCCTTTGAGGATGTTCACTTTCTCCAAGTGGCATAGGATTTAAAATGCTTGCTTGACACATTGCTTTACTTTCCAAAGTTGCCCTTTGTCTTGGCTTGTGAATGGACAAATGCAACACTTCAGTCATCAAATATTATTGAGTCAAATATTCCTATATTATTTTACACCTCTCATTAGTTTTTTAAACTCTCTCAACTCACATCTCAATAGTAAATTTCATTCATGTGCTTAGGTATCTTGAAACCCCTTCACCTCACTAGGCCAATCTTGCATACAAGTGTCAAAACTTGAATTCATCTTCTCCATCTCATTTTATCCCTATGGATGGTACATTAAACCCATATAAAACCTATAAAAATTCATTTGGAAGTTTAAAACTAACTTGTTAGTAGAGATAAAGGGCAATATAATTTAATATTATTTGCCACTATTTGTAGAAAATAGGTGTCACAAGGGAAGTCAAATAGTCTTAAAAAGGAAGAGTCATAAATGAAGTTAAAGAGTCATGTGGAAGATTTTATAAGCAATTACATGGGAGATTGTAAATTAGACCATTTTGAATGAATGAAAAATATAGCATTTGGGTCTCATATGTGTCTTTATTATTTCTCGGTTTTAATAATTTACTTACAAATCTAGGAATTCATTTGAGTTTGATTATAAGTCTCTATAAGTTTTATATTCTACCACTAAAATATAGATAATAATGGTGTGGTTGTTCAAAATATTCCAACTTACAGATGTCATGAAATCACAAGCCAACTATAATCAAGGTATTTTTTATATATCATTTTTTATTTTTTTTAGAACAACATTATTTTACATGAGTGACAAGCAATAAATTAGTACAAGCACCAAGATCTATTATTATTTTCATCAAAGATTCCCATTTTATCATATTTGGATCAATTATTATTCTGATGGTGCATGAAAATTTTAATGGAGGACTTGGCCTGTTCATTATATAGTTTAGGATAGGCTTCATCATAGGGTTGAGGCTCTCTAATGGGAGAGATGTCGTAGAAGGAATAAAACTAATGATGTGATGGAGACCATTCTAAAGATTTTTATCATGTTCAACAATGTCAAAGAGTTAGTAGAGATAATAAAAGAGACATTGCTAATGAAAGGACTTGAACCGGCACTATGATGGAGGATGTGAAAAATACATGCATTGTTACTCTAAATTTGGACATGATGATTAGCCCAATAGATGCCACTTCCAATAAGGAAGTTAAAAATATATGGGGAACTCTTGAGTACATGCTCGATGATGGATTTACAGTATATATGTAATTGATATAGCTAACCATTACCTTGCATAGTGGAGTAATAGCCATAAAATATGTTATCTTCATGCAAAGATCGAGTGCACTTATTGTAATCAGACAACATGATGAATATTTATTTCCTACTACTGGTACCAGCCCTCATGTTCCTACTAACATTCTCTTTGGTTTCCTTGGCTCTACCTTTGATATGTTTGAAGTTTCTTGCTAATGGTGAGAGTAATATTTTAACATTTATATCTATGCAAGGTGTTCAAACTGATCATATTTTTTATCTCAAAATCATCAACAAGATTATTCAAGTAAAAATAATTCAATCCCATGTATTATGAGCCATGTTTCATGCATTGACATAAGGAGGAGATTGTAGAATGTGGTAGAAAAAAGGCTCATGCAGGAGCATAAGGTAGCATTACACTTGAAGAAATGAATAAGGAAAGAAGAACTTTGGATGCTAGACTCTTTCTTGGTGATGTAAATGTATTTGGATCTTATTGATATATTTATTATTCCCACATGATACATATTTTAAAAGGTCTAAAATAATGTAGAGTATTTATGAGTTTTGAAAAATTGTAAATGTATTTGAAGTTAGAGTTGTAGAAGTGGATGAGCTCTGGCATGTGAGGCCATGGAGAGTAAGAGTAAGAGTAAACACAGTGTAGGTTCTCAAGTATATTTTTAATGGGCTAGAAGTTGTAAAAATTTGAAATGTTTAGGGCCTTTTTTTCTCGGGTGGGACAAGAAACATTTTAAGTTGGGGGGAGTGTTAGTGTCTCAAGATGAGACACATTTTAAGTTGAGGTGAGTGTTATTAGAGATAAAGGGAAATATAATTTAATATTATTTTCCACTATTTTTATAAAATAGGTGTTAAAAGGGAAGTCAGATAGTCTTAAAAATGAAGAGTCATAAATGAAGGTGAAGAGTCATGTGAAAGCTTTTATAATCACTTATATGAGAAATTATAAAGTAGACCATTTTAACTGAATGAAAAATATATAATTTGGGTCTCATATTTGTCTTTATTATTTCTCAATTTTAATAGTTTACTTGAAAATTTGGGTATTCATTTGAGTTTGCTTATAAGTATCTGCAAGTTTTATATATTCCACTAAACTACAGCTAACACAACCCCAAGAACTTGTAATACACCAAAAGCTCCATTTTGGAATCATTATTTATATCCCTTTGTATTGATAAAATTAATGTATATTATAGGAACTAATATGGCCTTATAGCTCCATCCCAAGTTTTAGGTCCTGAGAGTGAGTAGAAGTGTCATTTTTTATTGTTTCTCTCTCATAACTAGGTCTCAATTAAGCCTCCTTACCTAGAGACTAATTTTTGACTCCACATGATTATCACACATTAAAAAACTCAAATAAATATATTTTTTAGTTTTAATACTTCTTGAAGATTATCCATATAAAATTTGGGCTCTTGACACCCTGTACAGACCTCCCATGTAGCTTAAAACAAACTTATTTAGCATATTTCATATAGTTCTATACCTACAGGTATCAAAAATGGAATAGGGTGATGATAAAGAGAGTTTTTTAAATGAATCATTTCATTTTTTAGTTCATATAATCCATCTATATTCATTAGAACCATCTTCTCTCACATCGGGTTATAACTGCTCTCTTTGGCAGCCTGTGAGTGCCTTAGGTTCTTAAGGATTATTTATAAATTTTAGAACTTAGATGAACAATAATATACCATGAATCATGAGTTAATATTGGTTTCCTACTATTCATAAAATATTTATCTACCATGAAACCCTTCAATATAGATATGAGCATCTCAAACTACCTCTCGAGATGGTAGTGTGCTTGGTGAAGTCTATAAGAGAGATTAGATCTGATAGTGCAAACCTGATGCCTAATTTTAATTATGAAATGTTTCTTAAATTTTTAATAAAAATATAAATTAATAAAGTGGTAATATTAACCATATTCCTTCATTATGTCTCCTACACCTTCTTTGACTTGTGCCTAGGGTTCTTAAGTTCAACACAATAAGAAACCCTCATGACTGTGTTTGAGACCTTTTTTGCCACTATAGGGTATTGATACTTCATGAAATTTTTTCATTAATATCCTAAATTTAATTATATTATTTATAAATACATATTAATTTAAGAGGAGAGTTGGAAGCTTGAGAGCTTATACAAGGTTTTCAAGTCTTATAGGCCTTGACTGAGTTTCTAGGTCTAAAACCACCTGTAGATGATCATAGTGGAATAAAGGATCTCTTATCACTTTCCTAACTTTAATTACATAATTTTATACATTAATCCAATATAAAAAAGTATCCATCATTTAATAAAGTAGGCAGGTATATGTATGGGTTAGGCTATGTAGGCCTAGACATGATTTTCCATGTTTTCCTTACTTCAAGGGAGTATGAGAGTTTTATGAATCTATACTATCACCATGAGACCATTATAAAATGATATACATTATTATTTATCATTATATTGTTTTCATATTGATAACATTCATCAAATATCCTTCTTACCCCTAACTTCAAACCAAGCAAATAATTTCCATTTGGTTAAGCAGGCAACCTTCTTCTCTCAGTAAATTGTAGGTGACTATTAGATAGTTAAACTACATTCTAGAGTTTAAGGTATTAAATATTAAAAATAGTGATAATTTAAATACTTATTTTATTGTGGATAATTTATAATCCTTTCAAAATGTACTCTCAATTCAGTATGACTTCACCACCTACAGTGTTTAAGACTGCCCTCTTAAAGTGGCTTTGGGTGACTATTTAGAGAAGAGTCTAAGCATTAGGATTTAAATTTGATAATATAATATATAATGGATTAGAATATATCCAAATACTATGTAATGTTCATTCTCATTGTCCCCAGTTCCATTAATATTTATGGCATCTTCAAACATTCTTTCTTTTTACCCTCATACACAGGCTAGTGTATGAGTATTAGACTTGCATACCCAATCTTCGTAACCCTCATTTGAATGTAAAATCACTTCGGTGATTTAATATTTTTTATGAATTTTCACATCTCTCCTTTTGTACTAATTAAAAATTATACATCAATCCTTTTCACTTTCTTTTTGGCTTAAGTTGAAGATGAAGACCTGTAGATTTGGGCCTTTAGGTCTGCCTTTTATTTAGGTGACTGTTAGAGCACCTTCTTGAGATGTTTGGACTTAGATATTAAAATATTAATTATAATTTATTATTCCACTCTATCAATAATTTTTTGGACTTATAACCAAGCATTATATCACTTTAACTTTTCCATTCTCCTATACAAACTTTCTATAATCAGCTCAAGGCTTTATAAGTCTGTGCGTAGAGTTTGGGTATGTTCATCATGTTTTGGTATTTTAAAGGTGGTAGTGAGAAGTTATTTAATGTAAAATTAGTGTCTCTAAGTTTATCTACACCTAAAAATTGTCTAAGAACCTTCAACATGGCTATTCCCATGAGTATTCACCTTAAGGTCTTTAGTGAGTAAAATGGGCTTGTTTAAACCATATTAGAGAGTCCCTTTTGTGAGGTATGTTTTAACCTCATCCAAATAATTAAATAACTATAAATTGTTTAATTATGATATTAATAACTTAAAAACACTATGACAAGGTATAAACAAGACCTTTTGACTACTATTACATAGGCAACTCCCTATACACAGTCTTCAAGCTAGGAGCACAATGACACTTGGAGAGTGGTACACCCAATATTCAAGTGATTGGAGAACCTTGACTAAAAGGAAAATATGAATAGCATGTTCAATCAACACTTGATTTTATATGAAACCTATATATAACCCTAAAATAATGGATAACACTAATAATCACTTTCATATTATGCAAAAGAATCACTTTCTTGCTTAACGAGTGCATATATGGGCTAGGTGGTGATGGAGAATGATGTAGGTGTTGAGAATTGTCATTGATTATTGAGTTTTGGAATTGATGTTATAATTTATGTCAAAGGTAATTGTAAAGGTGCATGGTTAATTAATATTAGAGGTATGTGTATGATGAGTTATTATTCCAACATAGTGAGTGTTGTTGCTATGAGAGAGAGTGTAATCATGATGAATGAGGTTTGTTAGTGCCCAAGATTGAATTGAGGAAATTGGGCCCTTTTCAATGGAGAATGCTTTAAATTTAGACCAAACTTAGTATTTAATTTCATTTCTAAGTCTTTTTGTCCTCATGCATTCCTTAGGAAGGTCAAGTTCTTCATAAAAAATTGGTTAAGTCCTTTGTGTGTTGTCTTTGCTTGGTAATAGTATTTATCCCTTAGAATTTTCAGGCCTATTATACCGAGCACAATGCCTAATGAAAATTGTTTTTTAGACTTTTTATCTAAATCAACAAATTTGAAGACTTATTTCCATTGGGCATTTTGTCTGCTACAAAAGTCCCAAAAAATTCCTTTATTTCAGAAAAGGATTTTGAGTCTGATTTGTTTCAGAATTTTTGTCCACAGAAAAAAATATGAAGGGTGCTTGCCCTTCAGGCATTTTTCCCATATAAAAATATTGAAGTAATTGTTTATTTCAACTGGGTTATTTTCAAAAATCTTTAAGGATACTTTCACAAGTTTTGAATGGTATTTCTTTAGGCAGAAAGAGACTTTCAACATTTGTAAAGGAAAACTCAAAGGGCACATGACACTTTTCAAAGTCCTAAAGGACACTTTCAAGACTCCAAAAGGGGCACTTTGGAGATTTTGTGGGACCTTTCCAAGATTTCTATAGGGTATGTTCCACTTTCGAAGGGCACTCCTATGTATTATTAAGGGCCATTTCTTGAAGAATTTCCAAAAAATGATTCCTTCAGGTCATGTGCTTTGACAAATAACTGAAGTCTCTTTAGAGGGTGGAAGAATGTTTCACTCCTCCTTGGGTTGATTATTGTTACAAAGGTAAAAGATAGTTGAAGGCCTGAGTGAGTGTATATGATAGACACATTACAACATCTTGAATGATTTTGGTTTCAGTTATTTTTCAAAGGTTGTCACACTCATGTTTTTACTACTAAAGGTGCAAGTAGTTTCCAAAGTCTAAACTCCTCAAATCATGCCCTATGGTAGTCTCTCCGGGGTTTTAGTTTTTTGTCCCTTTTGGAAGAATGTCTTGTCTCAAAAAGGGGGAAGAGGTACAATGAGTCCTCAAGGACTGAGACATTGGCATGGTCAAGTAGTATCATGACACATGGTACTTTTATAGGATTCCAGAGTATATTACACCAAGACACCAAGGAAAAAGAAGGGTGAGACATTGCAAATGTACCCAACACCCTGAGTGCCTAAATTTTTGACACATGTCAAAGTTTTTATTTTCAAATGAAATTTTTGGGCATGTAGCATGTCCTCACTAAAGAATATGAAGCGTGAGGAGGTGAAAAGGTTCTTGAAGACCCAATGAGTGCTAGAGGTGGATTTTTGCTTATTTGATGCCACATGTTAGAGGAAAATTATTCAGCTAGAAGAGGAAGCACCATCAAGTTTCACTCCTTTTCTTTTTGAATGATGCTTGAAGATATTAATATGGTAGCTAAAGGTTAGTTATTCTACACCAAGGTTTAATTGGTACCCCTAATTTCAAAATGGGTTGACTATAACTAAATATTTTCATTCATTTAATCTACCTTTTGTAATTGGATCTCACACATGTGTTTTCAAGTGAGCTTTAAACTAGAGAGACTGAGATGAGAATAACAATTGCTATCATATTTTTTAAGTGATTTCTTGCTTAGGTTGTATATTTTTCAATGTGGTTGTAAGTATTCTCTAGGTTATTGAATTAGTGCTTTGGAAGTGAAGTTTGGAGGAATTATAGATTTGGCCACCAAGAAAGGGTATTTTTTAGTTTGAGGGAAGGTAATGTCATGTTGATCAAGAAAAAATGGTTGTTTCTTCTTTAGTCCCTGTAAAAAGTAGTGTTACCTCAGTTCTTGATGAGATTAAGGATACTAATGTCCAAGGTTTATATTTTACTACCCTATCAAATCTTTTGAAGAAACCTAATCCCCCTAAGGTAGTAAACAATTTGGGTATTAGTTATATGGTTCCTGCAACACTTTTCCACTAGCAATACCATACCTAAAGCTGGTCATTGCATACACAAAGGTGTATCATGAGGATACAAGAACTAAAATTGATGGGATCTAATTAATTATTTTATCATTTTCCCCTTGAGATCTTAGTGCCATGCTCAAGATACCACCACAACTTGAGGGAATTATTTTGACTATGGAATAGTATCAAGCATATGCTAATGGGAATAATAGCCTCATTTGGGATATTGTAAACACTTACTAGCTCACCAAGAAGAGAAGTAAGTTTTATAAATTGATTAGGAATCTTAAGTTAATATATTTTAAGTAATTTCAATGATATATCATCGCCATGGATGCTAGAGTTTATGGGGTACCCATAGTAGATAAGTTTGAGCCATGGGTGTTTTTCATCCTTATTTGTGTGCTAGAGGGTAAGAAGTAGCCGAACTAGGCCTCAATTTTGAGTAACAACCTACACAACCAAATAATGTAGTTATGGGTGTCCATCTCTTCCAGAGAGGCATTTAATGTACATTTTACATGACTTCCTACCTCATATATATCTTAGTACATAATAAATATTTCCTTAGACTCACTAGGAATCCCTCCAGTCTCAGAATTTATGAGTTATATCCTAAAATGATTTTGAAAGGTTTCAAGAATAATTGGACCAAGGTTTATAATTTTTTTTCCAATGCCATGATAAGTGTCTTCTACCCTCTAAGGATATTAAATAGAATGACCAAGGTGGCCAAGGAGGTGATCGATAGGTCAGTGTGGTGTACATTTAATTCCACACCTTTATATACATCTAGATAATTCATTATTCAAGGGCACCCCATAAGATACCTAGGTATGTTGATGACAAGGTATCACTCATGGAATTGTGTAGACAAATGGTTCCCCCACATGAGATGATTATGGAAAAGAAGATTAACAACCCCTTTAAGTTCCCTGTATAGATATAATATTATACATGTCTTACTCTAGCCTAAGCAAAGGGGTTGGAACAATAAATGGGGTGGTTTTAGATGGAAAAGATGCCTCCTCAATCCAACTATGACATAAGGTGGTTGGTTAAAAATTTTATGAGTATAATTATGCATTAGGCACACTACAAGGACATCTAGTTGAAATGCATAATAGAGGAGCAAGTAAGGAAAATTGATTACCTAAGTCTCACCATTCAGGAGATTATTGCATATGGCATCATCCCCATCACCAAAGACATGGTGGATGATAAGGCTATAATATCATCAGCTTATATTGAGGATAATATAGAGATGCATCATATAGCCTAAGTAGACTTCACAGTCCTGGAGAATAATCTAATTGCATAGAGGGCATATCATATAATGAAAAGAACATTTAGGTGCTTAAAGTCCTAAGGTGTGGACCTCAGTGCAAATGATACCCATACCCTTAGGTAGCTTAGAACTATTTAAGATCTCAAGGTGATTCTTCCCCCTCACACTGGACATTTAGTAGGCCCTTAAGTAGAGGCCAAAGGTAAAGGGAAGAAGCTAGTAGGTGATACCAATTTCACCAAACCATTCAATGTTGATGAGATTATAGTAGAACAATCCAAGTCCATACTCTCTTTCTCAAAATTGACCAACCTTGCTGATAATTAGACTCACATTGCCATGGGTGAAGTGCATCTCACAAGTGCTTCTCCCATTTTAATCACTATTGAAGGAGATCCTACCATATTAGTCATACCAACCATTGCACCAACCCCTCAACCTAAACAATCACCAAAGCCCATTCCACCCCTAAAGATGTTCACAAGTAAAAGGGGATGGGAGGAGCAAGTAGAGCAGCCAAAGACTAAAAGGAAGAATAAGGTGCTATCACATCTACCTACAACCCCCAAGAAAAGGAAAGAGGCCATACATACAGATGTACCCTCTCAACATGAAGCCACAAAAATCCCAAAAAGAAAAGTCCACATATTCCTAGTTGCTAAGGGATATGAGTGATGAAGAAGACTCAAAGGAAAATAGGCCAATCACAAAGATGAAGAATAAATCCAAGGCACTCACTCCTCCCCCAATGATGGCAATCCAAAGAACTTCAAGGGAAAGGCCACAAACTCCTGTCAAGGTTATAAAAATGGGATTGTTTGGATCATAAGCACCTTTGGAAGGAGAATACAAAGGTGGTGAGAAAACTATGTTAGCCTCAAATGAACATTTGTCCCTCAAATATGTGACATAATTAGGTGTTGAGGTGGCCATGCAAGCCCAAGCTCCACTACAAAAAGAAGTTGTATCCTCAGACATAGAAGCATTTATCTAGGATATGTCCACATAGCCATTGGGGAAAGAGGTGGAAGGTGAGATAAAAAATATGAAAGGGCTCAGGTATAAACTTGAAAATGAGCTAAAGGTTAGAAGAATAAGCCCCCACTTGTAGTGAAAAGGTAGAGGCTCAAGGAAAATAACAACTAGATGTTGTGACAGTTGTGAAGATAGCCCCACAAGACCATCCCTCTCTAATATACATAATTTCAATACAAGAAGGAGAGGTTTCACCTGAGGGAGATAGGGGATCAAGCTTTAAAATGGGTACCCCTATGCCTTCAGGTATAAATAAGGAGGTAGACCAAGGTGATGAAGTTGTAAGGGAGGGACCTTAAATAGGAACTAATTTTATTGAAGTACCTCGGGGGCTCCTTTCCCAAATAAAGGTTCATGATCCTGCTAGGCATAGGAGTTTTGAGGCCACGATTAATGATGACCCACTTAAGGGTAACAAGGAAGATGCCATAGCTTATTCCCTACTTTGTTGACTAATTGTACAATATGAGCTAGAAGCAAGACCACCTCTTTAGCTCACAGGACAAGAGAGTGCCATTGATAGACTACTATTGAGGTCCCAAAAGCAATATAAAGTAGTTATTGAGGTCCTGGAATAAGTTTAACAAGGAAAAGAGGGAGAGCGAGAAGTTTTAAGGGAAAAAATCAATTTGGATATCAATGAGGATACATATATGATAATAATAGGCTCTCACCCAAGCCCTATCACTCTCCCTCTAGTTATTATTCTAGTCACACCACCATTCAATGCATCCAAGCTGGCCTCAAGGTCCATAACTCCAATGGGTTTTAAGACTAGGCCCCTTTTATGGGTCAAAGAATAGATTAAAGAGAAACAGAGCATTAAAAATAAATTAGGAGATATATATGTAATGAATATTTCCCAATCATATAGGGCAAAGCCTCCCAATAAATCTAAAGCACTCTCTAGGATCACTTTCACTAGTACTGGGGAGAGAACATAGGAGATAGATGTCCTCCCACAAGGTGTTACAAAGAAGGATACTCCCCTTAAAATCCATGTAGTATATAGATATGATTTGGGGGAGCCATCAAGGAATGAGAACAAGCATAGCTCACAAGTTTTAGTGAGCATGGTGGCTCATCAAATGGATAAGGATAAAGCATCAATGGAGGAGCTAAAGATGCAAAACTAGGAAATGATCTAGTACTTGAAAAAGTTACTTAGTGAGCCTAAGGTAGTGACTCCAACTATGAGCAGGGCCCAAATCATACCCATTCTCTCATGGGATACACTTAAATCTGGCCTCAATGAGGATTTGAAAAATAAAGGGTGGACAATAAAAGATTGGTAGTAAGACTTGGTAGCCCGAGCCAAGGAAGTCATCCATACAACCACAGAATGGCTTGATAACGAGACAGAGAGAAGAAGAGAGTGTAGCTCCCTATCATTTATCTATGATGTTGATATCAAAAATTGGGAGGCACTGAAGGCCAAAATGGATGAGATTTATAAAATGGGCAAAGATGCTTTATTTGTAAAAAATATTGTTTCTTCAAATGATCTTAAAATTCTCAGAGAATGCTAGTTGTCCATAAAGCATACGATAGCCATGCTTAAGGATGGTGCCTTTGATATAAAAAGAGAAAAGCAGTCTCTCAAGACTACAAGGAAAGAAATTAAGGCCTCCTTGAGAGCAATGGTGAAGCTTGATGGTGTAGTGGAATTGATAAAAGAATTATTAGATGATGCTTTGAAGAACCTCATCACTGCACCCCATGGAGCCTTCAATAGCCAAAATATAAGGGACCTAGTATCAATTAAAAAGTCCTATGACCAGTTAAAGGCATTAGTACATAAGAAATAGGGAGTGCCCCAAGGGACCACCAATTGGCTAGAAGATTATAATGCCAAATTCAAGTATCAAGTGGGCCTAGACAAGAAAATCCTTGCTACCATGATCAAGAAGTTTGTTGTATACAAGAACATGTAGGCACAAGGCTCGATCATCAAAGTTGATTCCATGATATAACCAAATTATTTATGTTTCTTATTGATTGATGTAAAGATTCTTTCCTCCTCCCTCTTCCTCTTCTCTCTTTTTCCCTTAATCTTTGTACTGTACCCATTAGTGGCACATCCCTCATAGGAATATTATTTAAAGAAAGGGATGTTTTGGATTGGTTACGCAAGTGGACAAAGGTTTGTTTTTTCCCTTGCCAGGGATGTTTTTTTCATTAGAGCACATGCATTATCCCAGGAATCATTTTTGTTACAACTGATGAGATCCACAACCACAAATGATTTTCCCAATTGGATCATATCATTGGGATATGCCATGTTTTGATTTGAGAATTTTATAAGTAAAGGAGGTTTGTTCCTTTACAGAGGTTGGTGAACCAATTTTTTTTGAGAAAAGAGCTATAACTCTGGAGAAGTTCTTCCTATGTAATCTCTTTGGTGTCAAATTGGTTTCTTATGTAAAACCATTGACAAGCTTTGAGATCACATTGAAATGTTCTACTATTATAGAGATGACTTGCATAGTGTACAAGTTTTATAATTTCCACCACATGTTATATATATTTGAGATTTAGATGGATAATGGAATATACTTATGTTTTGTTGCTCTATCTTATTATTGAAATATAATGCATTATTATGAGTTCTAAATATATTGGTACTCTCACTCTTTCCTTTTATGGTAGTCATCTGGGAAATGTGTTGAGATTATAAAATCCTTTCAATTATAGAATTCAAAATGAAGTATTAATAGTATTATTAGGGGTAGTCCCAGGCTCATAGATTTAGTGAGAAAGAGATATCAAATGATTAATTATAGCTTTGCTTGTGATTCTTTCAAAGATCTGCAAAGTATTGTTTCATTCCATTTGTTTTGAAGGTTCTAAAATATTTGTTTTTGGAAATTGTTGATGATTAAAATTGCACTATTTATAACACCAACAATGGGAAGTTTCAGGGATGTGGGACTTGCAACATGAAATGACCTCCAGATTTTAAAGAAGTTGGCTCTTCTTTATATCAAGGGTATAATGAGAAAAGGGATAGGAATTAAATAGAAACACAAGTGAAACTAAAGAAACTCTAACTATGGTGATATGCCTGAATTTAATTCAACCCTTAAGCATAGTGAAACTATATGTAATATTCAATTACATTAAAGAGTGAATAAGGCATGATCAATGTAAAAGATAGAAAACAATAGAAACAGAGGCTCACAACTTAGACTAATTTTGCAGTGACACAAAAAAATATCAATAAAGGCACATAACTCAATTTTCATATTAATTATCTAGTCACATAAAAGGCACAAAAACATGCACAGTTACATAAACTTTCTAACTCAAGAAAATAGAATAAAGGCAAATGATATTCCTGATCACAGCTAAAAAAGTCTAAAAACTCTTGACAATAATCTCTTGTAGAAAATTCTCTCTATCTTCTAATGATTTGGTGATCTCTACACCCCTATTTATAGCATTATATTAGCTCTGGATTGTCTACACATTCCCAATCTAATGGCCTAACTAAACTATAACTGAACTGGAAGTGTCTAACACAGGATATTTCTTAGATCTGAAACATTCTATCTTCCTGCGATTTCATTGGCTGACATAGATACCCAAGATGCTTCCCACTGTTAAACAAGAGAGGACACTTGGTAGATTCCTTCTTTCTACTTGAAAACCCTCTTAGTATTCAGGAGGCACTGGAAAATGACACTTGGCATGTTTCGCAGCACTTATCGAAGTCACACGACACTTTTCGCATAACTTATACTCTTTTTATGTCTTTGCTTAGAAGTGTTCCACCTTTGACACCTATCATAATCTGCTTCTTCAAAATTTTAATAACTTAATATAAAATAAGACCCATAGCATTCCTCACCCTAGTAACTTCAAAAAGGGAACAAGGACAAGTGTCACTTTTCACGCATCTTTAGCCAGGGACATGTGGCTGTCTCCACTACTTTTAGCTACCCTTTGAGAATCCTATGGAAGGTAACACTTGGCAGCCTCTGCATCACTCTATCTCTGTTATAGAAACATTCGGGCCTCATTTCATCTTTACATGGATGGTGACACTTGGTAGCTTCACTTGCTTCAGAAACAGAACCTGGGACCCACCACAGTCTTTACTTATCAATGAAACAAAATGAAGATAATTTGGATGTTGACACACAGTGTCTTTCCACTTTCTTTAGCTCGAGATAGGTGGTATCTTTCATTTCTTTTAGAAAAGCATATTGAAACCTTCCCCAGTTGACACTTGGCACCTTTCGCTTGATCCTGAGAAAAGCTTTATTGAAAAGATGCTTTTGAGATGTTTAAGAAACATGAGATGCAGATGCCGACACTTGTTGCACTCCACTAAGTTATTATGAGACACATGGCACGTCCTGACCAACTTCTATAAATTATGAAAGGTGCCTCAGCTGATGACACTTGGCAGCTTTCGCTTGATCTGACACTTAGACAAAATTGAGAGAAAAAGAAATCTAAGCCCGCGCCTGAGTCAAAACTTTAGCGTCTCGAACCAAAGTGTGCAGGGACAAAATTTGGATCACGCAATAGAAAATCAAAATAAAATGTAGAGTATTTTTACTCTACAATTATTGGTGACCCAAAGGAATTTTGAGCCTACTCAAAAAGAATCCACAGCTCCCACATGATCAAAATGACAAAAAATCATAGCTTTAGTAAAGTTGTTTGATAGGTAGACCACTCATCGTCAGATAATCCCTACTTATTTTGAAATTCGTTGAAGGCTAAATCAAGGTTGATAATATCTTTGTGTGAAAAATTATGCAAAATCTGAACCGTAGCCTTCAATTTAAATTCAAGCTAGGAAACATGAATCAAAATAGCTTCTACTTTAGGTACTGATGAATCATCCCTTAAATCCTAAAAAATTGCCTGATCATTCTGCCTGGCCAACAACAAAGGTTTAATTTCATCACTCATTAGCATAGTGTTGTCATCAAGAAAAAGGGAAGGAAGACCTAATTACACTAAGTCTTTAATGTATTGTTTCATTTTGATGATTCCTTTTTTCATCACATTTAGAAGCTCTCTGTAATTGATTATGGCAGAATTGCAATTGAGAACCTCATTTACTCATTTAGTAGCGACCATTCTGTCATTAATCCCTATTGCTGATAATGTTCCATCAGTTGCATCATATATTTTTTGCATCAATGTTTCAGAGTCCAATACTCTCCCAAAAATAGTAGACAAAGTGTCTTCAACTGAAGTCTCCACCTTTTCACATAATTTAAGTGCATTTAGCAGAAAGGTTTGAGAAGGTCTGATCTAAATAATCTTCGTAGAGATTCTTTTCCATATTGATTCATACCTTCACCAGATTTAACACCTTTACATTCTTTGGCCTATTGGCCAACTCAAGTGTCAATTGTTTTGCCCTTTGTCACTCAGCTTGAAGTTGGGCTTGTATAGCTGTGGTATTATTCTTCTCATTTAGCAGCTTTTGTTGAATTTGAGTAACCTGTAGCAGGCTTTCCTCACATTTTTCTTGAAATGCTAACTTTTTCCACCTTAATTTTGTCACTACATCCTTTACCTGCATTATCCCTAATTTCAAAGAATCATTTTGGGCCTGGATAGCCTGGTGAGTCTGAAGAGAAACAGTATCTTGCAACTATTTATTAAGACTCTATTTCAATATTCATAGTATTGATATATGTGATCAAACTGCTATAGTTTGCCTTCTCTTTGGCTAGACCAGCCTCCATCTTCTATAGCTTCCTTGATAGTTTCAAATAATCTTCAGCTACTGTAGTAGTGGATTCATTTAGAAGCTCAACCCTATCTTGTGGTTTGATTAGGGACATATCTATTTCCACTACATTCATTATGTAATCTTATGGCTGCATCTGGTCATTTGGCTTAACTATATTCAGTGATAAATGGGTCACCATGAGTTGCTATTTCATTGGGTCAAATTGTGACCTCAAATGTGGTGTAGCCAGGGCTTTATTATCTTTGTTTCTCTTTTTCTCCATTCGGGCTTCCCTTGCCTTCCTAGCAGCATCTGCTTGAGTTTGGAAGGTAGAAGGAGAGGTAATGTGCCCACCCACAAAAGGAAAACCTTGTGGTAAGCCATATGGAATAGCTAATTGTTGGCTATGGGAAATCTGAGGAGATACTTTCTTAGGAATAGAGGTGGAAAAGTGAGGCAATGATATAGCTTGAGCGTGGATAGACGGGGCAAAATGAGAAATGGGCACAGTGGAGGTGGCAGGGGATGTTATATGGCCAGATGAAAACATCACCCCTAAAGGAGAAGAAAGAGATTGAGAAGGAGGAGAAATAGTACGTACCTGATGAGCAATTGGGGTACTCTATGGTTGGTGTAGTGAGGGTTTTGCCCTCTCCTTTGAATCTAGTTGGAACCTCAACCTTTTATGTTTCCTTGGTGTTTCTTCTTCTCGTTGCTCTCCCTTCTCCTCAATATTTACCACTGTTGCTAGTGGTGCTTGTATATAACTAGGAACCTCAAGGACCGACACTGATGGAGAATCTTTTGGTGGTGAATATACCACACCCTTTTGTTTTTTTATGGTACTAAGATATTGGGGCCAAACAGTTACAGTGACTGTAGTTGAAGTTTGCACTAGGGCCTGCAATGTTTGGTTGGATTCTGCTCTAACTTCTGGCTCACCACCTTGTGTCTAAAAATTGCTTGTATCAGGAATAGACATAGGAGACATATGACATTCATCCTAGAGCTCCTCCCATTTCTCATTTGAATCCACATTTCCAAAAGAGTGGGTCGTCTCACAAATCTCTTGCATATATTTCCAATAGGCTTCTATTTTTTCAGCGTTCCAGTCTTTATTCTTTAAAGCTCTTCATAAACCAAAAGTCATTCTAATTTTTGGGTCAAACTCTCTTTGCTTAACATAAAAAATTTCCTATGGCCTATTTTGTTGAAGAGGCAAATCTATCAATTCAACATAAAATTTAGGAATATCTTCCCTGAGATTTTTCCTATTTTCCCAAAAGGGGCGGTCCTCATGTGCAATCCTAGTAGAAACCCTATTAGTATTGATCCATGAAGCTATGAAACCATTTGGGTTATATACCCATTTATCTTTAATTAAAAGGAAACCTAGGAAGGCTAGCTTTCTAAGCAAAACAATCTCATGCCATGTTGTTTGTCATCCATGGGACATCATACATTTTCCTCTTCTTCCTAGAGCCATATTCAGTGTCTACCATAGAAACCTACTAGGTGACCTCTAATAATGCTAACCTAAGGGTAAAAATCTTAGGTAGTAGCACTAGTTCCCCACAAAAACCATGAATTCTAATAATAGTATGATGGGATCCAAAAAAAGTAATCACAAGGGATAGGGAAATTGGTCATAAGGTTTGATACACTTGGAAACAGTCTATTTATAACTGGTTCTGGGCTTAGATGACAAAAGAGAGGGGCAACAAAAATTTCCTAGAATTCATATGGGTCACTAGTTTTGGACAAAATATTTGTCCATGCAGACACAAGAATGGTCCTATGTAGACCGAAGCTTGGGTCATACATGTTTAGATGCATGTGTTGGGAAAATATACCAGAATTCTGATACAACATAAGGTGAAACAAATAAGAGGAATACCTAAAAATCCCTTTAGATCTGAATTGGGCAAGTTGTTCCACCATTGAATATGCAATCTACTCAGATAAATCAAGCTGATACTCTTGAGTCTTGTCAACAATTTTCAATCTAAAGAGGATAGCCATTTGTTCCTAATAAATATTTATATCATCTTTCATTCCAAAAATGAAAGCCATAATAGAAAATGCATATTAACTAGCTTGGGCAAATTGTGCTCTTGCTGTTGGAAGTGTCAACATAGTAGTATCATCATCGCCTAATTGTAGCTCTATTTTTAGAAACCTCAATTGAGTATTGACATTTGCCCACATTTTTGCATCTTGGCAATGGTGGGAAATGTGGCTGTCTTGTTTTGGTACAGGGCTAACATGTCTCTAATAGCCTTTGGTGTAATTTGCACTGTGAATGGACCCTATTGTATGGTATTTGAAGGCACATGAAATAATCTGGCACATATTTCAACTAAGTCAGGGCATGGATGCACAGCTGGGACAATGAATTGTGCCAGTTGGGAAGTTCATATCCTCATTTCGAATGTCTCATATTGTCCCACCTTAGCCCTCTAAAGACACCTTTGATGTGCCCCTTCTCTGAGAGTTTTGCTACTAATTCTTTGAAGAATTGGGTCCATGATTCCATCTGTATAATCTTTTACCTTTGTTGGGTCACTTTCTTGACCAACTTCAGGGACTCTGGTCCGTGGGTAGGTCTTTAATGGTTGCATGGGGACTGAAGCATATGATTTACTTGTAAGAAACTTATCAAGGGATTCATAAATCCCAGACCCTTGTTGTGAAGATTGTGCTCCCTCCATATCTATATCTATTTTGGAAAATAGTGAACTATGGTAATAGGTATGAAACTTTTGCAATAAGGAAGCAATTTCACTTAAGCAGGTTTACTATGAGCTAAAAATGCAAGTAGCAGGGGTTTTCTAGCAGATGCAGGGATGTTTGAGAAACTTGTAAGCTTTAACTCTTGTTATGAAGTATTTATTTATCCATCAAGTCTCAAAATGGCATTAAACTCAAATAACCGTTAGCAAATATTACTAAATCTTCATGGAACAGCGAGTTAGACATGTCATGTAAGTGGTTTCATAAGGTACCTTGGGGAATTTAAGATTTGGTAGATATTTAAAGTGTCAGGAGTTTTGAAAATTTTGAAATGGCTATGAGCTGCAGCTATGTGTTCAAAGAACACTTATTTAAAAGAAAGAGTGGGAAAGAAAAAAATGGGAAAACAAAGCAACTGAGAAAGGGAAACTATCTAACTATAATACATTAACCAAGTATCTTTGCCTCCCTCCTAGATCAAAAGAAGAATTTCTAAAGTCTCCTTCATGGTGAGATGACTTATGTTGCTAGACAAATGACTGAATGAGATGAAGCTCTAGTGACTCGCTCTTCTTGCATGCCACCTTGATTAGCCTACATTCGAGTAAATTAGATTCAAACATGATTCCAACATATACATACTCTTCTTGTTCTTGAAAGCTTGTTGAATGCTGGTTCTTGGTACGGGCGTGTCTCATCAAGAAATCAATGATTATTTGCCCATCACCATAATCCCTTTGATATACATCATTTATTAGCTTATCTCCTTTTACCTCAAACTTGGGTTCAATTGCATGATCATCCTTCTTAATGACTTTAAAAATAATGTCTTCAAATTCACCAACCTCTCAAAAGGATAAGTTTGAAAGATTGTAGTAATTTTGCATATTTATTTGAGTCTTAACACTATCTTGTTCATCCGTAACTAGCTCACAGCCTCCTTGAAGAATAGTATGACCTGCCCCAATGACTTCAAACAAGTCATTCAAATCATGATCAGGGAAGTATTCATGTTCCTCCATATCGTCTTGCAAAGTGCAAAGAAAGTCAGAGATTATCTCTTTCTCATCAGAGATTAAGGCATAATCTTGTGAATTCCAACTCAGAATCTGGAAATCATGTTGAGAGACCTGAGGATTGATGGAAGAGGTATCTTTTGGCATTTCTTCCCTCAAAACATTTGGGATTTCATGATCTTCATCAAATATGACATAAGTGCCTAGACCAGTAGAGTCATAATTTCCATATGGATCATTTTGCATTATAGCTAAAAAATTATTATTTTCCTATTCTTGATCATGTTGAGTCCAGTCACTTAACTCCTCAACAAAAAACCTTTCTTCCTTATTCAACATAGCATGAGCGTTGATTGGTGATGTGATCCTTATATAATGGCTCAGACAATATCTTCATCTTTGAACCATATTTGGTTTTTAGGATAAGATGAGACCAATCAAGTGACATATACCTCCTATTTTAGCTTTGAAATCCCTGGATAAACATAAACCAAATACAGGGGGTATATCTATGACTACTATATCTTGATTGACAATTATATTTGGGCAAGTATATAATTGCAATGGAAGTTGTTTAATTCTCTCAATTTTTTGTACTAATTTTCCATCTAGCTGCATAACTCCCTTAGTAAGTGGTTCATACTTTATTTTTAAAGCATCAACTATTTACTTAGGCATTATTGTAGTACTAGCCCCTGAATTTATCAATGCATTATGCAAGAGTTTCTTTCCAACTATCAAAGTCAATAGAAAGGCTCTGGTTTGGATTTACTTACCTCTGATGCATTGTTCACAAAGGCTGTTGTCTTCAGAGGAACTATGTCCTTGAGTTTTTCTTTATCAGCAAGCCCTTCTTTGGTGCCATTATGTTTAGGCATTGCTTGGCCTTGTAGAGCTTCTTGTAACAACATATTTTGTTTAGTAATAGCTAGTATGTCCCATATTGATACTTGTGATGGAGTCCTCTTTAACTATTCCACCACATTCATTGGTCCTAATGCTTGAATTCTTTGAAAATAAGGATATCTTGATTTTTATTGAATTTGTACAGGAATCACTTGGTTCTACACTGGCTGAGGCACTTCTTGTCTAACAGCTATGTTTCATTGAACTTGAAATGGAGGATTCTCCATAACTTGACTATTTGCAACTTCAGGCTGTTCCATCATCCTTCTCTTTGATCTAGTATAGTAGTCTGATTGCACCACTAGTTTCTTGGAAGTAGAAACTTCATTCAAGAATACTGATTCTTCATCTTCAACCCATGAAAATAGAGCATGTTCAGGGGATATTTCTTCTTGTTGCGAAAACATCCCTTGCATCTAAGCCATTAGGACTAAATTTTTCATACCAAGAGACTGATAAGTTTGTGCATCTGAAGTACTAGCAAATTATCCATCTATTCTTCTTTGCTCTGCTACCTTTTATTGTAGATTACCCATGGGATAATCTCTAGCTATATGAGCATTATTAAAAGGAAAACACTAGGCATTGGTGTTATCTGCATAATTATTTTGCCCTTGAACAATTTCTCTATTTAAATTGGGGGGAACAATCTATGTGGGTGTAGGGACTGCCACTAATTGATTTGCTGGCTGAGGGTTATTTTGCATTTGATGACCCTAATATTAGTTTGGCTATGACTAAAATTTATTTCCTTGATATCCTTGATATTGAGGTCTAGGGTAAGGATTCTATTGTCTTTTTATATTAATCAGCTCATTGGAAAATGTCCTTAAGATATTCTTGATATTGTCCATCTTGGATGATTGATCAAGGACAAGTTCTTTAGCAGGTGATTGAGGGTATTTATACAAAGACACAGGTGGGGCTATGGAATTAGGGGCTTCTTGAGGTAATGTCAAGGTAATTTCTAGAAACATGGGCCTGGGAGGCCTCAAGGTCAACTTTTCATCATCTATTAAATTATTTTTAGCTCTGACTGCATAGTCATAAGCCTCTGGCAGAGTCTGACCTCCAAGTGACTAAATCATAACAGATATATCTAAATTTAAAGCCTTAAGATAAAACACTATAGCCATACTTGGTAATGGTCTAGCTGTAGCAGGAATCCTTTCCCAAGTCTTTTGAAATATTGAATTAAAGTCAATCATTGCTTCTTGTGGTGCTCTTTGAATAGTAATCAATTGTTGTAACAAAGAAGATTTATCACCCTTTTCTTCAAATCTTTCAAAGAAAAGATCTCCAAGCTGATCCCATGTAGATATTGTATTTGGAGTTAAGGATCAGTACCATTCTAGAGCCTTCCCTTTAAAAGAAGCTGATAATAATCTTATAGCCACATTCTTCTATGTGACAACATGTATGGCATAGACATCAGACGCATCTTGCAAATGTTCCTCAGGTGTTTTAAAATCTTTCCCACTAAATTTAGGCAGAGCCTTTAAGGCATTTACTAGAATAGGGTCCCAAGTGGCTGGTGGTATTGGTAGGATCAAAGGACTGCCAGTGTTCCAACTTGCATAATTCTTTGGGGGTATAGGAGCTCCCATATTTACTCTTGGTATTGGTGTAAAATGATTGACTCTTCATCTAGAACTAATTACCAATGGCAAAAAAAAGAATACCTGGATTTACAGCATATTGAGATCTTGTCACTGGTCCACAACTCTGACTCCTTATAGCTCTCTGGTTCATACGGTCTTGAAATAAACTTCAAGATGGTGTCCTACCAGGTGTGCCAAAAACTATTGATGATTAAAATTGCATTGTTTCTAACACCAATAATGGGAAGTTTCAGGAATGTGGGACTTGTAACTTGAAACAACCTCCAGATTTTAAAGAAGTTGGCTCTTCTTTATATCAAGGGTATAATGGGAAAAGGGATAGGAATTAAACAAGAACACGAGTGCAACTAAAGAAAATCTAACTATGGCAATGTGCCTGAATTTAATTCAACCCTTAAGCATAGTGAAGCTATATTTAAGATTCAATTACATTAAAGAGTGAACAAGGCATGATCAATGTAAAAGATAGAAAACAATAGAAACAGAGGCTCAAAACTTAGACTAATTTTGCAGTGACACAGAAAAATATCAACAAAGGCACAAAACTCAATTTTCTTATTAATTCTCTAATCACATAAAAGGTACAAAAACATGCACAGTTACATAAACTTTCTAACTCAATAAAATAGAACAAAGGCAAATGATATTCCTGATCACAGCTAAAAAAGTCTAAAAACTCTTGAAAAAAATCTCTCTATCTTATGATGATCTAGTGATCTCTGCACCCCTATTTATAGCATTAGAATAGCTCTAGATTGTCTACACATTCCCAATCTAACGGCCTTACTAAACTCTAACTGACCTAGAAGTGTCTAACACAGGATATTTCTTAGATCTGATATGTTCTATCTTTCTACAATTTCATTGGCTGACATAGATACCCAAGATGCTTCCCACTTTTAAATGAGAGAGGACACTTGGATGATTCCTTCTCTCTACTTGAAAACCCTCTTATTATTTAGGAGGCATCATAAAATGGCACGTGGCATGTTCCACAACACTTACCGAAGGCACACGACACTTTCTGCGTAACTTATACTCTTTTTGTGTCTTTGCTCAGGAGTGTTCTACCTTTGACACCTATCACAATCTGCTTCTTCAAAACTTTAACAACTTAATAGAAAATAAGACCCATATCATTTCTCTCCCTAACAACTTCAAAAAAGGAATAAGGATAGGTGGCACTTTCTGCGCATCTTTAGCTAGGGACATGTGGCGGTCTCCACTGCTTTTAGCTACCCTTTGAGAATCCTGTGGAAGGTGACACTTGGTAACCTCCATGTCACTCTATCTATTATAGAAACATTCGGGCCTCATTTCATCTTTACATGGATGGTGACAATTGGCAGCTTCTAATTGCTTTAGAAATAGAACTTGGGACCCACCATAGTCTTTACTTATCAATGAAACAAAATGAAGATAATTCAGATGTTGACACATGGCATCTTCCACTTTCTTTAGCTTGAGATATGTGGCATCTTCCATTTATTTTAAAAAATCATATTGAAACCTTCTATAATTGACACTTGGAGCCTTCTGCTTGATCCTAAGAAAAGATTTATTGAAAAGAAGCTTTCGAGATGTATAAGAAACATGAGATGTGGATGCCGACACTTATTGCACTCCACTGAGTTACTATGAGACATGTGGCACATCCCAAACAAATTCTATAAATTATGAAAGGTGCCTCAGCCGATGACACTTGGCAGCTTCCGCTTGATCTGACACTTAGACAAAATTAAGACAAAAAGAAATTCAAGCCCGTGCTCTGAGTCAAAACTTTGCCATCTCGAACCAAAGTGTGCAGGGAAAAAATTTGGATCACGCAATTGAAAATCAAAATAAAATGTAGAGTATTTTTACTCTACATAAATGACATGACAGTTTAGTGAATTATCCTCTCTCATCTATCACCCATCCATATCTTTGTTTAAATCAACCCAAACTATTTTACCCTGCACTTAAAACACCATTTACATAAGTGTTACTTACAACATGAATACATAAGATCTTGTATATTTTGAATGTATTTATAGTTTTATGCTTAAAATCTTAAAGCTATAGTTTCCTATCTAGTTTTTATTATTGAATGTTTCATAAAATGGGGATTGTATCCATCCTTTCATCTGTCTCTAGTAGCTTGTGTATGACTTAAAGCATTTGTGTATTTCATGTGACAACCCTTATGGGTGAAGTGTGCAAACTTGGTTATGATTTGGTCATTTTTCCCTTACGTGACAAGAATCTTCATGAATATTGAGGTGTAAAATCCCTCCATGTGAATAAGCTACCCCATAGGTTCTCTCACCTTAGTTTAGGTAGAGCCAAAAGTAGCAAGGAGTTAACCATACCCTCTTTAGGTGTCTCTCGGTAATTATCCATGTTTGGATATTTGTTTGATGTTAATCCCTCCCCTAACTATAATGAAATTGTAATGGGTTTTTCATCATTATTTTCCATTTTCTATAAGTGTGCAAAGCCAAGCATATGAGGTGTATAACTAGGAACAAACACTTTTTTGGCACTATTGCTGGGGACTTTTATAGAGAGCTTTGATCACTTTTGAGAGGTTCTTTGCCTACCTATGTTGTGTAGATGTTTCTAACTCAATTTTTAGTGAATCCTTGGTTTCATAATTAGAGATAAAAATTGACTAGTTACATGTTGGAAGGTATATAGCCCCTTTGAACATTGTCTTTCATATCAGTTTTTTGTCTCTTATTTTCTAGAAGTCTATTTCTAATGGTGACTCTGAGTTTTTTGTCTCCTATTTATTGAAATACCATTGCTTATTTTATCCCTCACCTTCCTAATATTTTTTTTCAAGTATCCCATTGTTTAAAAAGTTGGAAGGATTGAGATCATCCTTTAGGACTGACCCTTCAAAGAAAATTTTCCCTCCATTGTGTACTCCTCTGAGAAAAAGGGGATTAGCCTAAGCCCTTGGTGTCTCTCAGTAATGATCCATGTTTCATTATTTTTTTGATGTTAAACCCTCCCATAACTATAATGACATCTTAACAGGTTTCTCATCATTATTTTCCATTTTCTATAAGTTTGCAAAGCCAAGCATATGAGGTGTACAACTAGGAGCAAACACTTTTTTGGCACTATTGTTGGGGACTTTTGTAGAGAAATTTGATCACTTTTGAGAGGTTCTTTGCCTACCTATGGTGTGTAGATGTTGCTGAATCACTTTTTAGTGAATCCTTGGTTTCATACTCAGAGATAAAAATTGACTAGTTACATGTTGGAAGGTGTCTAGCCCCTTTCAACATTGTCTTTCATATCAATTTTTTGTCTCTTATTCTCTAGAAATCTATTTCTAATGGCGACTTTGAGTTTTTTGTCTCCTAGTTATTTCAAGACCATTACTTATTGTAGCCATCACCTTCTTAAGCTTTTGTTTCAATTATCCCATTGTTTACAAAGTTGGAAGTATTGAGATAATCCTTTAGGACTGACCCTTCAAATAATTTTTTCCCTTCATTGCATACTCCTATGAGAAAAAGGGGATTAGCCTAGAGACCTATTGAATGGCTTAGTTTTGTCATTAAGATTTATCCTGGTGATACTAACCTTCAAAAATATTTGGACCAACCTCTTGTTGAATAGTACCATATATCTTCTAGTACTTATAAACCTTATAGGCATATTTACTATCCCATTCCATCTGCACCATATCAATACCCTCTTGAATCTAACTTGAATAGTCCTCCTCATTCCCCTCACATCCCATTAGTAGTGGTTCTTAAACTCCAATATATCCCCATCATGAGGTATAGAGACCAGGAGGAAAATGCACACCCTATTTTTCATGTTCCTAGATTCAGACCTATCAATTTTGAGGAAATGAAGGGTTTTCCTAATGAAGTTCTCAATGAAATAAGGAAGAGTCTCCCAAATTTTTAGGGTAATAATGTTGTGATTGGTGATCATCATTTGAAGGCCTTATAAAATGTTATTAAGGATTATGAGCTCAATCATGAGGATATCTGCATTAATTTATTTGTGTAGACATTGGAGGATGACACTAGAGATTGGTTTAACTCCCTCCCCACTGGATGCATTGACTCATGGGAAGAGATGTAGAATGTCTTTAGGATTCAATATGGGGAAAGGATAGATTTGAGGTTCCTCTTGGACAAGTTTGAAAATATCAATAAAAATCCTAACAAGTGTGTGCAAGTTTTTAATACCCACTTCAATAAGCCCATGGTGTGTTTACCTAAAAATATCAGGCCTAGTGATACTTCTTGTTTGATAAAATACTATGATGTTTTTGACAAGAAGGCTGCATACTACTTGAGAGACAAGGCTCCACTAAACCTTAGGTTGGCCTTTAATATGGCCATCCAAATTGAGAATAATATTAAAGTTATGTGAAAGCCTATGAATAATAGGGACGAAGTGAAGCTAGTCAATCCTGAAAAGCCATGGTCTGCCAAGGACACCAACTTAGAATAAACTATCAAGATTATGGACTCCGCTATCAAATAAATATCATATAAGTTGGCGAGGGTATAAAAGGGAATTCCACATGTATCTTCTAGCCATGATAGGGTCCCAAATCCATAGTAGTTTCAATGATGCCCTATATTCCATATCTGAGAAGTTGACAAAGGAAAGAAGCTTGCACATGAAGATTGGAAAAAAAGGAATCAAGGTAGGGGTGTTGGGAAGGAAATGCTAGATCCCCTAGATGCTAAGGTAAATGCTATGAGCTCTGATATATACATTGATTGGTGTGATATATTCTTCTCACCCCACCCACCTTATGATACTATTAAGGTAGTGGATCAAGAACTACATGAACCAGAAGATGCATCATGTGATTATAAAGTGTCCATTTTTTATTTCTATAATCTTCTAGCTAAAGTAGTGACTCCCATATGGATGCCTAATAACACCATGACTAGTGAACTTTACGGTGTTATTGAGTTGGAACATGCCCCTATCTTTGATTCCACATTGGATATCAATGTAGCACAAACTATGAGTTACCTATGCATGATTTTTATCTTCTGCACTCCATAATGATCAAGAAATATCCAAAAGGCAATCCTTCAGAGGAAGACCAAAGACTCATGATTAATGCAACAGTTGGCTAGAGAAGTGAGATTAACTTGAGAAGTAGGTAAGTAGTTTCTATCCCTCAAGGTGATGCTCCTGTTGACTCAAAGGTGAGGGATGCAAGTAAAGAGGTAAAGAAAATTTTAGCTATTATAGAAGCCTCTAGGAGGGCACCTATTGCTCAAGCTACTAGACCTAGAGAATTCCCTACTAAGAACAATAAGACACCTATGTTTTCTAGTGTCCCCAAGGGTACTAATGAGACTAAGTAGAACCCACCACTGAAAGGTCCCACAAAGAATAATAATCCCCTTCAACCCAATCCATTTCATGTGTTGTTTAAGCATATCCATATTTAAAATGTCACCACCCTCCCACAAAACATGCCCCTCACTCAATATAGTGTATGTGATATGGCCCAACTATTAAGTCAAATAAAGATCATTGTTCCACTCATTGAGTTATTGTAGATCCTTGAACATAAGAATAGAGCTTTTGAATATTTGGAGTTTGTTAAAGGATCAACTACTAATGAGTTTGAAATGTCCCAAGTCTTATTATAATATCAAGAGTTAGGGGACATTTATGAGCCTTCCTCTAAAGTCTATATGGAGACTGCATTGGTTGAGAGTCAATTGGACATGGAGCCAATTTATACAACATTGATGATCAACGGTATGATTATCCATAATTACATGTTTGATTCTAGTGCATCTTGAAATGTTATGCCTTTATGTGTCTTGAATGAACTCGATGTAAAGATAACATCTAAATTTGGCAAGTGTTATGCTATGGATTCATGAGAGGTGTTAGTTGTTGGGCAAGTCAAAGGGTTAGTTATGCAATTGGTAGTTCACCCAAGTAAGTTTTTGAATATGGATGTGGTAGTTATAGATTTCCCTCCCAAATGGGGAATGTTGCTATCACAAAAATGGGCTACCAATATGGGAGGAAGTGTACAAATGGACCTCTCTTATGCTACCATCCCCCTAGAAGGTAAAATGGTCAAACTTCATAGAGAGCCTAAGATGTTACATATAATTGAAGATCCAAATCATCCTCTAAATGAAGTAATGTACACTGATGTTGAGTTAGGTGTTTTTTTTGGTACTATTGATGTGGATAAATAGTTTGTTATCATTGATTCACAACCTGATATCGAGGTTGTTGTTTGGGAATTATTATTTCATGGGCCCTGCTCTAGTGTCAAAAATGGGGCTAAAGTGATTATAAATGATCCTAATATAAGGAGGTATACTTTTCCCTTCTACCTTGCTTTCAATTGCACTAACAATGTTTCTAAGTATGAAAAACTTCTACTTGGTCTAAGGATTGCATGTGGGCATGGGATCAAGTGTTCCTCTATCAAACATGACTCAAAACTAGTGGTGAAATAGATTTGTAAGGCATATACCACCAAGTGTAAAAGATTCAAATAATACTAAAATGATGTATGGGATTTGATTGAAGACTGATGCACTCAACATCTCTTATCATGATAGGGAATTCAACCAAGAAGATGATAAAATTTCTAAGGTAGGATCTCAATTTGATATTTCAATCATAAGCTGATATTATTAGTATTAGGTGGAGGTGATTCCTTGAACCTCAATCCCAGATAACATTTATCACTGGTAGGTATTTGAGGATGATGACCAAATCAAAATTTTCTTGACTTGTGAAGCAAAATTTCATGGTCAACTTATGGACCTATAATATGTGGTTCAAACTTGTGACAAAAAGGACACTTAATTTGGGAAAGAGGCCATTAAACTCAAAATGAACACTATCCCTAGGGGATTGTTTGGCTTAGAGGCATCTTTTGATGGAGCAGATAGAGTGAGGTCAAGAGAAATAATTATCTCAAGGGATGTCACTGAATATGATTTTAGTTCCCCCAAGAATCCAAGAAAAGTATGGCTAGGTACTTATCACTAAAGAGAAAATAGATTATGTACAACTACTAAGGAAATATTAGAACTACTTGGCATGGTCTTATTCAAAGCTTAAAAATTATAGGGAGGACCTATTCCAACAGTCATCCCACTATAGCTAGACATTAAGCTATTTAGGCAGAAGTAGAGGCCTATCAATCCCATCTTGGCCACAAAGATGTGTGATGAATTAAATAAGTTAAGGTATGGTGGTATTATTTAGCCTATTAGGTACTCATCTTGGGTGGCTAATTTGGTCCATGTGCATAAGAAGATTGGTAATATCTACCTCTATGTGGATTTATACAATATAAATAAATCCTCCCTGAAATATAACTATCCCTTTCCCAACATGGACAATCTATTGCAAGATGTTACCGGGTCTAAAATGTTGTCTACTCTGGATGGCTTCTCTAGCTATAACGAGGTTGTGGTCAAGGAATCTGAGAGGTCTAATACTGCATTCACCACACCATGGGGCACCTATGTGTATATGTGAATGCCTTTTGGGTTAATGAATGTTGGTGTAACATTTTAGCATGCCATGGATGTTGATTTTGTAGGAATGATTGATTAATTTATTGCTATGTATCAAGACAATGTCACTATGTACTCCAAGAGAAGGGATGAGCACTTGAAACACTTAGAAAAGGTATTAATTAGATGCAAAAAAATTGGTATCTCCCTCAATCCTAAGAAGTGTCATTTTGGAGTTCAAAAGGCTAAATTGCTAGGACATATATGGTCCAAGGAGGGTGTTATGATTGATCGTGAAAGATTTAAGGCCATTGACAAAGTGCCCATCCCATAGTCCAAGAAAGTAATTTAATCTTTATTTGGACAAATTAATTTTTTAAGAAGATTTATGTCTAACTTTTTAGAAATCACCCTACATATTACTTCTATGTTGAAGAAGGATTAAGTTATTAAATGGGATGAAAGGTCTTTGCAAACATTCAATGATGTCAAAGGAGATTTGAAGTCTACCCATGGTTTAGCCAATCTTGATTACACCAAGTCATTTCAAAAAAATTTCCTTTATGTAATCCCATATTCCAAGAAAGGAATTTAATCTTTATTTGGACAAATTATTTTTGTAAGAGGATTCATGTCTAACTTTGTAAAAATCACCCTACTTATTACTTCTATGTTGAATAAGGATCAAGTTATTAAATGGGATGAAAGGGCTTTGCAAGCATTTAATGATGTCAAAGGAGCTTTGAAGTCTACCCCTAGTTTAGCCAATCTTGAATACACCAAGCCATTTCAAAAACTTTCCTTTGTGTAACCGCATACCATTTCTTCTATTTTATTACAAAAGAATGATGATGGCCATGAACAACCCATAACATTATTCAAAAATGTTATACAAGGGTCTAAGTTGAAATACACCCCTATGGAGAAACATGCTTATTCTTTTCTGAAAGCAATTAAAACATTTAGATCTTATATCTTGAGTTCAAGGATTATTGCTTATACCCCTCACACCATGGTGAAGGATATCTTGACTCAGACTAACATCTCTAGTAAAAGGTGTATATGGGTAAATAAGTTACAGGAATATGATATATACATACAAATAACTAAATTAGTGTAAAGAATGGGCTTGGTCAGGGTTATGGCTAAGGTAAATATGCAAGTAGTTGAAGTGAACAACATTATTGCCAACACTTGTAGTGCTTTGGATTAGTTTAGTGCATCCCAGTGGTATAAGGACATTATTTACTATCCATAGAGTATGTGTTGTCCTCCCAAATTAGATAAAAATTAGAGGACTCTCAAATTAATCTCCTAGAAGTAACTCTTGATTAACAGTGGATTAGCATGGAGAAATCATGATGGGGTCATTTTGAAGTGTGTGTTGGAATACCAAGTTGATGACTTGATTGAATATTTTCATGGTGAAGTGTGTGGTGGCCATTTGGCACCTAAAGTTATTGCTCATAAAATTATTAGAGTTGGTTGTTGGTGGCCATTGCTATTCAAGGATGTTGCTTAGATAGTCAAGCGATGTGAAAAATGTCAATACTTTTTAGGAAGATTAAAGGCATCTGGTTTTCTCCCTTTACAAAAAGTTGCTATTGAAGATCTATTCAGGCAATGGGGCATGGATTTCATTGGTGAGATTAGTCAGGCTTCAAGTTTTGGTCATAAATGGATATTGATTGCAACTGATTATTTCACCAAGTGGATAGAATCAATCCCCAATAGGAAGGAAACACACCAAGTTCTGATGGACTTTCTATTAAATAAAATTATATGTAGGTTTGGTGTGCCAGTCAAGATCATTACTGATAATGCAATGAGTTTTAAAGCCAAGCCTTTGGATTTTATCTGCAAATATTATGGGATTGATCTCACTTATTCTTCCAATTACAATCCTCAAGGGAATGAACAAGTGAAATCAAGTAACAAAAACTTTCTCCAAATTATCAGAAGGATGTTGGAAGTTAATAAGAAGAGGTGGGGTGAACATTTGAAATTTTCCCTATGGGTTGATAGGATTACTCCTAAAAGAGCCATAAGAAGGAGCCCTTTCGATCTTATCTATGGAACTCAAGAGATTTTGCCCATCAATCTGTAACTTCCTACCTATCATCTGATGTAGCAACTTAAGGAGGATGAATATGCCAACGACTATGATTAAAGAATGAACCAAATTGTGGAATTGGATGAGTCATGAAGGTTAGCCCATGAGAATCACCTCAAGTTCAAAGAGAGGTTAAAATAAATATTTGATAGGAAGGTCACTCCTATAACTTTTCAAGTAGGTGATCTAGTTCTACTTTGGGATATAAGGCATGAATAAAAAGGTAAACATGACAAGTTTGATGCTTTATGGATGGGCCCTTACTTAATCGACTATAGGATTGGGGAACACACTTTTTCCCAAAAGATCTAGATGGAGAAATATTACAGTTGCCTATCAATGGTAGGCATTTGAAAAACTTCTTGGATTGAGTCCATTTGTAATTATGTACCATATTGTATAGTGTCTTATTTCTTTGTTTTCTTTTTGTTTTGTCACCCCTTTATTTGGGCCTTGTTTGTATAGTTCTTATCATTGTGTTTTTGTCATGTATTCATTTTTGGATCCTCCTGATTTGTGTTTTTTGTAAGGGTGCCATATTTTTTTTAGCCTTCCTATTTTCTATAAATTTTTTATTCCTGACTCTATGGCCCAATATATTGGCACTTGGTCTTGCGTTTTGTGGTTATTTGCACACCTGTAGGGGGTATGCATCCTTGGGAGAAAGCATATGTTAGTGCATGATATTGTATTGAGGAAATTATGCCCTTGTCAATGGAGAATGCCTAAAATTTAGACCACACTGAGTATTGAAGTCCATGTCTAAGTCTTTTTATCCTCATGCATTCCTTGGGAAGGTCAAGTTCTTTGTAAAATTTTGGTTGAGTCCTTTGTGTGTTATCTTTGCTTGGTAAAAGTGTTTATCCCTTAGGCTTTTTGGTCCTCTTCTAATGAACATAATGCTTGATGAAAATGGTTTTTTGGAATTTTTGTCTCAAGCAAAAAATCCAAAGACTTATTTTTGTTGGACATTTTGTTTGGTAAATAAGTCCTAAAACATTCCTTTGTTTTAGAAAAGGATGTCAAGTCTTATTTGTTTTGAACTTTTTGTCCATGACAAAAAATCTGAAGGGCACTTGCCCTTCAGGTATTTTTCCCATCCAAAAATCTCAAAGGAATTATTTACTTTGGCCACATCATTTTCAAGAATCCTGAAGGACAATTTCATAAGTTTTGAAGGGTATTTCTATAGGTGGAAGGATACTATCAACATTTCTAAATGATAACTCAAAGGGCACATGACACTTTTCAAAGTCTTGAAGGCCACTTTCAAGACTCCCCAAGGGGCACTTTGGACATTTTTTGGGACCTTTCCAAGACTTATGAAGGGTATTTTCCACTTTTAGATGGCACTCCCAGGCATTATCAAGGGCCATTTCATGAAGGATTCCCCAAAAAATATTCCTTCAGGTCATGCGCTCTCAAAAATAAATGAAGTCTCTTTGGAGGGTGGAAGAATGTTTCACTTCTCCTCAGGTTGATTAATGATACAAAGGTAAAAGATATCCAAAGGCCCGTGTGAGCATATATGATGAACACATGATAACATCTCAAAATGATTTTGGTTTCAGTTCTTTTTATAAAGTTGTCACACTTGTGTTTTTTCTACCAAAAGTGCAAGTAGTTTCCAAAGTCCAGACTCCTCAAATCATGCCATGTGGTAGTCTCTTGGAGGTTTTAGTTTTTAGGCCCTTTTGGAGGAATGCCTTATCTCAAAAAGGGGGAGGATGTGCAATGAGTCCTCAAGGACCAGGACATTAGGGTGGTCAAGTAAGATCATGACACATGGCACTTTTAAGAGAGCTTAGAGTATATTACACCAAGACACCAATGAAAATGAAGGGTGAGACATTGAAAATGTGCCTAGCACCTTGAGTGCCTATATTTTTGACACATGTCAAAGTTGTTCTTTTCAAAGGAAAGTTTGGGTCATGTGGCATCTCCTCACTAAAGAATATGAAGGTGATGAGGTGAAAAGGTTCCTAAAGACCCAATGAGTGATAGAGGTGGATTTTTCCTTATTTGATGTCACGTGTCATAGGGAAAATTATTTAGATAGAAGAGGAAGAATCATTTTTCCCTCCTTTTCTTTTTGAATGATGCTTGAGGATATTAATGCAGTAGATAAAGGTTAGTTTTTCTACACCAAGGCTTAATTTCTGACTCTAATTTTAAAATGGGTTGACTATAACTAAGTATTTTCCTTCATTTTAATCCACCTTTCACAATTGGAGCTCACAATTATGTTTTCAAGTGATTTGAAAAATAGAGTAGTGCGAGATGAGAATAATAACTACTGTCATATCTTTCAAGTGATTTCTTGCTCAAGTTACATATTTTTCATCATGGTTACAAGTAAGTATTCTCTAAGTTATTGAATTAGTTATTTGGAAGTGAAGTTTGGAGGAATTATAGAGTAAGCCACTAAGAAAGGGTATTTTTTAGTTTGAGGGAAGGCAATGTCATGTCGATCAAGAAAAAATGTCTTCTTCTTTAGTCCCTCTAAAAAGTAGCATTACCTCAATTCTTGATGGGATTAAGGACACTGATGTCCAAGGTTTAGATTTTTATACCCTATAAAATATTTTGTATAAACCTAATCCCCCTAAGGTGATAAATAATTTGGGTATGATTTATATGGTTCTTGCATCAACTTTTCTACTAGCAGCCCCATATCCAAAGCTGGTCATTACATGTGCAAAGGTGTATCATGAGGATAAAATAATTGTACTTAATGAGAACTAATCACTTGTCTTCTCATTCACCCATCAAGCTCTTAGTGCCATGCGTAGGATGATAACATAACTTGAGGGAATTGTTCTGACTATGAAAGAGTGATAGATGTATGCTAACAAGAATGATAGCCTCTTTTGGGATATTGTAAACAATTGTTGGCTCACCAAGAAGATAACTAAGGTTTTTAGATTGAATAAGAATATTAAGTTAATTGATTTCAAGGAACTACCATGATATTCATCACCATGGTTGCTAGATTTTATAGGGTACCCATAGTAGAGAAGTTTGAGATGTGGATGTTTTCCATCCTTATTTGTGTGATGGAGAGTAAGAAGTAGCTAGACTAGGCCTCAATTCTGAGTAACAACCTACACAACCAAATAATATAGTTTTGGGTGGCCATCTCTTCCAATGAGGAATTTAATGGTACATTTTACATGACTTCTTACCTCATGTATAGCTTAGTACATAATAGAGATTTCCTTAGAATCATTAGGAATCCCTCCAATTTTAGAAATTATGAGTTGTATCCTGAAATGACTTTGGAAGGTTTTAGGAATAATTGGGCCAAGGTCTATAATTTTTTAATGCCATGACAAGTGTCTTATACCTTTTTAGGAGCTTAAATATAATGACCAAGGTGGCCAAGGAGGTGATCAATAGGTTTAGTGTGGTGTACATTCAATTCTACACCTTTACATACATTCGAGTGAGTGGCTATTCAGGGGTACCCCACAAGCTACCTAGGTATGTTGATGACAAGGTAACACTCATGTAATTGTGCATACAAATGGTTCCCCCACATGAGATGATTGTGATAAATAAAATTAACAACCCCTTCAAGTTCCCTGTGTAGATAGTATATTATACATGTCCTACTCCAGCTAAAGAAAAGAGGTTAGAACAAGAAATGGGGTGGCTTCATATGGACAAGATGCCTCCTCTATCCAAATATGACATAATTTTGTTGGTTAAAAATGATAGGAGTGTAATTATGCACTAGGCACAATACAAGGACATCTAGTTAGAATACACAATAGAGGAGCAAGTAAGGAAAATTGATTACCTAAGGCTCACCGTTTAAGGGATTGTTACATATGGAATCATCCCTATCCCTAATGACATGGTGTATGATAAGGCTGAAATGTCATCAAATTACACTATCAAGGATATATAAATGTAGCCTATATCCTAAGAAAACTTCACAGTCACAAAGAATGACTCAATTACATGGAGGGTGTATCATATAATGAAAAGAACCTTCAAGTGGTTAAACTCCCAAGGTGTGGACCTCAGTGCATATGATACTCCTACCCTCAAGGAGCTAAGAATTGTATATGATATCAATGAGATTATTCCCCCTCACACTAGACATTTAGCAGGCCCTCAAGTAGAGGACAAACATAAAGGGAAGAAGCTGGCAGGTGATACTGGTTTCACCAAACTATTCAATGTTGACGAGATTACAACAACACAATTTGTGTTTGGACTATTTTTCTCAAAATTGACAAACCTTGCTAAAAATTGGACTCAAATTTTTATGGAGAAGGTGCATTTTTTAAGTACTTCTCCCATTTCAATCACTATTGAGGGAGCTCCTACCACATAATCCAAACCAAACATTGCACCATCCCCTCAACTTGAGCAATCACTAGAGCCCATTCCACCCCTAAAGATGTACACAAAAAAAAATGAGACGGGAGGAGAAAGTAGAGCAGTTGAAGACTAAAAGTAAGAACAAGGTATTATAACCTTTCACCTATAACCCCCAAGAAAAGGAAAGAGGTTATACATCCAAATGCACCCTCTCAACATGAAGCCACATAATCCCAAGGAGAAAAGTCCTTATATGCCCAGTTGCTAAGGGATATGAGTGACAAAGAAGACTCAAAGGAAAATAGGCCAATCATGGAGATGATGAAGCAATCCAAAGCATTCACTCCTCCCCCAATGAGGACCACCCAAAGAAATCTGAGGTAAAGGTTACAGACTCCTATCAAGGTTCCAGTAATGGGATTATTTGGACCATAAACACCCTTGGGAGGAGAAGACAAAGGTGATGAGGAAACTATGTTGGCTTCAAATGACCATTTTTTCCTTTGAAAATGTGACACAAGTAGGTGTCGAGGTGGCCATGTAAGCCCAAGCTCCACTCTAGAAAGAAGCTGTCTCCTTGGACATAGAACCATTTTTCCAAGATATGTTCACCCAACCATTAGGCCAAGAGGTGGAGGGTGAGACAAAAAGTATGTAAGGGCTTGGGGAGAAACTTGAAAATGAGTAGAGGCCAGAAGAGCAAGCCCCCACTAGTAGTAAAAAGATAGAAACTCAATGAGAATAATAACTAGATGTTGTGGAAACTATAGAGACAACCCCACAAGACCATCCCTCTCTATTACACACAAGTTCAATACAAGAAATAGAGGATGCACCTGAGGGAGATAAAGTATTAAGCTTGAAAATGGGTACCCCTATGCCTTTAGGTATAAATAAAGAGGTAGACTAGGGTGATGAAGTTTTAAGGGAGGGACCTTCAATAGGAAGTACTTCTATTGAAGTACCCTAGGGGCTCCTTCCCAAAATAAAGTTCCATGATCCTACTAGGCACAGGAGTTTTGAGGCCATGATTGGTGATAAGCTACTTGAGGGTGATAAATAAGATGCCATAGCCTATTCTTAGATCTCCCAACCAATTTCACAATATGAGATAGAAGCAAGACCACTTCATTAGACCACAGGACAAGAGAATGACATTAGTAGACTACTGTTGGGGTCCCAAAAGAAATCTAAATCAGTTATTGAGGTCATGGAACAAGTTGAACCAGGTAAAGAGGGAGAGTAGGAAGCTAAAAGGGATAAAATCAAGTTTGATATCAATGAGGATACATAGAAGATAATAATAGCCTCACACCCAACCCTTTTCACTCTCCCTCTAGTTACTGTTCTATTCACACCACCATTCAGTGCATTCAAGCCTCCCTCAAGGTCCACAACTCTAATGGGTTTTCAGACTAGGCCCTTCTTCTAGGTTGAAGAATATTTTAAGGAGAAATAGAGTGTTGAAAGTAAATTAGGATATATATATATATATATATATATATATATATATATATATATATATATATATATATATATATATATATATATATATAATGAATATTTCCTAATCATATAGGGAAAATCCTCCTAAGAAAGCCAAAGCACTTTCCAAGACCACTTTCACTAGTACTAGGGAGAAAACACAAGAGGTAGTTATCCCCCCCCACAAGGTGTTACAAAGAAGGATGCTCCCCTTAAAATCTAGGTAGTATACAGGTATGATTTGGAGGAGCTATCAAGGAATGAGATCAAGCATAGCTCACAAGTTTTAGCAAGCATAGTGGCTCATCAAATGGATAAGGATAAAACATTAATGGAGGAGATAAAGATGCAGAACAAGGGAATGACCTAATACTTGTAAAAGTTACTAAGTGAGCCTAAGGCAATGAATCCAAATACTAACAGGGCCTTGAGTGCACCCATTCCCTCCTGGGATACACTTGACTTTAGCCTCAATGAAGATTTGAAAAATAAAGGGTGGGAAACAAAACATTAGCAGTAGGACTTGGTAGCTCAAGCCAAGGAAATCATCCATATAGCCATGAAATGGCTTGATAATGAGACAAATAGAAGAGGAGAGTGTAGCTCCCTATCATTTATCTATGATGCTAATATCAAAAATTGGGAGGCACTTAGGACTAAAATGGATGAGATATTTAAAATGGGCAAAGATGACTTAGTTTCAAAAAATATTATTTCTTCATATGATCTTAAAATGCCCAGAGAATGCCGGTTGTCCATAAATCACAGGCTATCCATGATTAAGGATGGCACCTTTGATATAAAAGGAGAAGAGTAGTCTCTCAAGAATACAAAGAAAGAATTTGAGGCTTCCCTAAGATCAATGGTGAAGCTTGATGGTGCAATTGACTTGACAAAAAAATTATTATAATATGCTTTGAAGAACCTCATCAATGCACCCCATGGAGCCTTCAATAGCTAAAAGATAAGGGACTTAGTATCACTTGAAAAGTCCTAAAACTAGTTAAAGGAATTATACATAAAAAATAGGGAGTGCTCCAAGGGACCACCAAATGGATAGAAGAGTATAATGCCAAATTCAATAATCAAGTGGGTCTGAACAAGAAAATCCTTGCCACCATGATCGAGAATTTTTTTGCATACAAGAACAGGTTGGCATAGGGCTCGATCATCAAAGTTGATTCCATGATATGACCAAATCATTTTTATTTATTATCATTTGATGTAAATATTATTTTATCCTTCCTCTTCTACTCTCTATTTTTTCCTTAATCTTTTTACTACACCCATTAGTGGCACGTCCCTCATAGGAATATTTTTTAGACAAAGGGACGTTTTGGATTGGTTACACAAGTGGACAAAGGTTTGTTTTGTACCTTGATGGAGTGTGCTCTACAAGGCATATGGAGAGTGTCCTACTAGGATGAGATATCAAACATGTCACTTTAATCAGAGCACATGCATTATCCTAGGAATCTTTTTTATTGTAATTGATGAGCTCCAAAACCATAAATGATTTTTCCACCTGGAGCATCTCATTGAGATATGCCATGTATTGATTTGAGAATTGTATAAGCAAAGGAGGTTTGTTCCTTTACAGAGGTCGGTGAACCAATTTTTTTTTGAGAAAAGATCTATCACTCTGGAGAAGTTATTCTTGTGTAATCTCTTTGGTGTCAAATTGGTTTCTTATGTAAAACCATTGACAAAATTTGAGATCATATTGAAATGTTCCCCTGTTATAGAGATGACTTGCATAGTGTACATGTTGTAGAATTTCTACCACATGCTTTATGTATTTGAGATTCAGATGGATAATGGAATATATTTGTGTTTTGTTTCTTTATCTTTTTGTTGAAATCTAATGCATTATTCTGAGTTCTAAATATATTGGTACTCTCACTCTTTCCTTTTATGGTAGTCATTTGGGAAATGTGTTGAGATTATAAAATCCTTTTAGTTATAGAGTTCAGAGTGAAGTATTAATAGTATTTTTAGGGGTAGTCCTAGGCTAAAGGATTTGATGAGAAAGAGCTCTTGAATTATTACTTTTAGCTTTGCTTGTGATTCTTTTCAGGAACTGCAAAGTATTGTTTCATTCTATTTATTTTAAAGGTTCTAAAATATTTTGTTTATGGAAATTACATGATAGTTTAGTGAATTTATCCTCTCTCATTTGGGCCCCATCCATATGCTTAACACACCATTTTCATAACATAAGTGTTACTTTCATTTCAAATACATAAGATCTTGAATATTTAAAATGTATTTACAATTTTGTGATTAAAATGTTAAAGATTCAGTTTCTTATCTAGTTTCTATTATTGAATGTTTCATAAAATAGAGATTGTAGCCATCCTTTCATCTATCTCTAGTAGTTTGTGTATGACTTAAAGCATTTTTGCATTTTGTGTGATAACCCTTGTGGGTGAAGTGTGAAAACTTGGTTATGCTTTGGTCATTTTTCCCATATGTGCCAAGAATCCTCTTGAAGATTTAAGTGTAAAATCCCTCCATGTGAATAAGCTACCCTGTAGGTTCTCTCACCTTGGTTTAGGTAGAGCCAAAAGTAATAGGGAGTTAGCCATACCCTTTATAGGCGTCTCTCAATCATTGTCTATGTTCAGTTCTTTATTTGATGTTAAACCCTCCCCTGGGTATAACGACATCTTAACAAGTTTTTCATCATTGTTTTCCATTTTTTATAAGTGTGCAGAGTCAAGCATATGAGGGGTAAATTTGGGAACCAATAAGGTTAATGACAAGTAGGTCAGTACAATTGGCAGTGATTAGGTGCATGGAAGGTATAGTGAATAACAAGTATAGTCATGTCATGAAGAGGCATGTACATGGTGAGAATTAGTATGTATGTGCATAGGTATGTTTAGAAGTATGAATATGTTTGAGGAGCATGTGAACAAGGTGAAGAGGCATCATGGAGAGTTTCAAGGTGAGACTACAAGGGTAAGACCTTTAGTCTAAGTATGCAACTAGACTAGTCCTAGACCCTTCCTATCCTAATGAGATATCATGATCTATTATCAATCTTATCATAGGTTATTTGGCATTGTGTGATCATATAATTAAAGTGTATATACTTTCATAAATGTTTCAACATTAATTTTCAAGTTTTAAGTATTTAAGAAGCATAGTCATAGCATGTAAAGTCCTTGTGAGAAGGTATGAGTATGGTGACTTGTTAAGATGGATACACATAGGCATGAGACGTTATATGAGGTTGATTGAGCATATGTATCAAGTGTAGAGATAATTGATAGTGTCATGAAGGAGTGTTTCTATGTCTAATGTAGCATGAAGATCATGATGTATAGAGAGTATGGTTTAATGGGGTATAAGGTCCTATTTCCAAGGCAATTATGGAAGAGTGAGTGTTTTTAAAAGTATGTCATATTATTTAAAGTATGTTAAACAATTTTAAGGTCATGGTTTTAAATAAAATTCATTAAAATGTGTTTGGAGGTCTCTTGAGTGTGTAGAATGGAGGGTTCTCAAACCAAGAAGGATTTTCTTATGTTTGTTAGCTCATCAAACCTTTACATGGGAACCTAAGCTATTCATGGTATATGGGGAAGCATCTTAGATAAAAATTTAAAAAATTAGTTTTGGGATTGAGGGGATATGCTTTATGAAGGATTGTTAAGAATGGAAACATGTTTAAACACTCTTATAATCCTAATAAGGACCTGATGTTAAAGATGTTGATCAAAAGTGCCTAGAATGGATTGGTATGATTAGGTAAGCTATTGGAGGTTGTATTAAATGCTCCTAAACACCTCTAAGTCTGATTTAATTTTTAGGTGTGTCAGTATACCCTATAGGAAAATGTGCTATTTTTTCATAGTTTTGTTGTAGAAATCAAAGTTGACCAAGTCAAACTATGTAAATGGATGGAGGATGAATATTGAGACATGTAGTCTATGTCCATGAAGGTTTTTAGATAGGTTACATGCTTTAGGTGTGAAAATTTGTTGTTCTAATTTGGCTAATTTCTAGTAGGCGTCATGAAGAAGAATAGACAAAACCCAAACAATGTGAAAAGGTGATTTTTGATCTGATTTCATGAAGGAGTGATGCATTGGAGTGCATGGTGGCATTTTTTTGGACTCAAATTTCCTATCCATATTTTTATAAGGTTTGATAGTGAATGATTTTTTTTGAAATGAGTATGGTATGGAAATGATAGAGAATCATTTTCATGTATTGGAACTCTTTTAAAGTTCTCATACAGGTGTTGAAGGTCAATGTTTCATGACTATGTTTTTTTATAGTCTTGGCAGTTCTGTGTAAGCAAGTTGGAAGTGATGAAAAGTTGGATTTGAGTGTTATATTAATGTAAAAAGGTACATGGAATTTTTATTCATTAATTTTAAGTCATTATCATGCTTGGTAAAAGTTTTGGAGTTCAGTTTAAGTGAATAAAATGTGTTCACAAAATGGGTTGTCTATTCAAAATTGGACTGTGAGACTGTAAGTCAAGGAATTGGTCTGTAAGACCAAAATTTTCCATTAGACATTGTGATTTTTTCATTTTAGGATGATATTAAGATATCATAGGATAATTTTCATGCATCAAGAGTCAAGAAAAGTGTCTACACATGTGGTTGAAGTGTGTAGTCATATAAAATGTGAAAATTGGTAACTTGAGTGTGGCTAATGACACCCAATCCATAGGTCCCTATTGCTTACTTTCATGACCCTCATTGGCATATTTTGATTGATTCCCAATCATTAGTATCCTTACAAACATAATCTCAACTCAGCTAGAATGCTCTTTCCATGACAAATCCATCCCCTTAGGCCTCATTAGCTAAGGACAATAGTGCCCAACTTAGACTACATCACTGGTGCCATTAGTGTCTACTTTTGGTACTCCTATCCAAGTATATTTTAAGCCCTAATGGTCAATTCCTTCTAGTTCTTCATCCTTCTCCTGGTTATCCTAATGAGAGAACATTTAACCCATGACCAATAGTTCCCTATAAAAGCCCATTCAAAGATCATTTGGAGAGGGTTGGAAATTACCTTAAAGAAAGCAAGAATACAAGAAAAAATCTAAGGTAATCATACCTATTCTATACATATATAAAACTAAAACTACTCCAAGCTTATTCAAATCCTTACACCAGTCTCTAGCCACCTCAAGCACACCTAGTTTTAGCATTTGCATCTTCATACACACTATTGCATAAAACACATCAAGTGGGAGAACTACATATGGCTTGATCCCTTTTCAAATTATTGGTATGTAGGAAATGTGCCCACATAAGGGGTATGGATACATTTTTAGTGCATATTACACACACTAACACCCCCCCCCCTCTTTTTCAAAGTTTGTCAAAGCATAAGGGAGTATAGTTTTTGAAGACTAAATCCTCCCTACAGGGAGTTCCATGGACATTCAATAGTTGAAACTACGTAGACATGGTCACATTGATACAGTGAATAAAACCTAGAAAGCTTAGGTCTCCTAAAAAATAGTGGCATAAGTGGACTACAGCATCAGTGCCACTAGTGTCCTATTTTGGCACTCCTATCCAATCATAAAATGAAGGCCAAATCTATATTTGTGATAGTGTCCTAGTCTTGCATAGTGAATTTCAAACTCTATCTTAGCTGTCTTAATCAATTTCTAGCTAAGTCTTATTTTATATCCCTTATTACTATTTTTAGAAAGGATAAAATTGTAATCAAATTATACAAATCAGTAAGCTTAATTATTGCATATTTATTTACTAATTTTACTACTCAGACCCTTTAACTAAATTAGGAATAATACACTAATATTTCCAAAATTGTTAAATCATTTGTTGAACCTTACTTCGTTTGTGCTTAAAAACCCTAAAAACCCTAGGGTAAATTTTCTACTAATTTATCCTATATTTTTATGATTTTTTACCTACATAATAAAATCATAAATTAACATTAAATTTTAAAAATTCATATTAATTTTAAAATAATTTTCTTTCAAACCCTAGTTGCCCATACTAGGTCCTGGTATTTTCCCAATATTTTTTCAGTTTTTAACTAGCATACTAAAATATAAAATTCACCTTAAATTTAAAAATTCAATAGCAATTTTCAAAAATATTTATTTTTTTAAACCCTAGTTGCATCTACTAGGTCTCTTTAAATCACATTTTTAAAAATAAATTCTTGATTTCTTAGTTGCATATTTTACTCAGAAATTCACTTCAAATTTCTAAATTTCATAGTAATTTTGAAAGAAATCATCTTTCAAAACCCTAGTTTTGTGTACTAGCTCCTATTTGCTTCTTGAGGTATCACCGTACACCTAAAATCAGATTTTAAAAAAATAATCTCACTTATTTTCAAATATTTCTTACATTTTTAGAAAATAATGAGACCATACTTAGTCCTATCATGTACATGAATGATGAAGTCTACCATATATTAATAAAAAGCTTCAATATTTGCATTTCATGATTAATTTTCATAATATGGGATGATATTAAGAGAGTTATTTTTAAAAATGTTCAGGTACCTCTTACCTCACCTTCCTTAGAGCCTCTATCCCATGCCAAGTTATGTTACATAGTCCATTTTACTCTTCCCCAAGTCACTACCCATTGTCTAAGATCCTAGTTGACACCCTTTGTCCATTTTCCACCTTGACCTATTGATTATCTATAATCTCCTTCCGTAGCTATTACTAGTCCTATACAGATAGTAGATAATGTGGTTAGAGTTATTACTCAACATGTTACCATGCCTCCTCCACCTATTCAGGAGCCCCATCACCATCTTATTCCTTCCCATCCCATGCCCAACCCACCTATGCAAATAGATCCACACAAGGCTTATGATATTGTTGATCATTTGAGAAACACTCCAACTAATATTTCTATGTTAGAACTTCTTTAGAAAACCAATGTGTTTAAGGACATTCTTTATCAGGCACCCACTCAAACTTCTATGCCCATTGATTTGGAGCCTTCTTATTTTACATCGGTGGTCAACACTTTAATAACTATAGAATATATAATTTATTTTGATCATGAGGACATACCATCTTAGATAGTTATTGATAAAAATTTACCACTATCTATATAAGCTCAAGTTAAAACTGACATAGTTAAAAGAATCCTAGTTCATAGTGGTTCTAGACTTAATATATGAAATATTACATTCTTACAAACTATGGGCATAGATATGGCATCCATAAAAAAATCATATAAGAATATTAGAGGGTTTGATAATATACCATGACAGACATTGGGCACCATTGCTTTGGATACAATGATAGGGCCAAAAATACTCTCTACATAGTTCTAGGTCATGTCAGGTCCTCTCCATTATAATATTTTACTTGGATGACCTTGGACACATGTCATGGGGGCAGTTCCTTCTACTCTTTATTGATGTGCTAAGTTTATCCATGAAGGATACCTATACACATGCCCATCTGATAACCAACCATTTAGATATTTTTAGATTATAGAGTCATCTTCAACTATCTCACTAGATGGGACACCTCATATCATAGTTCACTCACCAACTCATTATATTTATCTTGATCAGATACATACATATGAGGTAGGAGAGACTATCACATCTCACACTCTACCACTTGTAGTTATGTCCTTAGCTCAATATATTCCACCAGTCATAGCAACTTTAGCCATTCTAGCTACTCCATCGGTCATAATTCTTACACACCAATAGTAGTTTGAGTATTACCAATTGATTTTACCATTATAGTTATTCCATTAATTGTAGATACTTTTCCAAAATTACCATCTTCTACTACTATAGTTGTTGAGACTCCTATAACATAGTTACCTCTTATGGTAAATTCTTACTTACCATATGTACATGATGTTTAAACAAATTCTTAGGCTTATTTATATGATGATACGACACCCACACTTATAGATGAAAATTTGTGTGGATTGAAATTTACATGAGTAGGCCCACGAGAGTATTGAGATGACTCTAGAGCTCTTATTACACATCCTACATCACTCTTATCATCTCACACTACACTCTCAAGATATATAGATCTCTCGGTACATACATTTCACATGGTTATCTCTATGGATATAGATCCAGTATTTCATATTTAGATAAGCATCACATAGCATCAACCATAGATTATACTACAGATGCTACTTGATATTGGATTAATCACATTACCTACAATGCAACATAGATCTATTATCAAATTATCACAGCAATATGGTCACCCATTTTATCTTTTTCATAGGATTACATACCATGATACAAACTCATGTATAGCTTTACAATAGAGATTAGATAAAATACAAGTTCAAGGTATTACTCAGATTATATCACCACCAGTACTAGCTTCACCACTTCCACCAAAGTAATCTACTACCAGAGCTAAACATCCTAAAGGAGAATCAACATCTCCACCACCAGAGTAACCTTCAATTCACCTTCAATAGGATGACACCATGTACATAGAATCTGCAACATATGATGATACTTATGATGTTGATCTTGAGGCATTTGATTATGGTTATGATCCCTTCCTCCATTTCCATCCCTAGTGAGCTCCATCCTTAGATATTTTACCCTCTCCAGCCTAATCTTTTATATCATTATGTACATATTGCTCTTCTCAAATGCTTGTACATAGTCTCCTTATGGTTGATTGTATATAGCTTCTTTTCATTTACATGTACATGGTTTTCTTATGATTGATTGTACATAGTCTTCCTGTGATTGATTATACATAGCTTAAATCTCAAAAATTTAGAAACAAATCAAAATCTCAAAAATTCAAAAAAAAATCAAAATACATCAAAAATTCAACAACATTCAAACATTTCAAAATACAAAAACATGCAAATAATCCAAAAACATTTTGATTATATGCATTATCCATGCTTTACATTTCTACTACAATTCTAGACTTACATTTGTTGTTATATGCTATTATTTGTTGATTTATCTACATTTCCATGCTTCACTTGATCTTTTTTGAGTGTGTATAATGATATCCAGATCCTTGATTGCTTAACTCAACACTTTGAGAGGGCATCATACTTATACATCGAGCCATACATCGATATACATACCCACTAGGAGCATCTTCTACATGACTACACCATTTAGTTTATGTCATTTCTACACCACACACTCTAGTTATCATGTTTATTTACATTACTTACTAGTTTACATAGATTACTCTATCAACACTCACAATTATATAACACTCATGTATTTTATTAATGTATACCTAGTCTTGTACTAACATGTTTTGTATACTTTCACTTCTTACCTTGATTAGTTAGATATGATTGTATTTCCATTTTTTACATGCTTTCCTTTATCACTTTGTGTAGCTAGATGTGATTGCATTTCTTAGTTATAGTTTTGTCTCCTATATGTGCCTTAGGACATTTTCCAATGTCCTTTGCTTTTATTCTTATGTGTGACTTATGACATTTGCCAATGTCCTTTGCTTGTACTCTTCTATGTGATTTTGGATTTCATGCCAACCTTGATTTTTTCAATTATATGTGTATGTGGAATTTGAACATTCCTTATATGCTTGCTTTCTAGTTTGAGTGACATGTGCCCATGTCCCTTGTTTTCTTTCCCCCTTGGCCATTTGATCCTAAGTTTAATTTGGAAAAAGTTTCCAAAACGTGATGAAACCAATTGGATAGCATAGATCTTGTCAAGATCTTTCTAACACTTTTTGTGGTTTACAAAATGGATACCGTATGCCCAAGTTATAGGTTACTAAAGTTATTTTACGACAGGCAAAATAAGGAGGTATCGCAATGCATGGCACAATTAGAATATGACAAGTGGACCAATCATCCATTGACACATGGTATTACATTTTTATAAGTCATGCAAAAAAATTGGTTGGTGTTTGGTTTTGTTTCAGCCTCCGATCTTTGATAGTAATCATATGGAGAACTGTGGGCCCCGCTATTGGCTCGCTGGGGGCCCTCAGTGATGGTCAACACACTTGGTTAAGGAGGGGTGCCTTGGCCTCCATTTCATATTGAAATTTATTTGAATTTTCATTTAAAGCATTATATTATGCTCACCAGATGCATGTGGGATAACTAAATTAAGTATTTTTAAAGCTTTGTAATAGCTTGGTAATACTTTACTTACCGTTCCCCTTATGCCACATGGGAGAACACACACACTTGCCACGCCATCCAATGTATTGCTAAGTCACAACTCGAGAATGGGTCACGTAACTTGAGATTACATACCACATATTATGCTGTGAGAAATGTTGAGTTGCCTTGAGATTGGAGATGAGACCAAGCCTTTTGTCATTCCATGAAGGCCGAGTCATATTCCTATACAAAGTAATGTATATGCTAATTGGTACAACAACCAATAGATAATCCAAGTTGGTAAAGCAACGTCCCATGATAAATGTGGTACCTCGATCCCACCAAAAGGGTGGTCGATATATTCAAAGGAAGCTACCTAACTATTAAAAGACTTGAAGCTATTTTGATTTCACAAATGTGGGACAAAAGATAGTTCAAGCACCCAAAAAGGGAGGCTAAATACTTGAACTCATGACCTCCCATGCAAAAGGGATAAGCCTTGAATAGCCAAGCTGTGAACTTGGAAGTGTTATAAAAGGCATGAATTTGTATTTGAATTTAAGCTTCATAGGACTGTGTTTTTTTATTAAGAGGCCGAGAGCTAGATGGAAGCTTGGAGATAGCTACCAAATGGGAATTTTCTCCAATATCCAACCTTGTACACAGTAAGTAAACCTTTTTAATTATGTTTTTTAATTAAAAAGAGAAGTATATTATTATTATTTGGATATACCAATAGTTTAAGTGAAGGGACCAAAGCACATTCAGAAGGGATTGAAGACTAAGGAAGGATTCTGTGTGACCAAACTTGAGTTTATCAGTGTAGGTGGAATTCTCGAATAGAGATCAGGCCTGAGGGAAGTTGTGCAGCATTTCAAATAATTTGTAAGCCATTTGTTGTGCAAATTCAATAAAAATGGTCCTCACTATTGGGTAGACCTAGAGACGTAGGTAAGAGATGCCAAACTTCATTATCAATTTCATGTGGTAATTTGTCATTTATTGCATGTTTTAAATTTAGTTTTCATATTTTTGATTAATCATGAACATATGCAAGTTATAAAAATTGACAATTTATGACATTTTATTTTAAACAAAAATAGGTTTTATTGGTGAATGGAAGTTAAAAGTCAATGGACGGTTCCAATCCAATTTGATAATCAAGAACACTTTTGCCAAACATTTTATAAGTTTTTTGAGTATTTTGAGAATTTGTTAAGTTTGAGAAATTCAAAATCCATAGTTTTAAAACTTCACTTTAAGTTTATCAGTGTAGTTTATAGATCAAATTGGTATCAGAGCAGTTGATCAATGGGATTTAACAGTTGGTTGGGTTTGCTTGTATTTCAGCATTTGTTTTGATTTTTGTGATTTGATAGGTACAATGGGAAAGTTATCAAATAGAGCCAATCTTGATGAGCTTGAAGCATATAGCCAACAGATTTAGGATGAGAATGCATTCTTAAGATCAAAGTTCTATTCCCTTCAAGAGTAAGTTGTAAGTTTGAAATTTGAGCTTGAATCTACAGATGAGTTCTTTATCAAATTGCAGTGTGGTGAACCAAAGAAGGCCATACCTTCTACTTTAGATGCAGAGACTATGACTGAATGCACTATAAGGTATTTACTAAGTAATTCATCTACTTCTTCTTTATATTTAGTTTTGGATTCAAGTAATGATGATTTTGGAAGTTTTAAACAACACATTAAGGGTATATGATCCAAATTGTTGAAGAAAATGGGCTTTAATGGAAGAGGTCTTGGTCGAGATGGCCAAGGAATTACTAACCCAATACAAGTAGAGCATAGATCTCTTCATGCAGGTTTGGGTTACACTAGTGAGTAGGTGGAAATTAGAGAAACTTCCTCCATGGCTAAAGGAAGATGAGCTTCTAATAGCAAAGGACTTAGGCCATTAGTAGAGCATGTACATTGTAAGAAGGAATGTAAACGAGGTATTGAGATTCCACCTCTTAGTTCCTACACTAGAGTTAGTACTAAATCTTCTGATCCACTTTTTATGTTTAAGAAATTTGTATTTAACATTCAAAAGATGATGCAATCATTCCCTTGCACTTTTTGTGGGATGCATAACCATAGTGTTGTATTTTGTTAGAAGAGGCATGCTATGATTAAGAAGATTGTAGGTGTTAAAAACCATTCTTGTCATGGAAAAGAGAGAAGAGGTAAAAGGAAGACCTCACCTAAGAAGGTTTTATGTACTCATTCCAATAAGAGTGGACATCAGATTGATCATTGTTTTAAACCTCAAACATTTTCTCATTCTAGAAATGGTAAAACTAAGATGATTTATCAACCTATTAATAAGGTCAATGAAGTTAAATCAATCCATAATGATGTTAAAGAATCCAGTAAGGAAATCAAGTTAACTAGGCAAAAATTTTGGTTAAGTGGATTAATGATGCACTTGTTTGTCAAAGCATTATTAATAATTATATTAAGGGAAAGAACAAGCTTTGATGATGCATTAGTAGAGCATGTGAGAAAACTTTGAGATAGGTTCATAATTTTAAGTATTTCAATTCTCATGTTGAATAGCTCTATGTTATGGAATCTCCTATTTATGTTGAGTGAGTTGTCTAGAGGACTTGAACTCATTTGATTAGTTGGAGATAATATTAGAATACATGTTGTAGGTTGAGTTAATTCCTTATAACACTTTCTCATATTTGACTTATATTTTAAGAATGTATCTATTTTTGGCACGTGGATGTATAGATTCATTATAAGACCCTATGGGCATGTTTGGATGTTAGGCAATATACACTTTATGTTGTTTGCATTTTTTTAGCATATAAGTCCCATACCAGGGCATTGTATTTCAACATGTATACAACATTTATTGTATGTTGTTGGCATTAACATATTTGTTTTATAGTTACATTGGGAATTATTTTAGTTTATTGACAGTTCACCACTTTACAGGATGTGACATGGGCAGACAATTTTGGTATGTTATGATCAGATTATTGGTAGTTGCAGATTCCTTTACTCATGCCATGTGTAAGAATTTTCATTGAGTTGTGAATCATTTAGTTTTCCAATGTTTATAATTTGATATGATTGGGTTCTATGTGATTTGATGCAGTAGACCAGTTATCAATTTTTAGGAGATAGTAGACTTTTAGAGACCAAAAGCCTCTTTTGTAGGGAGGTGTGATCCAGAGTTTAGTTCAAAAAAAGTTTCCAAAATGTGATGAAACCAATTGGAAAGTGTAGAGATTTTCAAGAGATTTTTGATTCTTTTCATGGTTTGCAAAATGAACATCGTATGTCTAAGTTATACGCTGCTGAAGTTATTTTGTGATAGGTAAAATAAGGAGGTGTCTCAATGCATGGCACAATTAGAATGCAACAAGTGGACTAATCATCTATTGACATGTGGCAGTACATTTTTTTAAGTCATGCAAAAAATTTGGTTGGTGTTTGGTTTTATTTTAGCCTCCGATCTTTGACGATGGTCGTATGGAGAACTGTGGGCCCCACTATTGGCTCATTGGGGGCCCTCAGTGAGGATCGACACACTTAGGTAAGGAGGGGTGCCTTGGCATCCATTTCATATTGCAATGTATTTGAATTTGATTTTAAAGAATTATATTGTGCCCACTGGATACATGTGGGATAACTAAATTAAGTGTTTTTAAAGCTTTGTAATAGATTGGTAATACTTTACTTACCATTCCCCATATGCCACATGGGAGAACACACACACTTTCCACACCATCCAATGCATTACCAAGTCACAACTCAAGAATGGGTCATGTAACCTGAGATTACATACCATGTATTATGCCGTGAGAAATGACGAATTGCCTTGAGATTGGAGATGAGACCAAGCCTTTTATCATTCCACGAAGGTTGAGTCATATTCCTATATAAGTAGCATATATTCTAATCGGTACAACAACCAATGGATAAGCCAGGTTTGTAAACTAACTTCCCATGCTAAATGTGGTGCCTCGAGCCCACCAAAAGGGTGGTTGGTAGATTCAAAGGAAGCTGCCTTACTATTAAAAGACTTGAAGCTATCTTGATTTCACAAATGTGGGAAAAAAGATAGTTCAAGCACCCAAAAAGGGAGGCTAAAGACTTGAAATCATGACCTCCCATGCAAATGGGATAAGCCTTGACCAACCAAGCTATAGACTTGCAAGTGTTATAAAAGGCACGAATTTGTATTTGAATTTAAGCTTTGCAGGACTGTGTTTTTTTATTAAGAGGCCGAGAGCTAGATGGAAACTTGGAGATATCTACCAAATGGGATTTTTCTCCAATATCCAACCTTGTACATAGTAAGTAAGCCTTTTTAATTATGTTTTTTAATTAAAAAAGAGAAGTATATTATTATTATTATTATTTGGATATACCAATAGTTTAAGTGAAGGGACCAAAGCACATTCAGAAGGGATTGAAGACTAAGGAATGATTTCATGTGACCGAGCTTGATTTTATCAATGTAGGTGGAATTCTTGTATAGAGATTAGACTTGAGGGAAGTTATGTAGTGTTTCAAATAATTTGTAAGCCATTTGTTGTGCAAATTCAATAAAAATGGTCCTCACTATTGGGTGGACCTAGAGACGTAGGCAAGAGATGCCAAACTCCATTATCAATTTCATGTGGTAATTTGTCATTTATTGCATGTTTTAAATTTAGTTTTTAGATTTTTGATTAATCATGAACATATGCAAGTTATAAAAATTGACAATTTATGAGATTTGATTTTAAACAAAATCTAATTTTATTGGTGAATGGAAGTTAAAAGTCAATTGACGGTTCCACTCTAATTTGATAATCGAGAACACTTTTGCCAAACATTTTGCAAGTTATTTTGAGTATTTCAAGAATTTTTTAAGTTTGAGAAATTCAAAATCCATAGTTTTAAAAAGTCACTTTAAGTTTATCAGTGTAGTTTACAGATCACCATTCTTGTATGTTTTTTGCTTCTTGAGTTGTATGCTTGTTGCTTGTTTACTTATCGATTGTTTGCAATGTCATAATCTACATCATGTATTATCTTTATTTCTTGGATACCATGATGGATATCATGATCCATCCCTCCTTGACAACTAACTAGACTTCCAATTCTAATTTAGTACATTTCACATGCTATTACATTGTTATATCTATCTAGGCATACTGATGTTGATTTAACAATATTTCATTACAAACCATGCTATAGCTTGAGATATTTTATCAATTGCCATTTTTATATCATGTATATTTAAGAAATAAATAGGGTTTTTATCATAGATATCAATTCTCCTAACAGTCAAAAAAGTAATTTTTAGAATACCCAGAACAACAACTAGACATCAAACTAGGTAGAAAAGACCAAGTAGATAATGAAAATGTCAAAGTAATTACCATATTTGGTCTAGGATAATAGTTCAAAGATTGGACTATAGCTTTAAGCCCTCTAGTGTCTATTTTTATCAATCCTATCCAAATATAAAAAAAGCCAAACTTTCTAGAACTAGAAATTAAGTTTAGCTATAGATTTGCACAATCATACCAGTTTAGAATTAGTAGTTTTCAATACACTTTTAATCAAAGAATTTAGATATAGGGGGAATCATGCATGGCATGATGGATCTCACTTCTAGTTTTAGATACATTAGTTGGTATAAATTCCAGATTAGAATCCATGTTTTAGACACTAGTGATTGGGGGTAATGTACACGGCACATTTGTTTTCATTTCTTTTTGAGTTTAGCATTACCCAGGCATTCTCATCAGTTGCATTCCTTATTCCATCTTTAGTTGGTTGACATAATTTTGGAGTGGATTTCATAGAAGCTTAACTTCCACATTTTTGAGTGGCTTTCATATAAGCATAGTGCACCAATTTTGAAGTGGATTTCATACAAACCTAGTCTCCATCTTTCAAAGTGGCCAAGAGTGGCTTAGTTTCCAACATACATTCAACTATCCATGTCAACATTGTCATATCACATTACATTCATGGGATTTAGGAGCTATCTCATATGACACAAATTTCATACACGTATCAATTTATAGCTTCACTTCATGGGGAAATGATGAAGCCAAAGGACTAGCTAGCCTTTATATTCTTGAGCCACCTACTTAGAGGGATTAGACACATATTCCAAACATAGATTAACACATGAATGATCACATAAATTCACTTAGTGGGTGATGATGGAGCCAAAGGTTTAGCCTTTACATTCTTGAGCCACTCTTAGGGAATTGAACACTCAGCGTCATTCATGATATTACTCTTGGTACAACACATAACCAACATTACTCAGCATCATTTAGCATCACTCAACATCAAAATATGTTTTGTATTGGTTTATGTACGTGATGTGGTGTATTTGTTCCTTTCTTTTCCTCTCTCTCTTACCCAAATTTGTACATTATTATTTTAGATATAAAATATCTAGTAAAAACTAATCTAATCTTTGTTTTCTATTTCATATTTACACTTCACAATGTGCTCTTTATGTATACCTAGTATCACACAACTTCATGATATTCACCCTTGTAGGTAAGTTTAGGTACGCTTTCTATTTTTCCTTTATCCTAGTATTTCACTTGAATGCATCACTATAATAAATGGGGGGAGGCAAATGTAGTCATGTAAAATGTGAAAATTTGTAACTTGAGTGTGGTTAAATGACACCCAACCCATAGGTCCCTCCTACTTTCTTTCATGACCCTCATGGGTATCTTTTCATTGGTTCCCACTCATCTATATCCTTTTAGACCTAATCTTAGTTCAACTAGACTACTCTTTCCATGAAATATCTAACCCCATATGACCCATCAACTAAAGACAATAGCACCAAACTTGGACTATAACATCGGTGCCACTAGTGTCTACTTTCAACACTCCTATCCAAGTGAATCTTGAGCCCCAACAGTCAGTTCCTTCTTGTTTCTCATCCTCATCCTTGTCTTATTAATGCAATAAAATTCAATCCATGGCCAATAGATACCTATAAAAACCCATTAAAATATCATTTGGAGAGGTTTGGAAATTATCATAAAGTAAGAAAGAAGATAAGCAAAACCACTAAGGCAATCTTCCCTATTCTTTGCATAGAACTAACCAATACTAATACAAGCTTATTAAAATCCTTACACCCATCCCTAACCACCTAAAACACACCCAATTTTAGATTTTTCATCTTCATACACACTATTTCATAAATCACATCAAGTGGGATAACTACATATGGCTTGATCCCTCTTCTAAGTATTGATATGTAGGTAGTGTGCCCACATAAAGGGTGTGGATACATGTTCAATATATCTTACACATATTAAGCCACCTATTTCTAAAATTTTATCAAATAATAAGGGTGTCTAGGGTTTTAATACTAAATCATCTCTACAGGGAGTTTCATGGACATCCGGCAATTGAAACTACATAGACAGGGTCACACAGACACAGTTAAAAAAACCTAGAATGCTCAAGTTTCCTAGACAATAGTAGTAGAAGTGGATTAAAATGCCAGTACCACTAGTTTTATATTTTGGTTATCCTATAAAATCATAAAATTAAGGACAAATATTGAGTTTTAAAAGTGTCCCAGTCCTGCATAGTGAATTTCAGACTCTGTCTCAACTGTCTCGGTCAATTTCTAGCTAAGTCTTATTTTCTATCCCTTATCGAACATATTGACCTCTTTGAATTGTTGTGTACCATATATCTAGATGTAAAAAATCCTACCCACCATTGGATATCCATTTGGTCCTAAACTTTAACTTCGTTCAAATTTGGCTAAGTATGGGAGCCATTGCAATATGCCTGAAAGGCCAACTTTGGACCACATTAATTTTTGCCTTGCTCACTCGCATGATCTAAAATTTGAACCATATAATCTCTTCACATAGGATAATATAACCATGTGTCAAAATAATATTAAAACATTTGATCATTTGATATATAAATCCATTAATTTTCTCACTCAGATTTATTTCTTCCACAAAGCCAACTATGTCAAGAACTATTTGGAAGGTCAACTTTGCACATGTATATCTTTTGATGCACTTCATTGAATGATATTAAATTTAGCACAAATAAAATAGGAATAAAAATAGATAAACCCATATTACCATATTTTTATGAACCATTCACATGTGTGATATATTCCACCATTAAAATGCTTACTCTATTCTTTCTTGCCTTATGCAAATTTGGCTATGTATGGGAAAACATTGTAAAAATGCATGAGAGCCCAACTTTACACTTACATATTTTTTGAAAAAATTAGGCACATGAACTAAGATTTATCTCATAATAACTATGAAAAATAATGAACAAACTCATGTGACCATTTTATCTTGACTCATCCACATGTGGTAATGGTGATGTCATCAAACTTCCTACTCAATTTTTCTACCACCAAACCCAAAGTGTCTAGATGAAAACTATGGAAAATAAGATTAATTATAATTATTCACACAAGAATTAAAAGCATAAAAAACATCTTTGGGACATATTACACATACTTAAATCACTAAAATCATCCCAAAAAATCTCTAACCATGCCAAAACAAAGATCAACGAATTATACTTCAAGCATACTAGGACAAACACATTGCACACTTTGTCATTGTCACATAGATTATCAAGGCACTTCATGCACTCACCATGACACCTCCATGACATCACCATTAAATAATTAACAAGTATCCAAAAATATAATCCTTTCTTATTGATGTCAATAATCCATCATATAGTAATATACAACTCACTTTCCTTATCTCTTTTCAAGCACTCTCATAATAGGAATTGTATCCCCCTTTAACATAATGGAAAAGTGGGAAAATATGATCTTGAGGAATTAAAAATACCAAAAATATGATATTAACATATTTTAAATATGATATAATCTCCCCCTTACCTTGAGCCTACCTCATCTTGCCTTTATAACTTCCTCTTGTTCCATACCAACACTCTCTTCAACCAAGCATTGCAACCAATGAAGAAAGAACACATAAAAACCACTAAAATATGATGGAAATAACCAATAAAAACTTGAGAGGGACTCTTCCTAATATCTTTGATCCATTTCACCTTTTGAGCATCTTCATATCTCTACACACCATGAAGAGCCACCACACATGCTCACTAGCCTTCTCTCTCAAACTACCTCAAGAATCATTAAAAAAACTTCATGACACTCAAAAAAGATTAAACAGGTACTAAAATAAATTTATAACTCTTTTATAAAAAAATACCTTACTTGTTTTGATAAGTTGAGTAAAAATCACTTCTTCTTCAAACAAGTCTTGTTTAGCCTCCTTGTAGCCCTACCTAGAAGTTGCAGAGCCCAACATTTTTAGTAGACACATATTCAAGACCAAAAAATTCATATATAGATTACCCTAATATGTCCCATCAATAACACAATTTTTCATCACTAATATCATCCTCTAAGATATACTTCCTTCATAAACTAACTAGCTAATTAAGCCTCCACCTTGATAAAAACTTGAATATTTTGAGAACCACAAACCTTTAATTCTCTATGAATATTGATTTGACCACCCATTTAGACCATTCATAATATTAATAATCCTTAGGCATAAATTCACAAGTAAAACCACTTTTCTATTATAGCCCAAAACCCTAAAATCTCAAAATAAATGAGGTCAATACAACACCTTCTAGTCAACACAAACTCCTAAAACTTATTGCACACCTAGAACTAACTATTACACACTTTTGGACCAAAATTTGAGATTCCACACCATTTGGAACATAGAATTCATATAACCCATTTTAGGCCTGCATGCCCTTAAGACAAAAACTAAGAAAACTAAGAGCACTCAAAAATCTTCAATTAGCACAAACATACCTTTAGACCAGAAATGCACCTAGAGCACATAAAAAATTAGTTTATATAACTTTCTTAGAATCAAATTATTCTTGACATTTTCATCAATCTCATTAAGCCACCTAGAACCACCCATTTTAACTTTGTACTACATCTCCTTGACAAACCTCTGGAGTAAGCTCATGAACTTGTTGCTCCCCCTTAACAAAAGACCATCTATGATTGGTAATATAATCTTAATCACACAAACTTGCTTTCCCACAATTCTTTATATTCCTTCTCCTCTTTGGTCATCTAATACTTATATTTATTCCTCTTCTTCTTCTTCTTCTTCATCTTCTTCTTTGGATTAGGAGAAGTAACTTCCTCATCCACTACAACATTCTCCTTTTCTTCTATGATTGGATTGATAATACATAGAGAAAATATAGATTCATGACATACCTTTTCATCTGAAGAATCTTCCTTTTAGTTTAGAACCTCATCCTTAGGCACAAATAATTAATGTTCTTTGCATGATATATGATTATAAATAGTGTGATGTTCACTTGAATCCATACATACCTCAGGACTAGCTTCAACCAACACCTTGGTCTCTTCACTCACAACATGAGCATATAATGATATCCCTTGGAAATCTTCAAAATCTGAAGCATTCTAGGAGCCTTATTCATTTTCATCATGACTCACACTTTTCATCTTTTGCTTCCATGTCTTAGCATGCCTTCTTACTTACACTCTAAGAGCCTGATTAAACCTATTCTAACTTATAGAATTTTTATTGTAGAACCTAGCAATATGACCTCTCTATACATAATTTTAGCATACCATACCTTTTTTAAGAAACATATCTTTCCTCACCTTTGGACATAAATTTGCAACATGTCCTATGTCATGAAAATTAAAGCGCTTAACTCTATTCACACTTTGTGATTAATGACCTCCATCATAATCCCATGCAAAATCATTTCTAACATGTCTCTTGAATTCTCTATCTTTATGCCCAAATTGATTACATGGTAAATAATAACAATTGAATCTTTCATACCTCATGGCATTAGGTTGTCTGATCTAATTTGTCTTCATTATGCAAGTACCATCATTTCTTGTCTAATGATTTATCTTCAAAGATTGATCCACCTTGTTCACATTAGTCTTCATATTATCTTGAGTTACATTCTTTTATTCTTCTTCATATCCAAGACTAGTTCTATCACTAGCATGCTTTTAAACACTCATAATATCTTCAATATCACATGAGATCTTTTCAAACCTCAAAAATGTCTTCACCTTACTAGATGTCATCACTAACTCATATTTCAGAGACTCATTTTTGGAAACATACCTTGAACATCCATCTTCTTTAGCTTTTAGACTTGGAGATAGAATTTCCAATTGACAACTAAGATGCTTGATCATATCTTCATGATCCTTTGTGTCTTCATTCAATCTTGCCTCATACACATTGAATTTATCCTCATAGTCTTTGAATTTAAATTTCATATTCTTATTAATGTTATTCTCAATCTTTAGTTCTTCAAGAGAATTCATTAATATAGTCTCATATTCCACCTCATCTTCATCATCATCTAAATCACTCTAAGTAAACACCTTTTAATGTTAGCAAATTCCTTCCTTAGCCATGAATAGAGATTCATATTTTGTAGGACCATCATCTTCATGATCATATTCTAAGTCACTATCTTCACTCTCATTTGATGAGATGCAGTCTTATTTTGTGTGGAGACTCTTCTTGTTCTTGAAGGACTTCTTCTTCTTGTTATAATTTCTAAATCCTTTACTCCTATATGTCTTCTTGTTTTCATCTTGACCTTCACCATTATTCTCATGCTTATGATGATACTTACTAGAAAATTATCCTATTTCCCCATAATTAAAATATTTGAAGGGTAGTTTATCCTTATACTTCTCAGAGCCTATGTTTAATTTACTAGTAATTAAAATAATTAGTTCATCCTCATCAATGTTAGATATGCCATCCTATTTGGATTTATTACCTTGAAACTTATTTTTAGGCTTCACCTCTATCTTGAATGCTTCTTCCTTCTTTGGTGGTATATCATCATTTACTCTCATCTCATATGTAGTAAGGTTGCCATGCAATTGATCCATGTTTAACTTAGTAAGATCATGAATTTATTCCATAGCATTGGATCAAACTTGAGAAATCAAGACCTTAATGCCTTTTGGACTACAACAGACTCTTCAATATTCTCTCTAAGTCCTCTAATGATGTTCAAAGTCTCATAAAACCTCTATAAAAATGATGCAACATAATCTTCTTCCTTAATCTTGAGACTTTTAAAATGTCTTATGTGAATCTACAACTTAGCAATCTTGACCTTTGAGTATCCTTCAAAAATATCTACATTTTGTACCATATCTTTTTATTAGATTTATAATGGATTACCTTGGTGTATTTGGTCTCTGAAAGACCACAAGTTATAGCATTTACTACCTTGAAATTATTCTCAAACAACTTATTTTCTACAATACTAGATGGAGAAGTAATATGAGTAACATAACCATCCAAAATAGATTGTAATGTATCAAACCCTAAGGACATAATGTATGTCCTCATCCTTGTACTTCAAAAATCATAATTGGATCCATTGAACATTGGTGCTTTCTTAGTAGATAAACCTCCTTGATGATTACCCATATTATACCTTGGATCACCTTTTAGTTATCAAGAATTTACCAAAGGACCTACTTTGATACCAATTGTTAGAGGTACAATCACTGATGGGGGGTAATCAATAAGCCCAAATATTTCAAATTTAGTTCTAATCCTTTCAAACTCTTGATCAATAAATAAATATATTTATGAGGCATACACATCATTCATATCAACGAACAAAAAAGACAATGCAAGATCAAACATATAACACATGACATATGTGGGAAACTCTCTTGGGGGAGAAAACCCACTAGAACCTAAAATTGGACTACTATACTATAATAATAAGAACTAGTTTAGACCAAATACAATTGATCAAAGAACTACAATCCCTATTTATTGAGACTATAATCCCACAAGGTGTTATAACACACATCTAACTAAGCTACAACAATAACTAGAATTTTATCAAGTTTCACATTAAAAGGAGGCTATAACCACCTTAGATTTTGAGCTTCCACAACAACACCTATAAACACATACACCTATGAATTGATTTCTTTAACACCTGATGATGAACCTCTGATTATCACTCTTCACCTTCAATCATACCTAAATAATAAGAGCTCTATTCTACGTAAACAATTATGACCTAGAGGTCATAAAAATAGTCATCAATCTATTATTATCTTTAAATCATCTAGAGGCCACTCTAACCATCATTTGGTCTAAAATTCACACACACAAGCCTTTCTAAAAACTTTCCCAAGTCTCTCACTCAATTCTAGAAACCAACACATTTCATTTTAGTATTTATAGAGAAAACATGATAATCACTACCTTGGTCAAAAATTAGGCATGACTTAATCCTTACATATTATCTAATATCAAGACACTTCTTAAAATAGTCTTCACAGGTTGGCCACAACATCTATGGGTCACCCTTAAGCAGTTGTACCTTTTAATAAGGCCCTTGTAGCCCTTATAGGTCTCATGTAAACCCATTCACTCCTTTAGCACTTAATAAAAAAAATAACATAGGACAACTTATAATTACATGGTTCCACTCCTTATTTCCCCTTAGACATCCTCAAATGATCATAGTTAACTCTACTTACCTCTGCATATGCCCAAACAACTCAAACACTAACTTGGTACACAAGAACATCATAAACGAATACATAGTCACCTTATAAACCATTGTTCATACTAAATACAAATGTTAAAACCTTCATAATTAAGATAAAGCATCCTCATGTAGTATATAACACTCCCTAGTATCCAACTCATTAAGAGATATAAAAACAATAACAAAATAAGCTCAAATAACCCTCTTGGGTCACTTCCAAAATAAGCACAAACATAGTCAAATTTAAACCTTTATATATTTGATTTTTAAAATTAGGTTACTTAGATGGAATATGTAGTAATATTCATCTTTTATTTTTATACCATTAAAAAATTCATCTTGGATAAAACTTTATGGGCAAAATACCATAGACTAGTTTTTTCCTTTGCAAATTCAAATATTCAAATGCAAATAGTCACAGTTAAACTTCAAACATATTGCTCACATATCATGTACTATAATATTTTGATAAATATATAACCATTGATATTATCTTAAATTTAATGCATATGTTCCAATTCTAAAATGTTAAACCTCAATCACGTGTACCCTTACCATGTTAACTCAATATGCACCATCGATATCTACAGATCATCCAAGTCTTTATTAAACAATGTGCACCATTTGATAAATATATATGAATACCAACTCACCATTATATCCTTATCATTTATATTTAATCATATTTAAATCATGAACACTTGGCACCATCTCATTGTATCCTAATATCTTGGAATAAACATGCTCTATTGATCATTTTTTAAGGAAATTGATCTTTACCCAATTTAAGCATCAAACACATTGACCTATTTGACTTGTTACACACCATATATCTATATATACAAAATATCACATACCATTGTATCTCCATTTTTTTCCTAAACTTTAAATTTGTTTAGATTTGGCTAAGTATGGGAAGCATTACAATATCCCTGGAAGGCCAACTTTAGATCACAACAACTTTTGCCTCGATCACTCGCATGATCTAAAATTTGGACCATATGATCTCATCACATATGAGAATCCAAACATGTGTCAAATTTATCCTTAAACATTCACTCATGTGAGATATAACTCCATTATTTTTGTCACTAATATTTCTTTCTGCCACATAGCCAACTATGTCAAGAATTATTTATAAGGCCAACTTTGCACATGCATATCTTTTGATGTGGTTCATTTCATAATCCAAAATTTATAAAAAAATAAACTAGGCACAAATTTGAATAAACCCATATGACCATATTATTTTTAAACATCCACAAATGTAATATATTCCACCATAAAAATTCTTACTCGATTCTTTCTTATCTTATGCAAATTTAGCTAAGTATGGGAAAACACTGTCAAAATGCCTAAGAGCCCAAATTTACACTTGCATATTTTTTAATATGATTAAGTGAATGACCTAAGATTTAGTGCATAGTAAATAATAATAATACTAAAAAAACCCATGTGACCATTTCATCCTGACTCATCTACACGTGGTAATGGTGACATCATCAAACCACCTACTCAAATTTTATGCCATTGGACCCAAAGTGTCTAGATGAAAACTATAGACAATTAGATGAATTCAACTTATACACACAAGTACTCAAAGCATAGAAAAAATCTTGGGGAGATCTTTCACATCCTAAAATCACCATACTCATCCTTGAACATCTCTAACTATGCCAAAATAGAAGATCAACCAATCATACTTCAATCATACTAGGACAAGCACATTACACACTTTGTCATTGTCACATAGGATATTAAGGCACTTCATCCACTCATAAAGACACCTCTATGACATCATTTACAACTATCCAACAAAGTGATCTTGAATTTTTAGTTTATTTAAAATAAATATGCTTGTTCTAATGGGGAGCTTGGTAGTGTGATCTAGGAATTTGACTCAAGAGAAGATGGTTAGTATCATATTAGTTCTAAAATGAAATAAACACACTAAATAACATAACATATCTAGGCCTAGACACTAAGTAGATCTTAGTTAACAAAAAAAAATGACAAACACAACTAAGAAGTAAGGAATAAAACACAAGAATTCCTTCACCTTCCTTAGATGCTCCAAATGCCTTTGTAGTGTTGGCTTGCTTAGCTTGTGCTCATGAAGTCCTTGGCAATGGAAGCTTGACTACCTCCATATCTCTTTGAAACCTTTGGCTTATGGCTTTTCATGGCTTGAAATCAATTTGGCATGGTAACACTAATTGCATAAAGCTTTGTTATCAATTCTGCATTATAACTTTGCATCAAAATAGCTTAAAAATGATGTAGTAAGGCCTCCTATTTATATATTTTTGTAAATGTCTAGAATCAACCTGAACCATCCATCTTAAGATTGAGATGTGTGGTTGAGGATTAATTCAATTTTTGGAATTAATTTTATAATAGGCTCATCAATATTTGGGATAAAGGAGCAATTAAGAGGTGTGGAGGGCATCATGGAAGGCATTGATGACGCATGGGAGGCATGAATCTTGATATTTGTGGCATTTATGGCCTAGAGATGTCTTCCCAAGAAATGAGGTCACCTAATGATACAAATATTCAATATTTATTTCCAAAAATAAGTATACAACAAGTTTCCATGGAATTCTTGATTAGGCTCTAATTTGGATTAATTAGCTCTTAAGCATGATTAAGCATTTTGTGCACAAATTACTCAAATTGATCAGAATGCCTTGTTATTGGTCCAAAATTTGACTAGATTGAAATCAAAAGGTGATGCCAGATGCATTAGAATCATTATCCCATTTATGATGCTACAAAAAATAAATAACAAAGGCACGTGTCTTTTGCAATAGATTTGATAGGAAAGAGTAATCAGAGCACCTAGGTGCAACATTGACATTTTGACTTGAAATGATCTGATAAAAGTTAGTTGGCCCATTAATTGTATTGCTCCATTTAGGGATACCCTAGCCAAAATTAGCACTTTAATATGTTAGTTTCACATCTTATAACATGTTTTAGTGTTTTTAGGCTAAATTGTGCATTTTAGGTGCAAATTAGCCAAAAGTTTAGTTGGAGGTTATTAGTGGCTAGATTTAGGTGTCTATAATTTACCCCTATTTGGGAAGGTGTTGAAAGATATAAGCATAGTAATGTATTCTCAAAGAATGAAAAGGTCCTATATGCCTACAACTACAATGATGATAAACTAACTATATGATTTCCCCCTTAGGAAATGATTGGCACAAGTGGGTTGGAAAATGATCCCTCAAAAAGAAAGAATTGAAATGAGGGGACCCAAGAAAGGAAATATGATGGGTTGAAAACATAATGATATTGAAAAGTAGTCAAAATCATTGATAATGCAAGTGGGATGGTGCACAATAGTTTTCCCAAAGGTGGTTATAAACATTTTACCCTGATAGTGGTAACATGGTATGATAACACAATGATTTGCTTAAAGGTGGTTATAATCATTGAGAAGATGGAATTGCCCTAGTTAGGACATGAAAACAAGATAATAACATGCCCCTATATTGGCAAAAAAAAGAAAAATGGTGACAACACAATGATTTTCCCAAAGGTGGTTATAATTATTGAGAAATGTAGGTGGGATGGTGTGTAATGATTTACCCATAGGTGGTTATAATCATTAGACCTTGATTATGGTAAACATGATAAACTTGGTCAAGGATGATGATAGCTTAACATAGAGGGTAATAATGAATTAAAATAACCTACTAGTAAGGAGATGTTCATCTGAACTAATAAAGGTTAAAATTCTTTTATGGTTAAATACTCTATTTGAGATATGATTGGGAGTGAATCAAGATGTTGGTGCTAAAGAGATGCCACCATTGCTAAATAGACTTCTTGAATCTAAGGTTTATTATAGCACATGTCGATAGGCATTATGATATAACATCATGAGGACTTGGCTAAAATATGCATGAGGACTGACTCCCATAATCTAATACTTAATAGAAGACAATGCACCAATAATAGAAACCATGATGACAATGTAAACATATGAATAGGAGTGGATTCAAGTGTAAGTGTGGACAATGAATCATCTAATGAACATAGATAAACTGAATCAAGGCAATAGTGCTTGAAAGCAAACAAATAGGTAGACAATGGTCAAAATAAGTAGAAAAAAACAAACAACACAATAGAAACCATACAAACATTGCCCCTAGAAAATAGGTGAAAAATTAACAAACAAAAAAAATGGGGGATTATAATAAAAGGAAAGGGGTGGCTAAGCTGTCTCCATATGCACTAGGCAATTGGATGATGCCTACATAGTTCCATGGATGTAATATCTAATAAAAAACTTTAGGCCAAATTTAGTTCTTTTAGGGAATGGAAAGAATGTGATAATTGAAGAAAACAAATAGAATGGATGTGATGAAGAATAAGAATGGTCTTATAAAATGGAAAGTGTGTGAGAGAAAAAGTCCAAAAAGGATGGGAAAACTAAATGACAAGTGATTTTCTTGTAACTTAGGAAGGGTTCCCAGAATCCTTAAGGCAAAGAAGTGGTTAATGTTTTTTGTTCTTTTATAATAAAATTTCAAATTTTTTTAGAATTATTTTTGAGTTTCTCAACTCAATAAAGAATGACAAGACACTAAATGGTTCAAGATCACAAAATGACAAGATCATTTAAACTAAGGTTTCTCCTAAAATAGTGAGAGCATTCACACTTAGGTTGCTCTCAAAATGGTGAGAGAATGTCTTAAGTTGCTCACAAAATGGAAAGAGCATGGCTTATGTTGCTTAAAAAATAGTGAGAGTGTGAGGAAAAGGGTGAGTAAGATGACCTCAAAAAGTATTGAGCACTACCTATATATTCCTAGAGTAGGACCTCAAGTCACTGTATTTCCACTGTTTAAGGGGAGGAATTCAACTAGTGTAGTAGTTAATTTAAAAAAAATAGACACAAATGGTATAAAGGCATAATAAGACATATGAAGTGGTAAGTTGGTATGTTAAGGATTAATGTTTCCCCTAGTTTGTCCATAGGTGGTTATAAATAAGACATAATGGCATAGATAAATGGTACTAATTTTCTCAAAAGTAGTTATAATTAGTGGCAAGATTGGTGGTAAGAAAGGAATAACAAATGAAAGATGCAACTGCCAAAACTTTTGTCACATTGTCCAAAAATATGATCTCTATCTGAAGGATTGTAACCAATTGATGAAACCGATCAGATACCTTGATGCTAAAAATGCATAATGACTGGAAAAAAATTAAGGTCAAATGGGCTAGGCTTTAGAACACACTAGGTTGATAGGTCAGAAGTGAAAAGTGGATACAATGAAGAGGATGGATAAGGATGGTATTTGTATAAAGAAGAATAGTGATAAAATGACATAACTAAAATGGTCCTTATAGATAATACACCTTAGCACTCAAGCATAGTACCTCTTGAGATGAATAATATTCATTAGCTCAAGAAGTTCATCTCCATATGGTGTGGTAATCTTGTATGCTTTTGATCCATAATCAACAATAATGATGAAAGGCCCTATCTAGTTGGGTTTGAATTTCCCTTTATGTTTCTTTTTAGCTGTGGTATTATTATGGTTTTCTTTAAAAAAAATATCACTAAGTTTAAATGCTCTATACTTAACACATCAATTATAATGGCCTTTGAGTTAGTTCTGATATGCTTGAAGATTTTTGATCATGGTTGTGTGTTTCTCATTAAGTAGGTCTAGCTATTACAGGTGAGCTACTCGATAGTCATGATCATCCATGACATTATTGAAAGAGATGCATAGTGAAGGCAATTCAACCTCAATGGGAAAGATAGATTCAATACCATAAACAAGTGAGTATGGATTGGATCTTGTGGGGGTATGATGATTGGTATGGTATGCCTAAAAGGTAGATAATATCTACAAGTGTCAATCATGATTGACATCATTGACAATCTTTTTTAGAATATTGACAATGGTTTTGTTGGATGCCTCAGTTTGGCCATTACTTTGAGGGTAATATGCTATAGAAAAATGTTGTGTGATGTTATATTCATAACTGTTATACATCCTTGTTCTTGAATAATCCTCCATTAGAAGATATAATGTCAGAGGGGATATCATAGTGACAAATGAGATGGTTGAAGATGAATATGGAAATTGCTTTCCAATCACGTGAGGGGTATAGCTTCAACCCACTTAGTCAAATATTCAATGGTGATAAGGATATGTTTATGGCTGTCAGATGAAGTGGGGTTGATCTTCCTAATGAGGTCAAGTCCCCATGTAGAAAATGGACATGGTGGAAACATTAGTTTCATAGTTTTTTCTAGGGCATGAATTAGATTAGCATTCCATTAGCATTTGTCACATTTTTTTACATATGTAGTGGCATCTACATCCATTGTGGGATAATAATAACCATTACACAAAATATTTTTGGATAGGACTTCCCTTATAGAATGAGCTCCATATAATCCTTCATGAACTTCTCTTAATTCTAGTGTAGACTCTACCAAATTTAAACAATGAAGCAGAGTTCCATCAAAATTATGATGATAAATGGTGGATCCAAGTAGAGTATAACAAGTGGAATGATGAATAAAGGCTTTAGTTTGTTTTTAAGATAGGTCAGGTGGTGGTAATGGTTGAAGGTTCATGAGTTGATGTTGACAAATTCTCGATGAGTAACTAATATTCTCTAGCTTTATCTGTTTGTCAAATTAAAGAGCTAACAATATCCATGGCATCTTTAGTTTTTACTAGCCCTTGGTTTATGCTCAAATTAAGAGTGTCGACCATGACTTTATATGGAACTAACTTGTCATCTTTGGTTTGAAAATGATATGTGAACTGATTGATGATTAACTAAGAATCACCATAAACTTGGAGATGAGATATATTCTAATGCACTACTTGTCAAATTCCTGTAACAAGTGTTTCATACTCGACCATGTTGTTTGTATAAGGAAAGTTGATTCTAAATGATTTAGTGATTAAATCCCCCTGTGGTGTAATAAAAGATAAGCTTGCCCCCAATCCATGTTTAATGAATGAACCATCAAAATATAGATTCTAGGGCTTCTCCTCAAGGTGTGTGTCAATGACAATCATTATGGATTCATCAAAAAATTGAAACATGAGTGGCTATTTATCTATGAGAGGTGCTTCAATAAGTTAATATACAAGAACTTATCCTTTGATTGCCTTTTGGTTGACATACTCTATGTTAAACTTAATGAGAAGCATGATCCATTTAGCCATTCTACCTTGGAAAGCCATTTTGGATAGTATATACTTGAGCAGATCTATTTTTGAAATGACCATGGTCTTATTATTCAACATGTAATGACATAGTTTCTGAGTTATGAAGACCATGGCCAAACATGATTTTTTAGTAGGTGCATAGTTATGTTCATATGTAATAAAGGTATGAATTAGGGAGTATACGGCATGATCTTTTCCATTGTCATCATGTTGTGCCAAGAGTGTCCCCAGGGCATGGTTAGTAGTTGATAGGTATAATAAGAATGGATTTCCTGACATATGAGGTAATACAATAGGTGGATTAACAAGATAGTCTTTAAGTTGTGGAAAAGCTATTTGGTAGTGATCATCCCAATGAAATGCAACTCCCTTATTCAAAAGGTGTGTAAATGGATGGTACTTGTCTACTAACTAAGAGATGAAGCATTTAATTAATTGGATGTTACCCTAAAAACTATGGAGTTACTTTAAATTGGTTGGTGGTGGCCTCTCAGTTATAGCATGTAATTTAGCCAAATTGACTTCAATACCTCTACAAGACATGATGAATCTAATTAATTTACCTAAATTTATACCAAACACACATTTATTCAGATTTAGTCTGAATTTATACTCATGTAATCTTTCAAATATATTATGCAATACTGATAGATGGTCGACCTGAGTTTTGGATTTTCCTAATATGTAATTGACATAGTCTTCAACAATATCATGCATCATATCATGGAATATGATAGTCATGGCCATTTGATATGTAGCTCCAATATTCTTAAGGCCAAATGGAATTACCTGATAACAAAATATTCCCCATGGAGTGGTGAACATTATTTTATATTGGTCTTCTAGTTCTATTCTGATCTAGTTATATCCTGAAAAGCCATCCATGAGTGAAATCATTTCATAACCTACCATGGAGTCAATGATCATGTCAATATTAGGCAAGGGAAAATCATCTTTAGTACAAGTTTTGTTGATGTCTCAAAAATTAGTATAAGTTCTAATCCCTTTAGGCTTTTTTCTAATAGGTACCACATTAGAGATCCATTCTAAGTAGTCAATGGATCAGATACATCTTGCTTCTAAGAGTTTTTCCAAATCTTTATTTACCAATACAACAATGCAAGGATGCATCTTATGTAACTTTTTTTTTAATAGTTTGGCATCATGATTAACCACAAGGTGGTGCAGAACCAAGGCAGGGTCTAAACCTGGCATGTCAACATAGGCCCATGCAAAGATATCTACAAATTATCTCAACAAAGTTGTAAAGATGTCATGTTCCTCTTCAATTAGAGACATGCCTAATTTTATTCGTTTAGGTCTAATGGAGTCCTGATATTTACCTATATTATATCTTCAACTAGAAAGGTCAAACCATCTTCTAGAATAGTAGGTAATAACTTGAACTATTGAATTATGTCAGGGTCCTATATTAGAACTTTCTCTTCAACTTTTGTTAGGAATGATGAATATAAATCCCCTAATGGGAGATCTAGCCATGTGAAAAAAATAGTAAAAAATTATTGAAGAATTTGATTAAATACTTGTTACTCAAATTTTAACTTAGATCCACCGATAAGTTCATCATTGGTGGTCTCCTAGTCTAAATTCAAAGAAAAATGAACACCCTTATTTAATGGTGCCTGAAATAGACTTTTACCACTAGACTGGCCTTTATTTTTACTTTTTCCCTAGTCAGAAAGTGCTTTAAAGAGGTTTTCACTTTGGGACCTCAATGTTTTAGTTATTTATTTTTGGCTAAGGGTGTTCACTCACTCTCTAAAATAGGTTGTAGGATCCAATATGATTGAGAAAATTGATTTGTGATCTTCTAACAGAATGTTGTCTCTAAGGCCTAAGAAATCACATAATGCCTCATCATTTTAGAACTCATCAATTGATATACAAATTCTTGTTGGTCTTAATTTATCAGTTGGGGATAATATAATGGTAATGGGTTGCGATGAATGGCTATAATAAGGGTAAAAATGGCATTGTTATCAAACATGTTAGTTTTAGCTAGGTCATCGAAGGTGAGGCTATGACCAGATTCTGATTCACTATTGACATCACCCCCAGGTGGTTTAAATCCAAGTCTAGAAGGTCTTTCATACTTAATCATGGAAATTAGCTCAATGGTTCCTTATTGATTCAGTTTGAGGCCTCTTCCTTCATAATTATGATGCTTCATGATCCTATTGGGAATAGGATACTTTGTACTCTTATAAAAATTAAATTGGTTGTCATTGTATAACCATGATTTGTCCCCTTCAAGAGGGTCAAGTTCTAGGCCAGATGTTGGTACAAATGTGGCAGGTCCCTTATCTTTAATATTTTGTTACCCATGCATATGTGAAGTGAGTTTAGGTCACCCAAAGGTTTTTAGATTCTAAGGAAGATTATAAATATGAAATGTATCATGGGTCACATACTCTCCCAGTCTATTATCTAAAATGGTGAAATGATTGGAAGCTTCAAAAGGTGGTATATGGGAAAGAGAATCCAAGGTATTATAATCTATGAAATTATTCGATGAAGGATCAATAAGTATAACCTTCCTTTATCTTGATTGGAACTTGGATTCATGCCATACTGATAATTATAGCTTTGAAATTTAGCCTCAAGATGCTTGTAGTGTTCATATGAGTGTAAATCTCCTAAAATATTCACTTCCATCCTTGAGTGGGAAAACTTGATACATTGGTGCAGCGTTGACAGGACTACATGAATCTCATGTAACTAGGGCCTACCTAGAAGCATATTGTATGATAACTCAAGATCAATCACATGGAAAAGTGTATCATGGGTTAAAGCCCCAATGATAATTGGAAAACTAATGGTTCCTTGTGATTCTCATTCTTGATTATCATAGGCTATGATGGTTATTATTTATGGTTAAAGATCTATCATTATGTACCCAGGAAGCTTGATGAGCTTTAGAGACACTATGTTGAGGCCTGCTCCATTCTGTAGAAGGACATGTTTCACTTTATGCCATCTTATATAAAATTCTATGTATAATGGATTATTATGGAGTGGGCCAAGGGAAGACATATCACTTTAGTTAAATGTGACTTGTTGGGGTGGAGCTAGGTGTCCAACCAAATCTTGAAAGTTTTCATGGGATATGTCATTAGCAATAGTGGATTGGGTCAAAAACTCATTTAAGATGTTATTATGAATTATTAACATTCATAGAAAATATAAAATATAAATTTTTGTTGGCATCATCTATAATTTTTTCCCAATATCAAATTTCTTATCTTGGTTAGTAGTGAAAGTTTATTCCAAGGCTGAACAATTGGTTCGATGTCAAGCAAAGTGGTGGATGGTTGTGGGCCTAGGATAGTAATCTTTGACCTTCAAGTTGTGATTACAAAATCAGGATTAAATATTGGACCATTATTGCTAACCAATGTTGGGAATGGTGTGGGATCATATAGGACAAGTCTCGATTTCTAGTGCACTTGCATGTGGTCATGTGGTAAGGATGAGTTGTCAATATAAGGTCGAAAAGGGGAATTCCTAGTTTGCTAGATTTCCTATATACATTCCCAAGTCAAAGAAGGATTATCCATGTAATTTGTCTAAATGGTATTGTTTAGCAATGGTCTAGGCTGATTAGTGCTTGGTCTAGGATAAATGGAGATGGTATTAACACTACCCCCTATAATATGACCTATAACCCTATTGTAGTCATGTGTAACTACATGGTATGTTTGTTGTTTTTTACCATTATAACCTTGGTTTTTTCCATTGTTCTATTGTTGTGGATTCTACTACTAATTTTATTGATTTTACTAGTTCGGCCTTTGATTTTGATACTATTAATCTTGTTGCTATACTGGCCATTATTATCATTGTCATTGATTATTTTTCTACTGCTAATTGTTATGTTGAGGAAAGGGGTTTTGATAAATCCCAAGAGTTTGATTGGAAGTGGAAGCACCATTATCCAATGTTATCTCCCCATTTTCCAACATATTCTCAATTAAATGCATGATTTGGACACATCTTCACATATTATGCCTGTTGACCCGATGATAGTCAAAAAATTCATTTTCATGGTACCAATCAAGATAAGGAATTATTTATGGATAATGCTTTGGTATAGGCCAAAAAATTAGATTAGTGGTAGCAATTTTGTGAAATATAGATTTAATAGGTTCTCCTAGGTCACTAAAGACATGATGTGTAGGGATGGCTCTCCTAAGAGGAGGGATTTACAATGGTAAAGGCTATTGTATTTATTATGTAGGTCTTGGAAGTTATGTTTGTAGCATTGGTTAGAGATATTATTGGGTAGGAGTAAGTTGAAAAGGTGGTGTGGATGATGTTTACATTATTTAGACATGACAAGATTTGGTTACTCCATTTCCCACAACATTCCTATCATGATTGAATTGCTTTGGTCTTTCTTGGTTATTGCCCTGTGTTAGTTATGATGCTTACACTTAAACAGGGTGTTGATGTTAGCCATTTATTATATTGTTACCTTGATTTTGATTAGTTGAATTAAGTTTGATGACTCCTTTATTGATGAGCACCTAATCAATCAACAAACCTTTATCAATAATCTCTTTGAAAGTATGTGCACATTGTAGCTCTAGATGGTAAGCTATCTCGCTATGAAAACTTTTAGTAAACACAAAGGTTAATTGTTTATCTAGTAAAATATGGGTGAGATGACTTGAAAGGGATCTCCATCACTATAAATAAATTGAAAAACTCTCACCAACCTTTTTCTTTGCTTGTGTTAAATCCACTAATGGAATCTCATGCTCGAGATTAGAAGGAAAAGTGTTACACAAACTTATCAGAGAGATCATCAAAATCTGTTACTAAATTCTTGGGCAACTTCAAAAACCACTCCAAGGCTTGTCCAACCAATCTCCTTGTAAACAATAGTAAAAGGTATATATCATTATATGACACTAGTTAACATGCAACAAAGAATTCGGTCAAATGAGCCTTAGGGTCACATTTCCCTTTGTATTTGTCAAATTTTGGTGGTTCGTATCCTAGAGGAAATGGTATCTATAAATAATCCATTTTGAATGGATAGGAACACATGTCATCTAATTTGTAATTTTTAGTCTATTTTCTTGCCTGAATATAAGCAATTGCATCCTTCATATGTTGCAATTCTTGGGATAGAAAATTAGAAGGAACATTGGTTTGAGGGGGTATATTAGTTTGGGTAAATGGTGGGGAAGTCATAAGTGGGACACATTGACCAAGATATGAGTGAGATACCTATTAGGGTATATTGGTTTGGTTGGGGAATGGACCAAGAATACGTATATGTGGATTATGATGTATTTGAAATTTCACATTTGGTTACACGATATTCTAGTTTAGGTTGGTGATGAAGGTTTAACTTGGAGGATTTTATGGTTGGGATGGAGGTATATAACTATACTATGCCTATTGTAGTTGAAAAAGGACATGCTACTGACTGATTAAACCTTACTGTTGAGTGGGAACTTGTGAACCAAGACCTATCTCTAAATTTATGGCACATTTTGAAACAACAATTATCTAGTAGGTACTTGAGAAACATGGGGACCTCCTTGTTTCATGAATCCCTATGAGGAAGCAAAAGTAGGTTACAGATTCAACATTTATCACTAACCAATATTTATGCATTATTGACTAGTCATTGCTTGGTTTTGAATTGGCATATTGGTCTATGACTGAAGTGGTATGTTTGTCATTACCTAGTGAGGTAGAACATTTTTTGCCCCTGATTAAGGTGGCAATGTATTTGTCTTCTATTATGTTGATACACTGGATTGTGTCTGCTATTGTGGAATACTACTCATTACTTTTTGAGGAGGAGGAGGATTCATCACATTCTATCATTGAGGCATGCCATTAGCTATTATTTTATTACATAATCCTATAGATTGTACACTTGAGGAAGTAGCCATTTGAGGTTGGTGTGTAGAAACTCCTATTCACTAGTATGATGATCTACTCATGGGCTTAACTATAGGCACATGTTTATGGATAGTTGTTTGTAAATTATTACCACTTTGATCAAGATTGGATATTTTTTGCATATTGTCCACTACATTTGGCTCACTATTCTGTGTAGAGGCCAAAGACACTTCTTCAATAACATGTATATGCATCAAGTTATCTATCAAAGCAGTTTGTATGAATGGGTCAAAACTTAGATTCTCTTGTATAATTAGCTCTATCAAGACTTATATTGAAGGAACTAGGTCAATAAGAGGCTTACTCAACATGTTCATCTGATTGAAATCACATGCTAAATTTAGGCAGGTTTGATATCCTATCTATATTTTGTAAAAGTGATCTTTCATGATGTTTTTACTTCAATTAGATATATTAGGGTCTTGATACATTGTTTGGAATAGAGCCATAATATTTCTAGAAAAATCATGTTGATCATAAATAATATTATGGGGCACTCTTACTATACTTGGTAAGTTTTCATGGGAGAAGTCTGCTGGAAACTTGGCCCCTACCTCTATGGTTCTAACCAAAATCTCATCTTTGTTTTAAAAAAAATGTCACTCAAACAAAAATAGATCATATGTGGAAGCTGTATGAGTAGAGTATGACTATTGAAGAACCATCTCATCCACATGGGTATTATAGCTAGGTATTGTTTGGTTTGTTCTTGGTCTTATTTTGAATAAGGTGGTGTGTTAACCAGATAGTTAGCTAGTAGATCTTGGCTTTGTGCCCCTGATTGAGTATTGTAAGAGGGATAAGAATACATCTCATAGGCAATATTATCTGCATATGGGTCTTGCACCATTTCTTTTTTTGTAACTACATTACTAATCCCTAGATTGTACATGAATCCACTATGAGTGTAGGAATACATGTTGGGATCCATAGTCAATGTTTTGTGTAAAATGGTCAAAGAGTTCTACAAACTCCAAAAAAGGATAAAACATAGAACAAATGATATTTAAACTTGGTCTAGATTTTTCAAAAGTATCAAAAGGTTTATGCAAATATTTGTAAGGAAACAAGCTAGCATGAATTATCTAACGCTTCATTGTTCACACAAAGATAATAAAATAAATAGACTAAAAATCAAAATGCCAAACTATAAGGTTAAAGTGTTTTAAATCAGTCTAATCTAGGAATTTAAAAGTTGCTAGGTATTTTAGCTAGACATGACATCAAAATCTAGGCTCAAACAAGGCATGTGCTAGGACTCTTGGCCAAATTGTGTCAAAAGGTAGACTTTGAAAATAGATGAAAGTTTTACTCTAATGGATTTGAAACACTTATAACAAACACTAAGCATTTGATTCTTGGTCATGAACTTGATCAACTAGGTATAAGGGATGAAAAAAAAGGCACTTTAGAGATAGTTTATTTTCTCACAAAAATGTTATAAAACTTGGTTCTTTTAACAAATAAACTAGCTACAAGTGAACCGTATAACTATGCTTTAGAAAAAGTATCACAAAAGTACACTTAGATTGGTCTAAAAATGTACGAACAAATTTGAACTCTATGTAAGAGCATCTATGAAACAATATTTTAAATGTTTTGGGAAATGTAACGATGCTATACTACCCAAAAGGTGTGATAAAAAAGTTTGTTTTAAAAACTCTCTAAGGCAAAGACATTTTCCCATAATTTTGACAACATAACATTGCTTTTCATAACTCAAAATGTTATGATGCATAGACTCAAAGTGAAATTTTTTAGCACAAAATGTCTTAACTCTATCAAGTGATGATAATTATTATGAGTCTAAAACAACCTTCAACCGAAATTAGAAATTAAACCTAATTTCCATCAAGTTTAGTGCAAATGGTGAACCCACTTAACACATCAATCCTATGAACTTTTAAAGGTGCAATTCTAAATTTAGATTATAAGTGAAGGACTTTAAACAACTTTGGTAAAGGTCTAGACTCAATTGGGTAACATAACTATGACAAAGTGGATTATATGGCTCTCAAGCTTTTGATGAAATTTTGAACAAGGCAAATTGATGATCTCACATGGGCAGCATAATGCCTCTTTGTTCAAAGGAAAATTTGTACTATGTGTTTGGTTTGGATTGTTTGTTTACACCAAGTTTTGAATTCAAAAAAGACTTTAATATAGGACAAGACCAACTAATTAATCTCTCTTATATCCTAAACTGATAAGGTTGCTTTTTATTATTGGAATCTATCAATATACGTCATTTGAGAGGATTTTAAGTGTTCATCCAAAAGTAAATGTGTATTATATAGTATGGTGTTTATAGCCCCCTTCTCTCAAATCATAGTACTATGACATGGACCTTGAGGTGCACCTTACACCAACAATTCTTCCATGGAAAGTGGGGATTTATCTAAGATATAACAAGTTTCTGAATGATCTAGGGGAATCAACTGCACAATAACTTTTACACCAAACAATACAAAATAAAATCATAGATTTTGGGTCTGTATCACTTGGCTTGTTGTAAAAAGGTCTAGTCCTTTTATTACCACTACATCATGTTGTTCACTCAATGTAGTGTGATGTCCAAAGTTCCACTACATCCCATGTGTAACTCCAATTAGGATCCAAATGAAGTCAATGTTGAGAGGTGAAAACCCAAGTCAAAGCTTCCATAAAGAATTCATTAGAGGTGATGAAGTCCCCATTGCAAGTCAAATTTGCATAAAAATAAAAAAAACATGAAGGTAGAAAGACTTTAGGGTCATTTTCAAGGTCACCCAAACTTTGATGAGTTTTTGGGGAGTGCTTTAGATTAATTTATTTCTAAGCCTTGGAATAGGCTACTTGAAATAGGAATGGCACTTTTGATTCTAAGGGTTCCCTAAAGGGGATAAATGGAAGAGCATACACATACCATCCCTCTTTTTTCCAAACAAAAATTTGATTAAACAACTATTGTAAACAATAATTGACAAGTGTGTTCAATTTTAAGCCCAAATGAAAGATTTGGTGGTGTTCATTTGACCTGTTGGTCTTAAGATTATGAACTTTGAAAACATTCATTTAAGCATCTAAATTTTTTATTAAACACCATGACAAAGTTCCTAATTGATTTTTAAGCTTACAAAAGGTGATCTAAACATGTTTTTAGAAAATTTCAAGCTTGGTCCTACAATAAAAATGTTAGCATGTCCTTTAGCTTTGAATATCTTTTTGGTTTCAAACAATAAACTTTAAAAAAATAGATCTTGGGTCTGTGTTTTAGGAAAAGCATAGTGATCAATGTCAATTATATATAACCAATTATGGTTGCTTTGTCTAATCAATGTTGATTATCTAACTAACATTAGTTATACTAATGTGACTATCTTAACATGTATGTAATCAATGTTGGTTGTGGTAACTGACGTTGGTTAATCTATGCAACTAATGTTGGTCTTACTTGCTAATGTCAGTTACTATGTAAAATTATGGCAAACAAAAATGGTAAAATAAATTTAGAAAATCAATTTTCAAGATTTTTAAGGGTCCAAATAAATATTTTAATGTTAAAAAATGATCTTATTCAAGTGTGAGATGTGTATGGTCCCACCAGACATTTTATTATGTGATCTAGGAATTTGACTCAAGAGAGGATGGTTAGTATTATGTTAGTTCCAAAATGAAAACAAAATGAAAGAAACACACTAACTAGCATAAAATCTCTAGGCCTAGACACTAAGGAGAGCTTAGTCAACAAAAAAAAATGACAAATACAACTAAAAAGTAATAAATAAAACACAAGAATTCCTTCAACTTCCTTGGATGCTCTAAATGCCTTTGTAGTGGTTTCTTACTTGGCTTATCCTCATGAAGTTCTTGGCAATGGAAGATTGGCTACCTCTGTCTCTCCTTGGAACCTTTGGATTATGGGTTGGCTTGGATTGAAATCAAGTTGGCATGGTAAAACTAATTTCATGAATCTTTTTAATCAATTTTGCATTATAAATTTGTATCAAAATAGCTTAGAAATAATGTAGTAAGGCCTCCCATTTATAGATCTTTATAAATGTCTAGAATCAACTTGAACCATCCATCTTGAGATTGAGATGTGTGGTTAAGGATCAAATCAATTTTTGGAATTAAGTTTATAATAGGATCGTAAATATTTTGGATAGAGGAGAAATTAATAGGCATGGAGTGCATCATTAAAGACATTGATGAGGATGGGAGGCATGAATCTCGATGTTTTTGGCATTTATGGCCTAGGGATGTCTTCCCAAGAAATGAGGCCACCTGATGATGCAAATATTCAATATTCATTTCCAAAAATAAGTATTCAAAGAGTTTTCATGGAATTATTGATTAGGCTCTAATCTGGATTAATTAGCTCTTAAGCATGATTAAGCATTTTGTGGACAAATTACTCAAATTGATTAGAATGCCTTATTATTGGTCTAAAATTTGAATAGATTAGAATCAAAAGGTGATGTCAAATGCATTAGAATCATTATCCTATGTAGTATGATACCAATAAAAAATAACAAAGCCACGTGTCTTGTGCAAGAGATTTGATAGGAAAGAGCAATCCAGAGCACCTAGGTGTAAAATTGACATTTTGACTTGAAATAATCTGATCAAAGTTAACTGGCCCATAAATTGCACTACCCCATTTAGGGATACCCTGGCCAAAATCAGCACTTGAATATGTCAATTTCACATCTTTTAGCATGTTTTAGTGTTTTTAATCCAAATTATACATTATGGGTGGAAATTGGCCAAAATCCTAGATGGAGGTTATTGGTGGCTAGATTTAGGTGTCTATAAGTAGCTCTATGTTCTTTGTCAAGAGATTGGTTGATTTTGATATTAGAATAGATTTGTACATGGAGTTAAGGGGAGCATGTGTCTGATATGCCTAATATATTTTATTTGTTGATTTTTTAATGGACCATCTAGGAGAATGATTTGAAAAGGGAAGATGGTTTAGAATGAGGGAGAAGTGATCTAATTGAGAGATGTTTTTGAGAGTGGTTTCCATGGGTGGTTGCTATAATTTCTAAATATTATGTGTCATATAGTGTCTTTGAGAGGTAGTATCAGCTTAGGGGGAGAAAGTGTGATCTTAGTAGTTATAGGTAACCCTTTGTCATTAATGTCAAAGGGTGAGAAATATTAGAAAGGGAGAGAAAAGACAAGAGCTATATTTTGGGGATGGTTCCATCAGGAGTGGTTGTCATATTTTTCTAAGTGTATTTTCCATCAATGAAAAAGGGGAAGATTGTTGAGCTTTAGCATTTATTATTGAGTTTTGTCATTGATTTCAAAGGTTCTTGTGAAGGTGCATGGTCAAGTAAGATTTGATGTATGTGTATGATGATTTCTTATGCCAACATAGTGAGTATTGTTTCTATAATAGAGAGTGTAATCACTGTGAATGAGGTTGATGACAAGTAGGATATTTCAATTGGTAGTGATTAGGTGCATGGAAGGTACAATACATAACAAACATAGTCATGTCATGAAGAGGCATGTAGATGGTGAGCATGAAGATGTATGTCTTGAGGATGTAAATATGTATGAATTTATTTGAGGAGCATGTAAATAATGTGATCAAGGTGTTGAGTAATCAAGGAGAGTTTCAATATGAGCCTACAAGGGTAAGACCTTTAATCCAAGTCTGTAACTAGACCAGTCCAAGACCCTGCCTAGCCTAATGATATGTCATGATCTTTTATCAATCTTGTGAGAGGTTATTTGGCATTTTTTGATCATATAATTAAAGTGTAGATACTTCTAGAGGTGTTTAAAGGTTAGCTTCCAAGTTTCAAGTTATTAAGAAGCTTATTCATGGCACTATTCATGGCGTGTAAAGTCCTTGTGAGAAGGTATGAGTATGGTGACTTGATAAGATGGATGAATAGAGGCATGAGAGGTTTTATGAGGTTTATTGAGCATGATTATGAGCTTTAGAGTGCATTGATAGTGGAATGAAGGTTATGTTTATAGGTCTAATGTATCATGAAGACCATGATGTAGATAGAGAGTATGGCCTAAAGGGGTTTAATGTTCTATTTTCAAGGCAATTATTGACATGTGAGTGTTTTTAGAAGTATTTCATGTTGTTTCAAGTATATTTCCCAAGTTTTTAGTCATGGTTTACAAGAAATGTCATGAAATCATGTTTGAAGGTCTCTTGAGTGTGTATAATAGAGGGTTCTCAACCCAAGAAGGATTTAATACATGGGAACCTAAGCTATTCATGGTATATGGGGAAGGATCATAGCTAAAAATTCTAGGAATTAGTTTTTGTATTGAGGGGTTATGCTTTATGAAGTGTTTTTAAGAATGAAAATTGGTTTAAAACCTCTTAGAACCATAATAAGGACCTAATGTTAAAGATGTTGATCAAAAGTGCCTAGAATGGATTGGTATGATTAGGTAAGATATTGGAGTTTATAGTAAACTCTCCTAGGCACCTCTAATGGTGATTGAGTTGTTATGTGTATGAGTATACTCTAGAGGAAAGTGCTAATTTCTTGGAGATTTGCTATAACAGTTAGAGTTGACCAAGTCAAAGTATTACAATGGATGGACGATGAATATTTTGACATGTATTTTATTTAAATTAATGTTTATATATAGGTTATATAATTTAGGTGTGCAAGTTTGGTGTTCCAAGTTGGCCAATCACTAGAAGGCCTAATGCAGAAGAATAATACAAAATGTAGGCAGTGTGAAAAGGTGGTTTTTGATGTGATTTCATTAAGGATTGATGAATTGGAGTATATTGTGGTGTTTTTTTGTAATTTAATGTCCTATACATGATTTATATAATTTTTTATAGTTAGATAATTTTTTTGAAAATTTTAATCCAAAATGGCTTATCTAGTTTTAGTGTGACTGTGAGGAGAGAGGTCAAAAGATTGGTCTACAGGACCAATATTTGACATTAGACCATATTGGTTTTATATTTTTATATGGTATGGAAATTGTAGAGAATAATTTTCATGTATTTTAAGTTTTGTAAATTTATCATGTAGGTGTTGAAGGCCAATGTTTCATGACTATGTTTTTTGACAGTCTTGGCAATTTTGTGTAAGCAAGTTATAAGTGATGAAAAGTTGGATTTGAGTATAAGATTGATGAATTAAAGTACATGTATTTTTTATTAATTAATTTTAATTTATTATAATTATTTTTTAAAGTTATTTAGGTAATTTTAAGTGAATAAAATTGTTCACAAAATGGATAGTTTGTTTAGGATTGGACTGTGAGACTGTAAGTCAAAGAATTAGTCTGTAAGATTGATATTTTCCATTATACCTTGTGATTTTTTAATTTTATTAGGATATAAATATATAATATGATAATTTTAATGTGTAAATATTCAATAAAAATGTCTAAATATGTGTTTTAAGTCTAATTCCTTATGACTATGTTTTTTAGTATTTTGACAGTTCTGAATGAGCAAGTTACAGAGTTATTCTTGAGCCATTATTGTATAAGTGAAGTTTTTACAAGTAGTTGGGTATGGTAATTAGGTTATTTATTATATTTATATATGTTTCATTTTTCAAGGGGTATTTTCTAAATGAGTTAATTAACTTCATTCTTGAAAGACAATTTCTGAGGTGTACAGGCTTAATAGGGTAGTCTGTCCTAAAGAGGGATTTAGATTAAGAACAAAGGATAGAGATTTAACCAAGCATGGAAGAGGTAAAAAAAAGTAATTTTAAATTTTTTTATTAGTTTTTTACATTTTTATAAGTCCATCTAGATCCAATAATATCAAGTCTCATCATCAATAGAGCAAACCTAATGAAGTAGGTCTCCATGAGACCTAAAGGGTGAGTAAGACCAATATTGGTCATTGAGTCAGAATGTACCAATTAAATTACTATTAAATTAAGGTTATATGTATTATATAAACATTATTTTTATGTTTTTATTACAGTAAGTGTAGGTGATCAATCATGAGATAGATCAGATAGTATTTGATTACACACATGCCTAATGAGACAGTGAATGGCAAGGAGTGTTTCATGAAATAGTTGAATCTAAAATGTGTTGTTCAGATATAAAGAGGTTAGATGGGATATATTTAAATTTTATTTTAAATAATATTTATATTTATATAAGTGTAATTTGTTCAAAGGGATCATGTTCTACATGTTACAAGACAGACCTAATGCAATTAGGTCTTCATGAGTCCTAAAGAAAGAATGTAGCCTATTAAGTTATGACCAACCTAAGACTGAGATTTATTCATGTTTTAAATTGTCCTAAGAACTATTATGTTTCAAATATATGTGTACAAGTGTGTTTGGATGACCAAGTTGTGTATGAGCATGAGGATTGTTTAATATCAAGGTCTAATAGGTCTATTTGGGGGAGTTACATGAAGAGAGTGCAAACGAAGGAAATAACACATTGAAGAGTTGAAGGAGGTATTTTATAAAATTATATGGGTGTATATAAACTATCATGAAGATATAGAATGGGTACTATAAATTAATATCTAGGTCATATGACCTAATCTATCTTAAAGAGACCTAGTTGAGTGAAGATACCTAAAAGGAAATTAGAAAGGTATGGAAGAGTGAAAAGAGTTAAATAAGGTGATCATCATATGTTGTGTGAGTAATTTTTTTTAATAAAGTTGAAAATAAGTTTTATGTGGATAATTTGGTGATGATTCATCTATGGGGTTGGTGCCTCCTTGTAGGTTGGTACTTGTTAAAGTCTAGTTGAGTGGGTGCTTAACTAATTGGGGTTGGTGTTCCATGTGGAGTTGGTGCTTCACTAAAGATTGGTTTTTGTAATATAGGAATTTAGTTCATTTTTATATATCAATGGGTTTACTTCCCATTGATTATTTTCCACATATGTAATGTGTTATCTTGTTTCATGATCTTGTAAAGTTACATATGCTTTGCTAGATTTTCATGTTTGTATGAATGGTTCATGTATGCTTAAGTGGAATTTTTTTCATATCTCTAAGTAACCTATGAAATTTTCACCTTGCCTTCACATATTCACACCTAAAATAATACTACCAAAAAACTAAGATAGTGGGGTTTTGAGCTTCCAAAAAGTTGTTTATCTCCTTAGTGATTTTTCATAAATATAATGAGATAAATATAGTTAAAATTTACACAAATTGGAATCCCATAGGGGTCCCCTAATTTAAAAAAATTCATAGCCTTCAAATCTACCTGCATGGCCTATACCATGCAGTTGAAAATAGTCTTCCTGAGATTGTGAAGGGAGCAATTGAGGGGAGAGAGAAATTTCTAGAATTTTGAGACTTTAAAATTATTTCCATGCTTATTTCTAACCTTTCAAATATGAATAGATGTTGATAAATAGTTTTCACCTAGAAGATGACATAACAAGTTAGTACAAGTGCCAAAACTCCTCTCTAAAGATTACAATTCAATATTCTAACTTCTTTCTGGCATACTGACATATGTCTCAGTTATGTAACTATTATAGGGACCTTTAAAAGTGTTCTTTTATTTATTTTTAACTTAGGTATATTTATTATACATTTCAATTAGTTAAAAATATCTTTTTCCTTCTTTAACCACTACCTTAAAGTTTACAAATGAACCTTAAACACTCCAAAACATCATGAAATTATTGTATAATATGAATAAGTATTTAAATGACCTTTATTGACACCTAAAGACACATAAAAATTCTTTACTAACTCACATCACTCTAGGAAAAGACTAGACAACCATACAACCACTATATGATCAAAATAAGACATTACCTTAATTTCTCCAAACTCACCTTAAAAAATGCTAATAAGGTTTTATGAAGAAGTTTTTAAAGGATATTAAAGCATTAAAAATATTTGAGATATGTTATCAAAACATGGAAAAAACAATTTCACCTATAGTAATTGACATTTTACCCTTGGTGTTCAAAATTGGTCAACAAATTAGTGATTCATGGGGGTAACAAGCCTACAATGCTAAATGGACCAATTGCCTTGTCCTTCCATTGGGAAATGGATTCATTTTCACTTAGTTTCAGACCTAACCAAACCTTGACCATGACAAGACAATCTGATTTTACCTTTAAAACACACCAAATAAATACAACATGCACAAAGCAAATCAATAAGACTCACATATGTGCTATCAAGCACTTAGGGAATACAAAAAACAACATGAGAAAACTATCTATATACAACTAACTTAAAAACAACCTATTCATCCTAAAGTAAATGGAAAACTTGTCCAATTTCTTGCTCAATGAGATGAAAAATAGTATGAAGCAAGTTTCCTCTTGAACCTTCCTCTGTTGACTTCATCTTCTCCTTACTTTCCAATTTTATTAGCATATTCTCAAGTGAAGACATGGTAAAAAAATAGTCACCTAAGAATAATTATTCCTCTTGTACTTCAATGTATTTCTCATGATGCTCCTTAGTTGCAACTTGATCCAATGATGCTTTATCTAAGCATGCTTCTTTGACCTTCATGGCATCTTGAATGACATCATACTTATTACTAGTTGTTATAATTTCATCAATATCTTCAAGGAGATTTGCATACTCAATGCAAGATTCAAAATTATCCTCAATGAACATATCTTGTTCAATCTATTTATAAGCATGATATTCAATAGATAACATACCTTTGCAAATACTTTCAATCTCTTGAAGATACTAAAGGTAGTGGTGCCAATCATCTATATCTTCTTCTCTTTGATCAACATAAATAATACCAACTAGAAGAGTACCTTCCTCTTTCTCCTCAAGAAACATAGGGCTATCAAGATTTTCAAATTCTTAAATACAACCATAAGATTACAAGCAAACTTCTTCAAGTTCATTTTCTTGGTCATTGTGCACCATGTCAACCTCAGTTTGTTTACTTTGAGAGTTTTCAACATCAAGACTAGATGAAACCTCAACTAAGTTTGGTAGAATTGGATCTTATTCTTAAATCACTCCATCAAAACCTTCTTATTGAATATCATCCTTGAAATTTGAAAAGCCTCTTTCTTCCCCAAGTGGGGTACCAATTAATATTTCTTCTTCAAACTCAATTAAATTATCTTCTTTAGCTACAAATATAGTTTTATATCCTTTTCTTACCTTCCATAAGATGATTTCATCTTCAAGAAGGGATGTGGTGGGAGGGTGATGGGCATGTTCATAAGTTAGAGAGAGAATATGAGGTATGGTGGATGGCTTATGAATGGGCATGGGGATGGAGGAAGTACTTTTGAAACTTGGGGTCCTAGAAATGGGATATTTTTGAAGGAATTATTGAAAGGAAAGCATGTTTAATTGGGCTATAGACGTTTCATTTTCTTCAAAAACTACCTCACCTTTCTCATAACCATCTTAAGGCTCTTCAATAGCTACAATTTTAACTTCAACCTTATCAACTAAGGCCTATTTTTTACATTGAAAATATTATTGGATATACCTCAAGATGGAATAGATTGAGGCTCTTAAGTAAAGGGGAATGGGGATGGATTAGGCAAAAATATTTCTTCCTTAACATAAATTTCTTTGTCTTAGATATCTTCCTCTTGATCCCCCCAATAAATCACTACTCGGTTCCAAGTTGGAACTTTCAATCTAGTAGTCTATTTTAAGGATTGGATTAGATCTCTTAGAGGTTCATCTTGAGGATTATGAATGGATTCATAAGGATAAGAAGCATAATAAAAATTATATGTAATGTAAGAGGACTGTTGAGGAGGGGAGGGAGAGACTTCCATATGTTCAAATTCTTCCACAAGAGTTGGCATGGTATAATCAGGAAGCATAGTCAAAGAAGGCATTCAAGATGAATATATTTTTATTTATTAAGGAAGGATAGGTGTATCATGAGGAAGACTTGGAATCAAAGGATTTGGACTATAGATAGGAGATGATGGTTGAGGTTCCTTGGATTGGGTCTCTTGATTCTCCCACCTCTCTAATCTGTTTATCCACCATCGAATAAAAGTTCTCATTTCATACAAATCATCACTCATAACATATTGGGTTTCCTCTCCAATTTACATATAATTATCCATCAAAATTTGAACTGACCTCCTCATCTTCTTTATGAGATGACAAAGGATCACATCTAGTTTTCTATCCCATTTTATCAACACCCCTTCTGATTTTAACAATTTTGGTTTGAGTGCCAACAAGGATATGGTAGGGTAAACATAATTTTGAGATAGAATTGATGTAGTAAGGGAGTTTTATGATTTTTTAAATTCTTGGTAAGACTACTAAGGTATGTAATTGGAATAATTTGAGGAAAATGTAGGATAACAATAGGATTGATATGGTTCATGACAAGGTTGATAGGAATCAAAGTGAGGTTGATATGGATAATAGAGATAGTATAAGTCATTAAAAGGATGATAAGGGGGTATAAAATATAAGTTATCTTTATACCCACCCATCCCAAATTCACGAGTCAAAGGAAAACACAACATATTATCAAATACTTTGAAAAATAAGTACCTAGGATTATAAAACTAGCTAATTGCATTTAGATTCAACATTGATGTTTTTTGAATGCCTCCAAAGGCTAATTGGTAGAAAAACAACACCAAGAATTATTACAAAACTTTATACTTTAGTCCTATTGGGCGTGCCAAAACTTTTAAATATCAAATCTGCACCCTTTTGAAGGTAGTTCAATCCTTTCAAATTTGGTGTAAAATGGAAACACCTCAAGGTTGTGGGTACAATATTATATAGGTGAATCTATAGGTTAAATGGATATGTACCCTTCATGAATAACTTAGGTTCAAACACTACTCTAACACTTGATAGGAAAAGGGAGAGAAACTTGCTCTAATTGAGTTGATGTACCAAATATGATCTAATCACTAACAACTAACTATAATTTTACTTAAATTAAGAGACTAACCTATACATGACACTACTCTCAACATTAATGTTTCTTAAGGTTTTTGAATCAAGGTTTAGTTAAGAAGACTAGTCAAGAGGTCATGGCATAACAATAATGAAAATATAACTCACTAAAAACCTACACACTTCATTTCAACACTTCAAGGGACCTAAAAAAAGGATTCCAAAATGAACATAAATAATATATTAAGGACAATCATGAAAAATAAGAAAGCCTATCACTTATCAAGATCAACTAATAAATAATTCATATTAAAACTAGTCCATGGAGAAGGTAAAACCAACTTATTCTTCATTGAAAAATGGCTAAAAATGGGCATGGATTCAACATACCTAGGTGGAGGATAAAAAACATATCCTATTGAGGTTGTGTGTGTATATATATATATATATATATATATATATATATATATATATATATATATATATATATATATATAGAGAGAGAGAGAGAGAGAGAGAGAGAGATCTAAATATTCTCCCTTACTCCAAGTTTCACAAGATTTATAATACTTACTTGACACATTGCTTTGCTTTCCAAGATGCCCTTTATCTTAGATTGTGAATGGACAAATGACATAATTCAGTCATAAAATCTAATTGAGTTACATATGCCATTATTATTTTATATCTATAATTATTTTTATAAACTCTCTCAATTGACATCTAAATATTAATAATCATTCATGTTCTTAGGTGTATTGAAACCCCTTCACCTCACAAGGCCAATCTTGCATACAAGTGTTAAAACTTGAATTCATATTCTCCAGCTCATTTTATCCCTATATATGGTATATTAAACTCATATTATATCTACTAAAATTATTTTTTAATTTTGAAACAAACCCCAAGAACTCATTCTATACCTAAAGCTCCATTTTGGCCTCATTCCTTGTACCCTTAAAATCATTCAAACCTCCTTGTGTATAAAAGTGTACAGATGATACTTAGAAATTTAATTCATATTATAATACCTAGTATGACCTTACAACTCCATTCCAAGTTTATCTCTTGAGAGTGAGAAAAAGTGTCCTTTTCTACCATTTCTCTCTCCTAACTAGGTCTCAACTAGGCCTCCCTGCCTATAGACTAACTTTTGACTCAATAGGTTTCCCACATTTGAGAAACCTCAAATAAATATGTGATTTAATTTTAGGCCTTATTTAATATCATCCATGTCAAATTTGGGCTCTTGACACCCTATACGAACCTCCTAAGTAGCTTAAAATATCCTTCTTTAGCCTATTTTGTATAGTTTCATACATGTAGGTATCAAATACTGGCATGGGGTGATTTATAATATATTTTTGGACATGATTTAGGTCATTTTTAAGTTAATATAAACCATATGGAATCATTATAACCATCTTCTCTCACATCGAGTCAGAACTAGTATCTTTGACAGCTTGTGAGTGCCTTAGGGTCTTACAGATTATTCATAAAGTTTAAGCCTTATATGAACAATAATATAACATTAATAATGAGTTCATATGGGTTACATCATATTAATAAAATATTTATCCACCATGAAAACCTTCATGAGAGATATGATCATCTCAAACTACCTCTTGAGTTAGTGGATTATGCTTGGTGAGGTCAAGAAGATATATTAGATCTAAAAGTACAAACCAAATTATTAATTTCAATTTTCAAGTATATATTATGTATATGACAAAATTATAAAGTATTTAAGTGTTCATATTCACCATCTTCATTCATTAGGTCTCCTACACCTTCTTTGGTCTGTGCTTAGGGTTCTTAAGTTTAACACTAAAGAAACCCTCATGATTATGTTTGAGACATCCTTTACCACTGTAGGTCTTGATAATTATTAATTTTGTTTCATTAAGATAATACATTTCCTTATATTCTTCATATATTATTGATAAATTCATCTTGATTCAAGATGAGAGTTGGAAGCTTGAGGGCTTATACAAGGTTTTTAGGTCTTATAGATCTTGACTCAAATTTTAGGTCTGAAATCACCTTTAAATGATCATTGTGGCCTAAATTATAATTATATCCTTACTCACTTCAATTATATCCTTATATAAATTATTAAAATATAAAAAATTAAACCTAATTCAATCAAGTAGGTAAGTCTTTGTATGGGTTAGGTTGTGTAGGCTTAGATAGGATTTTTAATGTTTTCCTTACTTTAGGTGAGTCTGAGAATTTTATGAAGATATACTATTACCATGAGAACCTTTTAAAATTTTATATATTAATATTTATCATTATATTATTCTCATACTGATAACCTTCATTAAATTTCCTTCTTACTCTTGACTTTAGACCAAGAAACAATCTCCATTTGGTTAAGTAGGCAACTTTCTCCTCTTAGCAATTTGTAGGTGACTATTAGATAGTTTGACTAAATTATAGGATTAAAGGTATTAAATATTCCAAATATTTATCATATAAATAATTTATATATATTTATAATCTATGTTACTTTCAAAATTTACTCTCAATTTAGTATGACTTCACCACCTACAGTGTTCAAGACTACTCTCTTAAAATTATTATAGGTGACTATTTAGAGAAGAGTATGAACATTAGGATTGAAATTTGATCATATAATTTATCATGTAATTTAATATATACATATATTATGGTATGTTAATTCTCATTTACCCCAAGTATATTATAATTTATGACATCTTCAAACTTTCTTTCTTTTTACCCTCATATACAGGCTAGTGTATTAGTATTATACTTGCATACCCAATCTTCTTATCCCTCATTTGACTTTTCAATCACTTAGGTGATTTCATATTATTTTTGAATTGTATAATCTCAAAATTTGTATTTATTATAATTTTTATATCAATCCTTTTCACCTATTATTTATCTTAAGTTCAAGATGACGACCTGCACGTTTGGGCCTATAGGTCTACCTTTTGTTTAAGTGACTTCTAGAGCACCTTCTTGAGTTTTTTGGAATTGGATAATATAAAATTCATGTTAATTTATTAATAAAATTGATAAATAATATTATTTACTTATAACCAAGCATTATATCACTTCAACTTCTTCATTCACCAGTACAGTTTATATGTAGTCAACTCAAGGCTTTGGAAGTTTGTGCATAGAGTTTGGGTTTCTTCATCATGATTTAGTATTTTAAAGGTGGAAGTGAGGAGTTATTCAATGTAAAATTAGTTTATATAATTATATATTAACTTAAACATTTTCAAAACATCTTCAACATGGATAGACCCATGAGTATTCACCTTAAGGTTTGTAGTGAGTAAAATGGGCTTGTTTAAAACATATTAGAGAGACCCTTTTGTGAGGTCTATTTTGCCATCATATAAATACTTAAATCAATATTAATTATTTATTTCTGATATTAGGGCCTTAAAAAAACATAAAAATGTAGAAACAAGACCTTTTAACTACTATTACACAGGGAGCTCCCTATACATAGTCTTCAAGCTAGGATCATAATGACACTTAAAGAGTGGTACAATATTATTCAAGTGATTGGGGAACCTTGTATGAAAGGAAAATATGGATAAATTGTTTAATTAAAAAATAATTTCATATTATCCCTTTATAAAACCCTAAAATAATGGATAACACTGACAATCACTTGTATACACTGACAATCACTTACATACTATGCGAAATAATCACTTTCTTGCTTAACTAGTTCATATATGGGATAGGTGGTGATGTATAATGATGTATTAAGGTTTTATAAACCTATAAATAACCTATAAAATTTTAACCTTTCCTAAATTAACTCACTTCTACAACTATGTTGCTCAAAAACTAAGACAATGGGGTTTTGAGCCTCCAAGAAGTAGTTTAGCTCCTTAGCGATTTTTCATAAATATAAGGATATAAATATAAAATAAAATTACATAAATTTAAATCCCATAGGTATCCCCTAATTTTTATAAAATCTTAGCCTCGAAATTTACTTGTATGGCTTATACCATGCAGTTGAAAATGGCTTTCATGAGCTTGTGAAGGGAGTTATTGAGGAGACAGAGATATTTGTGCAAATTTGAGACTTTAAAATTATTATAATGCTTATTTCTGACCTATTGAAGTTGAAGGGATGTTGATAAACTATTTACACCTAGAATATGAGTTCACAAGTCCGCACAAGTGCCAAAACTCCTCTCTAAAGCATTGAAATTCAAGATTCTAACTTATTTCTGACATCCTAACGTATATTTCAGTTATGTCACTACTCCAAGGACCTTATAAAGTTTTATTTTGTGTATTTTTCACTTTGGGAGCTTTATTATACATTGGATTTAGTTAAAAACCTCTTTGTCCTTCATTAAATACTACCTTAAAGTTTACAAATGAACCTTAAACAATATAAAACATCATGAAATGATTATATAAGTTTATTAAGGATTTAAATTAACTTTAAGGACACCTATATACCTATATAATTTCTTGACTAAATCTCATCACTATAGGACAAGACTAGACCACCACAAGACCACTATATGACCAAAATAAGACATTACCTTAATTTCTCCAAACTTACCTTAAGAAATGCTAATAATATTTTATGAAGAGTGTTTTTAAGGATATTAAGGAATGAAAAAGCTTTGAAATATGTTATAAAAACATGGAAAAACATTTTCACCTATAAGGATTGACATTTTGACATCGGGGATCAAAATTGGTCAACACTAATCGACCCAATTCATTTTAGGATTGTATTTTTATAGACTAGAAACTATGAAAAACGGGATTGTAGATGGAAAATAGAAATGATAGGGAAGGTAATAATGCACCTTAGTAATTTTTAAGATGCTTAATTCATAAATTTTTATGTTGTATTACTCAAATGGTGATTTTTGTATTCTATAAATAGAGTCAATTGGGACAACAAAGTCTACAAAACCTATATTCTAAAAATGATCTAAAAATAGAGGTGACTAGTTGATGAAGTATACAAACCTATGTTATGAGAAAGAGAACTATAAATAGAGTCGACTGGGTTGATGAAGTCTACAAACTTGTGCTCCAAAAAAGAGAACTAAGAACAAAGTTGAATGGGTCGATGAAGTATGCAATCCTATAAATGAAGAAGAGAACTATGTTGATTTGATTAATCCAAACACTTGTATTTGGAGAATACCTAAACAAAGAAAATAGTCATTTTAGAGTGACTATGTGTTAAACCTACACACATATTTATAGACTATATTGATAGGTTTGATAAAGTATTAAAAAAATGAAAAAATATAAGATAATAATAAATGAATGCATGAAAAAAAACCTAAAAGGGTTAGATTCAAGTGAGGTTCACCAGAATGTATACAAGGGATAATTCATTTGATCTACAAATCAATCCTAGCTCAAAGAACATAAATCACACTTACACTTTCATTTATTTATTGGTACATTTAGATAATCAAGGTAATGACCAATATGAATCTTCTAAACATAACCAAAGGGTCCCTTACCACAATAATGTCATTAGATAATGTTTCAAATCCTTTAGTCAATAAACACCATGCAATAATTCTAGATAGGTCCTATGTTTTCTTATATTCACAAAGTAAATACTTATTAAATCGAAATCTAACATAGTGATCACTAAATCTCATGGCACAAAATGGGGGTAGTAAACATATAAGTAAAAATTCATAGAAAAATTCTAACTAAGCTATGTATAGATATAACCCTAATACATGAGAGAGAAATACATTACTTATGTTACTTTTATTTACTAAAATAGAGTAAAATTAGAGATACTTACCTTGAATACGAAACTATTAAGACTCAGTCTTTCCCTTGGCTAAATGTACTTTACAAGTGGTTGTTGTGGTTTGTAAGGATCACTAAGATAGGTCAAATCATCCATGACTTTTCCATAAGAAAAGATTATTCTCCAAGTATAAACCCTAAGCAATAACTCCTAAAGTATAATGGTGGAAGAGCAGATTATAAATAAGCGTAAGTGAATGATTAACTCTTTCTCTCTAAGTAAATAAGAAACTAAAATGAAAAGTGAATTAATTATTATAAAAATAGGTTACTTCATTTGTTTGTGAAGAGTACAGGGTTAGTTCATGTGAAACTATATGCAAACATTGTAAAACAGATTCGATAGGGTCACTATTGTCTATGGAAGTAACCTGTAGAAGAGCATAGTCGAACATGTCGACTGAGTCTTATAGAGATAAATTAGGCTATAGGACTATGTTGAGATAATTATTATAGATTAAATTTTAACCCTTTAGAAGGTAGTTCAAGCCCTCTAAATTTGATGCAACATGGAAACACCTCAAGGTTTTGGGTGCCCTATTAAAGAGGTGAATCTCTAGGTTAAAAGGATAGCTCCCCTTGATAAATCACTTAGGCTCAAACACTATTATAATACTTGATAAGAGAAAGGAGAAAACCCTACTCTAATAAAGGTGATGCACCAAAAATGATCTGATCACTATCGACCAAGTTTTTGATTTCACTTCAAACAAGAGACTAACCATCACATGGTATTAATCCAAATATGTCTCTCTACATTAGTGTTTCTCATGAAGGTTTGTGAAGCAAAATTGAGCTAGGAGGACTAGTCAAGAGGTCATGACATGACACTAATGAGAATAAAAATCACTAAAACCATACACACTCCATTTCAACACTTTAAGAGACTTGAAAAAAGGATTTCAAACTGAACATTAATGATAAACAAGGATAGGCATGCCAAGTGAGTAATCATATCACTTAGCAAGATCAACTAATTAAGCAAGCATATTGAAACCAGTCCATGGAGAAGGTAAATCTAGGTTAATATTCATCTATAAAAGGATTAAAATTGGCATGGATTCACCATACCTAGGTGGAGGATACAAACATATCCTATTAAGGATAAACATATAGAAAATGTGGGAGAGAAGAGAAGGGCATAAGAGAGAGAGATAGAGAAAGAGAAAGAGTCAAGTATTTCATGAGTCACAATCAAGATAAGGGTTATGAAACTATCTCATGAGGTCCTAAATTCAATGTGTATATTCTCTAAAGATGTTCTCTTGATCCAAGTGGCATAGGAGTTATAATGCTTGCATGATACCTTACCTTGCTTTCTAAATCTTCCCTTCGTCTTGGCTTGTGAATGGACAAATACAACACTTTAGTCATTAAATAATATTGAGTTACATCTATCCATGTTCTTTGACACCTCTCATCAATTTTAGAAACTCTCTTAATTATCATCTTAGTAGTAATCATCATTCATGTGCTTAGGTGTCTTGAAACCCCTTCACCTCATTAGGCTAATCTTGCATACAAGAGTCAAAACTTGAATTCATCTTCTCCAGTTAGTTATCTCTCTATGGATGGTCTATTAAACTAATATAAAACCTAAAATAGTTCATTTGGAAGTCTTAAATGAATATTAATAACTCATTCTACACCAAAATCTCCATTTTAGCCTCATTCTTTTTAGCCCTAAAATCATTCAAAACACCTTGTGTAGAGAATTTCATGAATAGTACTGATAAAATGAAGGAATATTATATGACTCAGTATGGGCTTATAGGTCCATCCCAAGTTTTAGGTCTTGAGAGTGAGTGAAAGTGTCCTTTTCTTCTATATCTCTCTCTTAACTAGGTCTCATTTACGCCTCCCTACCTAAAGACTAAATTTTGACACAATTAGATTACCACATGTGACAAACCTCAAATAAACATGCAATTATATTTGATTTTTTCTTAAATATCATTCATATAAAATTGGTCTCCTAACACCCTATATAGACCACCCAAGTAGCTTAAAACAACCTTATTTAGCCTATTTTATATAGTTCTATACCTGTAGGTATCAATTAGTGGAATGGGGTGACGCTTAGGAGATTTATGGACATGATTCAGTTCATTTAATCCATCTAGTGTCGTTATAACCATCTTATCTCACATTAGGTTAGAACTAGTCTCTTTGGCAACTTGTGAGTGCTTTAGGGTCTTCAGTATTATTTATAAAGTTTAGGCCTTAGATTAACAATAAAATGCCATTAATCATGAGTTCATATGGGTGCCCTGTTATGCTCTTAACCATTGGTGTGTCTATGGATATGTGTAGTAAACTTGTGGATTACATAACCCTTTTGCATATTATTTTACATTTATTTATGCATTCATATAATTAGTAGGCCAGCCTATGTGTGCCACATGGGCTTGTTAGACTATATATAGGAGGTAGGGTTGGTTATTCATCATCATATTAGAGTATTCATTCTTATTACAAGTATTTGGAGGTTTCCCCCTTAAAGTGGCTTATCTATTATTCATATTTTTTGATATATTTACATATCATTATGATATACTATTATATATTTTCTTATTTGGTGAATTAATATCATTTTAAGTGGTATCAAATCATTGATTTGGGCCATAATCAGGTCAAAAACCCTAGATATTGAAATTTGGATATATCTTACAAACGGTTGTGAATTTATTTGTAATTGTTTTACTAGAGTTGTGAAATCATTTAATTAAGTTTCCATCAAAATTTCACCTAATTTGGATCTACTTTTAAAAATTTATAACTATTTTAGGGTTTTTCAAAAATTTACTCCATAACACACAATTTGTATAAATTTTCAATTTTTTTTATATTTTTGGAAACCTTTGAAAAAATTAATCTAGGTCTATTCTTTGATATTTATGATTTGAGGCCAGAATATTTAAAAAATTTAATGGTCAAAGTTAGGTCAATGAGGCAAAACAAGGTTCACCATCAAGTCTTTGTATGGCTGGTCCTAACACCCAAAGATGGGGGAAAGGGCAAGAAACCCCTAAAAATACTTTAGGGGATGACATGGAGTCTAAATCATCTGATATGATTTCTCAAAACTAGTCAAATCTATATGGCCTAATGTAAAAGGATGTGCAAGTCCAAACTCAAATATCAATAATGCAAGGGGAGCTTAATGACATGAATAATTAGTTGCATCAAATCTTGACACAATTGTCTACCATTTCATCTCATTTACCACTCAACAACCCTCCACTTTTTCCTTTTGGTCCTCCTCTTCTCAATACTAATGCCACCAATATGGTGGTAAAATTGATGTTTCAAAAATTAGACTTGTGCAAGTTTGATGGTAAGGATCCACTCACTTGGATCACTCAAATTGAAAAACTATTTGATTTACACCAAACTCCTAGCTCTCAAAAGGTGGTTGTGGAATTTTTGTATCTAGAACCTGAACCATTCATTTGGTATCATTGGTTTTATACTCAAAATAATAATATTGGTAGTTATGTTACATGATTAGTATTATCTGATGAATTAATGTCTCATTATTAGGATAATGTTTCTAAAAGCTACTTTAACTAATTAGTCAAACTATGATAAATAGGAATAGTGAAGGATTATATTCATCAATTTCAAATATATCCTTACGTGTAGAGGATATGACTGAGGCAAATTTGACTGATCTTTTTCTAGGTGGACTAAAATATAGTATTCAATTGGAGGTTTGTATGTTTAACCTGACAATTGTATTTGAAGCTATACCAAGGGTACACTTGGTAGAATAAAAAGAGATGATCAAATGTCATAATTTCAATACTAGTTAGGAATGCACCTTCCCAACTCCATCATGGCCTTAACCTACCAGATTGAAACCATAACAAATTAAGGAGAAATGTGCCAAAAGGTTATGTTATGGTTGTGATAGAAAATGGAGCAAAGGTCATCAATATGTTAAAAAGAAGCTATTTTACATTGAAGGGGCTAACGAGGATGAATAATATGAGGAGGCATCTATTGAGGGTTTTTTTAAGGACCTGAGGATGAAGCTATAGATTCTCAACCTACTATCTCCTCCCATGCCCTTGTAGGGTATTTCTACTCCTCAAAATCTTAAGGTGGTGGGTTTTATTAAGAAATAGAAGGGCATAATGTTGATTGACTTAGGTAGTAGACATAATTTCATCAATAGTAAGTCAATTACTCATTTGAACTATTTCATCTACCTAGCCCTAGAATTTGAATTCATGATTGGATATGGTGGTAGAGTTAATTATTCTAGAAAATGCCACAATATTAAGTTAGCAATGGGGGACTATTTTCTAGATTCTCCTATGTTTTTTATTCCTATGGGAGGCACTGGCATTGTTTTGGGAGAATAATGGATCACCACATTGGGTACTACTCAGATGAATTTCCATGAACTATTCATGCATTTTTATTTTGAAGGTAAGCATGTGAAACTATGGGGATTAAGATTTAAATCTCCATAAATGATTAGTTCACATCAGATGACCAAGATGCTTAAAAATGGTGTTGAAGGATTTGTGACACTCTTATTTTCCATTGATGTTCAACAAACTAAGGATTCTACCCATCCTGAGTTACAAAAAATATTGGATGAGCATTCAATTGTTTTCGGCATCATACCAAAAGGTCATCCTCTTATTTATGCTCATGATCATGCCATCATACTCATACTTGAAAGTAAGCCACCCAACATCAGACCATAAATATATCCTTATGCCTAGAAGAGTGAAATTAAAAAAATGGTACAAGAGTTATTGGAGGCAGGTACTATTTACCATAGCCAAAGTGAATATTGTTATCCAATAGTCATGATGTGAAAGAAGGATGAAATTTATATGATTTACCCATATTATAGAGAGCTCAACAATTTCACTATCAAAGATAAGTTTCCTATTCTTGTAATTGATGATTTTTTAGATGAATTACATGGTGTTGTTTATTTTACCAAATTAGATCTTCACTCTAGGTATCATCAAATTTAGATCTATGAGGAGGACGTTTATAAAAGATCCTTCCACACTCATAAATTATGAATTGTTGTTCATGCCTTTTGGTCTCACCAATGTAACATCCACCTTCCAAAGTTTGATTAATATGGTTTTTAGGCCATTTTTGAGAAAGTTTGTACTTATGTTTTTTGATGACATCTTTATTTATCTCAAAAAATTAGAATACCACTTGCATCATGTGAAATAGGTACTCTCAATTCTTGAGCAACATCATTTGTATGCTAAACCATCCAAATGCAATTTTGGAGTTTGGGAAGTGGAATATTTGGGTCATATTGTCATGCAGAAAAAATAGGGTAACATTTTGAAGGCCATAAATTTTTACCTATAGCTCTATTTGAGATCTTCCACATGTCAAAATGACCATATCAAAAAGTAAGTTTCTATCTCTTAGAAGTTATACCTACCTAAGAATGTTTTCAATATTTTTTGGAGGCCATATGTGATCATCTAAAGGTCTAAAATTACAATGTAATGATTTTTGGGGATTTTTATATTTTTATAAATTATATATTTTTAGAACCAGACATCAAATTTAGTTGAATTTCATCCCATAGTCTAATTATAGTGTTTTTGATATTTCAGGAGATTTTGGGATATTTTGAGAGTTTTTAAAAATAGGCATTTTTTTAGATTTTAATTTTTTTTTTGAATTTTGCATTTAAATTCTAAATTCTAAGTTGAGGTTTATTTAAACATGGTGTGGGTTTGTAATTATTTCAAGTAATAAATATAAATTAATTTTAAGTATTGTTTCAAGATCTTGGCCTATTGGTAATTTTTTTTTTTGTTAATTTTTGGTTTCATTATCTGGTATCATAGCAAGTTTGAATCTTGGAGGAGAGAAGAATGGTGAGAGGATGAGGAGGTATAGCATAGGTAAATTAGAATACACAAGAGATATAGAGACAAGTTCAATAATTAATAGAGGTTATCACCAATCAACAAAGAAGAGAAGGTGGTGATGAGGAAGACATAGATCGTGATGAAGAAGTTTAGCAATAAGAATAATAACAAGAGCAACCACCATTGATGGAAGAGAGGTTGGTTCAAGATTTAGAAGGAAGAAATGAAAGAATCAAGGTTGATGTTATAGCTTATGGAGGTAGTTTAAACCTAGAGGAATTGATACATTGGATGAATAGCATGGAGAAGTTCTTCGAGTGGATGACTATGAGAAAAGACAAGAAGGTAAGGTTTGCATGTACAAAATTGAAAGGTCATGCAATGATTTGGTGGGATCACCTACATAATGAGAGATAGAGAAAAGGTAAAGAGAAGATTAATTCATGGAAAAAGATGGAGAAGAAGTTGAGGGAGAAATTTCTTCTTGTGGATTATGCACAAATCTTATACAGAAGATTTCAAAATTTAAGGCAAAAAGATCATAGTATACAAGAGTATACAGATGAATTTTACAAGATTTTCATATGAGTCAAGCATGATGAAATAGAAGAGTAGATGGATGCAAGGTATGTAAATGGTTTGAATTTTTTTATTCAAGATGAATTAAGCATGCATAGAATACTTAACATGGAGGAGGCCTATCAATTAGCTTTGAAGGTAGAAGAAAAGCAAAATAGATAGAATTTTAGGACATCTACTGGTCCAAGAAGAGGTGGATCCCCTCTAATAAGGGGATGAGGTGGGTTTAATACCACCATAGGTGGATTTAATACCAATAAATGTGAATTTTCATGTGGTACAAAAAGGCAAGATGATAATAGACAAGGGTTTCAATACCAACAAAGAGGAAGATGATTTTATAGAGGATGAGGTTATAGTGGTACTAGAGGATGGTTTCTAAATCAATGCAGATCTTATGTCTTTTATAGATGTGGAGAAGAAGGGCATAGAGCATTTGAGTGTCCAAACTATCAAGATCAAGAAAGGAGGCAAGAAGATCACCTAAGAGTAAATCTAGTTGAGGTTGAAATAGAAGAGAAAAATACTTAAGTTGTATAAGTAGATGTTGGAGATAACAAGTGTATAATAAAGAAGGTGGTGATGCATGGTTGTGATCAAATATTTTTTGAACAAGATGTACTTCAAGTAGAAAGGATGAAAAATAATTATAGATGGTAGTAGTTTTGAAAATATGGTTTCTAAAGAAATGATTAAGAAACTAAATATGCAATGTAAAAAGCATCATAACCCTTATCGGATTTCATCATTTAAGAAAGGGAATGAGGTTATAGTATATAAAAGGTGCTTAATCAAGTTTTCTATAAGAAAAACTTATAATGATAAATATGATGTGATGTTATTCCAATGGATGCATGTCATGTGTTATTGGGGAGACTGTGGTAATTTGATAAGAAAGTAGTTCATGATGGAGTAAAGAAAACATACACTTTTTAGAAAGGTGGTACAAAGTTATTTTTTTTACCTCTTAAAGAGAAAGAGAAGATATAAATCATGCTTTGTAATAAAGAATTTATCCAAGATATGAATGTAGCAAGTTGTTATGCACTAGTAGAAAATAATGAAGAAACAAAAATGGTGCAAATACCAATAAAATTAGAAAGAGTGTTGAAAGAATATGTAGATGGTATGCCTAATGAGTTACTAGATAGTTTACCACCATAGAGAGATATTTAACATCACATTGATTTGATTCTAGGTTCAACTCTACCCAATCAAGTAGCTTATAGGATGAGTCCAACAAAACATAAAAAATTAAATAAATAGGTTACTAAATTACTAAGGAGCACAATGATAAGGGAGAGTATGATTCCATGTGTAACACTAGCATTACTAACTCCAAATAAATATGGAAGATGGAGAATGTGTGTGGATAGTAAAGAAATTAATAAAATTAGAATAAAGTATAGATTTATTATACCACATTTAAATGATATGATTGATGTGCTTGCAAGAGCAAAATATTTTACCAAGATTGATCTAAGGAGTGGATATTATCATATTGACCTAACACATTTATGAGGGTGATGAATATAGTGTTATGAGAATATATTGGTAATTCTATGGTTATAAATTTTGATGATATTTTGATATTCAGTTAGACTAAAGAAGAACACTTACAACCTTTGAGAATGGTACTGGATTTGTTAAGGAAGGAGAAGCTATATGCAAATTTGAATAAGTGCAGGTTTATGTAGAATAGTTTGGTATGTTTGGGATTTGTAGTTTCATCAGATGGTGTAAAAATGGATGAAAAAAAGATGAAGGTGATTTTTGAGTGGCCTATTCCAAAAATCATTATAGAGGTAAGAAGTTTCCATGGTTAAACAACTTTTTACAGGATTTTTTTAAAAAAATTTAGTAGTATTGTGGCTCCAATAACATATTGCATGACAGGGAAGGAATATGCATGGACTAGAGCAGCCATAGAAAGTTTTGAAATTTCGAAGAAGTAGATTATAGAAAGTCTAATTTTAGCATTACCAAATTTTAACAAAGTGTTTGAGGTTGATTGTGATGCTTCATTTATGGGAATTGGTGATATGTTGAGTCAAGAAGGAAAGCCAATAACATTTTTCAGTGATAAATTGAATAAGGTAAGAACAAAGTATTCTACTTATGATGTTTAAATTTATGCAATTGTACAAGCATTATGAAATTGGAGGCATTACTTGGTGCCTAAGCATTTGATACTATTTACAGATCATGAGGCTTTGAAGTATGCGAATACACAAAATAAGTTTAATAGTAGGCATGCAAAGTGGGTTTATTTCTTGTAGGGGTATACTTTTAATAGTAGGCATGCAAAGTGGGTTGAAACATAGATTTTAAAAAAAAATATTAAGTATTTGATGCATTTAGAAAGAGGGTAGCATTATTAACTACTATGGTGAGTGAAGTAGTTAGAATTGATACTATTAAATAATTATATGATACTTATCCATATTTTGGAAATATAGTTGAATAATGTAAGAATCCATTAATAGGTGGGATAGATATTATTTGTGATGAGTATCTTATACAAGAAGGTTATCTCCTTAAAGGGAAACAATTATGCATTCCAGTTAGGTCTCTACAAGACAATATAATAAGAGAATTACATAGTGGTGGTTTGGCTGGACATATTGGTAAAAAAAAGACAATATATTTGGTGGAGGAAAAGTATTTTTTGCCAAAGATGAAGAGAGATGTGACAAGGTATGTTTCAAGGTGCACAATATGTCATTACCAGTTCCAAGAGGACCATGGACAAATTTGAGTATATATTTTGTGTTGGTATTACCAAACACATAGAGAGGTAATGATTCAATTTTTTTTGTTGCAGACAAATTTTATAAAATGGTTCATTTCATTGCATGTAAAAAAACCAATGATGCCACTAGAGTCACTGAATTATTTTTTATGGATATTGTGAGATTGCATGGTGTTCCAAAAACTATTACTTCAAATAGGGATATGAAATTTCTAGGTCATTTTTGGAAGAAGATAGGTACCAAACTACAATTTAGTAGTGCATATCACCCAAAAATAGATGGATAGACATAAGTTGTGAATATGAGCTTAGGAAATTCATTGAGATGCATAGTGGGAGAGAAGTCAAAGTAATGGGACTTGGATTTACCACAAGTTGAGTTTGCATATATTAGTTCAATGAATAGATCAATAGGAAAGTCACCTTTTTAAAAATTTTATGGGATAAATCCTATGTTTATTTTAGATTTGGTATAATTTCCAACTATAGGTTGAATTAGTGATGATGTAGAAGTGTTTACAGAGCATATGCAGTAGTTACAAGGAGTAAGAAGAAAGTTGTAGGAAAGTAATGAGAAAAATAAAGGAGTAGTAGATGTTAGAAGAAGATCCAAAGTATTTGAATAAGGAGAGTTGGTAATGGTTTACTTGAGAAAATAAATATTTCTAAAAGGCACATACATCAATTTGAAATACAAGAAAATTGGACCATGGAAAATTGTGAAGAAAATTAATGATAACGCATATGAGGTGAGTTTACCATAAAATTTTGATATATATCTATTATTTATCATTTTAGATTTATATGAATTCTATGGAGAAGATGGTGAAGATGATGAATATTAATAAGTAAATTGGGAGCAACAGGTTCCAAAGAAGAAGAAAGTAAAAATAGTGGAGGTTTTGGATATGAAAACAGTGAACACAAGGCAAGGGAATTATAATAGGTATTTGGTGTAGTGGGAAGGATTAAAACAAGAAGATAAAACTTGGATTATAGAATGGGATCTAAAGAATATTTATAAGGAAAATTGGCAACAATATAATCAAGCCAACTCACAGGAGCTGAGTTGTTTTCAACAAGAAAAGCATGATGTATAAAAAATAGGGCAACCTTGTGGAGGCCATAAATTTTGACCTATAGCTCCATTTGAGCTCTTCCATGCATCAAAACAACCATATCAATAAGTAAATTACTATCCCTAGGAATTTTTACCTTCTTAGGAGTGTTTTGATATTTTTTGGAGGCTATGCGTGATCATCTGAGGGTCTAAAATTATGATTTAATGAATTTTTTGAGTTTTTTGTATTTTTAGAAATTGTATATTTTTATAATCAGACATAAACTTCAATTGAATTTCATCCCATAGTATAATTATAGTGTTTAGGATATTTTAGGAGATTTTTGGGATATTTTTAGAGTTTTTAAAAATAGGCATTTTTTTAGATTTTAGTTTTTTTTTGAATTTTGCATGTAAACTCTAAATTCTGAGTTGAGGCTTATTTAAGCATGGTGTGGGTTTGTAATTATTTCAACAATAAATATGAATCAATTTTGAGTATTGTTTCAAGGTCTTGGCCTATTGGTAATTTTTTTGTTCTTGTTAGTTTTAGGTTTCATTAAATTGTATAACACGAGGAAGTAAAAGTTGATCCAAAAAAAATCCAAGACATCATGGAGTGGTAGATACCTAAAACACTTAAGAAACTAAGGGGATTTCTAAGGCTAAATATTTATTATCATAGATTTTTCAAACATGATGGTATTATTTTAGAACCTCTCACTTCTTTGTTGAATAAAGACTCCTTCTAGTGGACTGATATAACTACTAGGCATTTAAACAACTAAAAATGGCTCTATGCACCACCATGATATTAGCTAATCTAGATTTTTCTAAAACTCTTATGGTTGAATGTGATGCATTAGATATGGTATGGGTGTAGTACTCATGCAATAGGGTATGCCCATTGACTTTGAAAATCATAAACTAAAGGGTAAAAATCAGCTCAAATCCATCTATGAGAAAGAGATGATAGCTATTCTACATGCATTCAAATAATGGAGACCTTATCTATTGGGTCATCAATTTCAGGTAAAGATTGATCATGACATCCTTAAATATTTTGTAGAACAATGGTTATCCTCTGAAGAACAATAAAAATGGGTGACAAAAATGTTAGGTTTTGATTTTGAAATAGTCTATAAGAAAGGAAAATAAAATGTGGTGGTCAATACACTTTCTAGACAAGATGAACCAGTTGAGGCATTGTTATGTGCTATGACCATTTGGTAAGCATACTGGCTCAAGGAAGTAAGGTAATAATGGGAGAATAATAGTATTACCCATGCATTGATTTAGAATCTACAATAGGTTTATGATGGGATTGAAAAGTTTTCATGGAAGGGTAATGCATTATGGTACAAAGATAGATTATATCTATGTTAGAATTTTGTTCTCAAATAGAAAATCCTTCAATAACTTCATGTGTCTCCACTTGGAAGTCACTCACAGTTTTTGAAAACCTATCATAGAGTAAAAGAGGATTTTTTTTGGAAAGGACTCAAGGGGGACATACATTAATATGTGGAAAAATGTATGGTATATCACTAAAATAAAATTGAAACCATTAAAACCCTAGTCTTTTATAACCCTTATCCATCCCTAGTCAATGATGGGAAGAGGTATCTATGGATTTCATTACTAGATTACCACAATTTGAAGGTAGAAATGTTATCATGGTTGTTGTGGATAGAATCACAAAGTATGATCATTTTTTTTCTTTATCTCAACCATTGGTGGCCAGTACATTAGCTTCTACCTTCCTTAATATAGTTCAAAAATTGCATGGTGCTCTCAAGATTATTATTAGTCATTGAGATCCCATTTTCAATAGTAATTTTTTGATAGAATTATTTGCATTTTTGGGAACCCATTTGGTTCATATGTCATCCTATCATACTCATCTGATGGATAAACTGAGGTAGTCAACAAGTTTTTGGAAGGGTACCTTCATTTTTTTGTGTTAGATAAACATGATAAATGGGTTTAGTGGTTACCCCTGGCTACATTTTGGTATAATACTTCAAAGCATAGTTCATCCAAAATGTTTCATTTTATGGAATTGTATGGATGCCATCCTCCATCCCTCACTTCACCCTTGAATACCCACCCAAAGGTATGTGTATTGGAGGAATAAATTCAACATCAATAGGAAGTCCTTGTTAGTTTATGTGAAATTTAGCTTTGGCCCAAAATCACATGAAACAGTAGGTAGATCAACATAGGAATGAGAGGAATTTTGATAATGGTGATTGGGTATTTTTTCACTTGCATCCATATAAGTATATTTCCTTAAAGCAATAAAAAAAAGGATAATAAGTTTTCTCCCAAGTATTATGGCTCTTATCATATCTTTTAGAAAATTGGTAGTGTGGCCTACAAGCTAGAATTTCCTCCATCCACTTGCATTCATCCAGTACTTCATTCATCTTGACTTAATAAGGTCATTGGAAATAGAGTTACCATTAAAACTAAGATATAAAAATTATATGATGAAGGGAGGGTTATTCTTGATCCTAAAGTGGTCCTTCAAACATGCACTAAGTAGCTACGGTCCAGATTGATTATTGAGTATCTGATCAAATGGAAGAATTTGCCTTCTAAAGATGCTACCTAGGAAGATGAATAATTTATTCAACAACATATAATATTTCTTCAACATTGAGGACAATTTTTTTTGAAGGTGAGGGGCATGCTATCTCTTAACTATTAGAGTGTCTAGGGATATGTGTAGTCAACTTGTGGCTTGCATAACCCTTTTTCATATTATTTTATATTTATTTATGCATTCATATACTTAGCAGGTCAGCCTATGTGTGGAAAATGGCCTTTTTAGACTATATATAGGAGGTATAGTTGGTTACTCATCATCATAACAAAGTATTCATTCTTATTTCAACCATTTAAAAGGTTGCCCCCTCAAAGTGGCTTAACTATTATTCATATTTTCTACTATATTTCCATATAATTATGATATGATACTATATATATAATTATTTGGTGAATTAATATAATTACATTCCATCCTATGCCTAAAATATTGATCAACCATTCAACCATTCATTAGAGATATGATCATCTCAAACTACCAATCGAGTTGGTAGAGTGTGCTTGGTTACATCTAGAAGAGAGATTAGATATGAAAGTGAAAACATGATGCCTAATTTGAATTGTGTAAGGTTTCTTAGGTATTTTAAACTGTTATAAATTATTCAATTGGTCATATTCACCATCTTATTTCATTAGGTCTCCTCTACCATCTTTGGTCCATGCGTAGGGTTCATATGTTCAACACTACAAGAAACCCTCATGATTATGTTTGAGACATTTGTTACCACTTTAGGGTATTAATACTTCTTAAAAATGTAATTAATCTCCAAAATATACTTAGAGTATTCATATGTACTTGATAAATTCATATTTATTCAAGAGGAGAGTTGGAAGCTTGAGTGATTATATAAGGTTTTCAGGTCTTATAGGCCTTAATTGAGTTTTTAGGTCTAAAACCACTTGTAGATGATCATAGTGGCCTAAAGTATATATTATAAGCTTAATTAAACTAAATAATTATATTCATTACTAAAATATAAACAAGTAACCCTCATTCAATAAAGTAGGCAAGTCTATGTATGGGTTAGGCTATCTAGGCCTAGAAAGGATTTTCAATGTTTTCCTTATGGTAGGTGAGTCTGAGAGTTTTATGAAGCTCTATTATCATGATGATATGTTTATAAAATGGTATACCTTAATATTTAACATTATATTTTTATTATATTGATAAACTTCATCAAATCTCCTTCCTACCCATGACTTCAGATCGAGCAAACAATTTCCATTTGGTTAAGCAGGCAACCTTCTTCTCTTAGAAATTTATAGGTAACTATTATATAGTTAAACTACATTCTAGGGTTTAAGTTCTTAAATATTCTAAAAATTTATCATGTCAATACTTTTTTTATTGTTTATAATCTATAATCCTTTCAATATATTCTCTCAAGTCAATATGACCTCACGGGATATACTGTTTAAGACTGCTCTCTCAAAGTGGCTTTAGCTGACTACTTAGAGAAGAGTCTAAGCATTAGGCTTGAAAGTTGATCTTATACTTTTTAATTGTATTGAAGGCATCCAAATATTATGGAATTTTCATTATCACAATCCCCAAGTCTATTATATTTAATGGCATCTTCAAACTTTCTTGCCTTTTACCCTTATACACAGGCTAGTGTATGAGTATTAGACTTGCACACCCAATCTTCTAAACCCCTATTTTACTGCCCAATCACTTAGGTGATTTCATATTTTTTTTGAATTATCTCTTCTCAACATATTTACTAATTCAAACTTATACCTCAATCCTTTTCACTTATTTTTTGGCTTAGGTTCAAGATGAATACATGCATATTTGGGCCTATAGGTTTGCCTTTTATTTAGGTGAATTATAGAGTAACTTATTGAGATTTTTAGACTTATATACTGTATTATTAATTATAATTTATTATTCCACTCTCTTAATAAGTTTATGGGCTTCTAACCAAGCATTATATCACTTTAACTTCTCCATTCACCTTTAGGGACTGTATGTAGTTAGCTCAATGCTTTAGAAGTCTATGCATAGATTTTGGGTATCTTCATAATGATTTAGTATTTTAAAGGTGGAAGTGAGGATTTATTCCATGTCCAATTAGTATCTCTAAGTATATATTAAATTTGACATTTTCAAAACACCTTCAACATGGCTAGTCCCATGGGTATTCACCTTAAGGTCTGTAGTGAGTAAAATGGGTTTGTTTAAACCATATTAGAGAGTCCATTTTATGAGATGTGTTTTAACCTCATACAAATCCTTATATAAATCCTAATTATTTATTTTTTAGATTAATACCTTCAAACCACTATGACAAGGTAGAAATAATACCTTTAAGCTATTATTACATAGGTAACTCCCTATACACAGTCTTCATGCTAAGAACATAATGACACTTATAGAGTGGTATGACCAGTATTAAAGTGATTATAGAGCCTTTAATGAAAGGAAAATATAGATAACATGTTCTATAAACACTTGAGTGTATATTAACCCTGTAGAAAACCCTAAAATAATTGAAAAACACTAACAATCACTATCATACTATGAAAAATAATCTCTTTCTTTCTTAACCAATGCATATATGGGATAGGTTGTGATTTATAATTATGTAATAAGGTTATGTATACCTTTTAGGTACATATTAAATATTCACCTTGACTTCATGGATTCACACATATAACTATGCTGCCCAAATACTGAGATAGAGGAGTCTTAAGCCTTCAAAAATGAGTTTAGCTCCTTAGAAATATTCATAAAGCTAAGGATCTCAATAAAATAACAAATGACACAAATTGGAATCCCATAGGGGTCCTATAATTATGGAAAAAATTAGCTTCCAATTCTACCTGTATGACCTATACTATGTAGTTAAAAATGGCCTTCATGAGCTTGTGAAGGGAGGGATGGAGGAGAGAGAGAGATTTTTGAAACTTTGAGACTTGAAACTTCTTTCCATTTTATTTATAACTTGTGGAAGATTAAGGGATGTTGATAAACTATTTTCACCTAGAAGATGAGTTCATAAGTCCATACAAGTGCCAAAAATCATGTCTAAAGAGTTGAAAATCAAAATTCTAACTTATTTTTGGCATCCTGACATATGTGTCATTTATGTAACTTATAAATGGACCTTAGAAAGTTTTCCTTTATGTATTTTTCACTTGGGTAGGTTTATTATACATTGGAGTTAGTCAAAAACCTATTGTTCCTTCATTAACCACTACCTTAAAGTTTACAAATGAACCTTAAGCAGTCCAAAACATCATGAAATTATTATATAAGATTATTATAGTTTTAAATGACCTTGGAGGACACCTAAATACCTATAAAAATTCTTGACTAACTCTCATCACTCTAGGACAAGACTAGACCACCACAAGACCACTATATGACCAAAACATGACATTACCTTAATTTATCCAAACTTACCTTAAACAATACTAATAAGGTTTTATGAAGACATTTTAAAGGCTATTAAGTCATGAGAAAGATTTGAACTATGTCATTAAAACATGAAAAATACATTTCACCTAGAGGGGCTAATATTTTGACCCTGGGGGTCAAAATTGGTCAACAAATTAGTGATTTATAGGGGTAGCATGCCTATAATGCTAAATGGAATAGTTGCATTATCCTTCCATTGGGTAAGGGAGTCATTTTCACTTAGTTTCAGACTTGAATAGACCTTGAACATTTGAATAAAATCTTATTTGACCTTTAAAACACACCAAATAAAGACAACACACACAAAGCAAAGCAACAAGACTCATACATGTGCTATCAAGAATTTAGGGAACACAAAAAACATCATTAGAAAACTATATATATAAAAATAACCTAAAAAAAATTCTTCCTCTTGGATCAAATGGCAAACTTGTATAATTTTTTTCTCCATGAGATGAATAATGTCTTGAAGCAAGTTTCCTCTTGAACCTTTCTCTTATTGACTTTATTTTTTCCTTAATTACCAATTATCTTGGCATATTCTCAAGTGAAGGCATGACAAAAAACTAGTTACCTATGAAGATGAATTCCTCTTGTACTTAAAGATATTTCACATTATGTTCCTTAACTACAACTTTATCTAATTATGTTTCATCTAAACATGCTTCTTTGACCTTCATGGCATATTGAATGACATCATACTCATTACTAGTTACTTTAAGCTAATTAAGCTCTTCAAGAAGATTTTCATACTCAATCCAAGCTTCATCATTATCCTCAGTGAACATATATTGTTCAATCTCTTTATAAACATGATGTTCAATATGAAACATACCTTTACATAGACTTTCAATCTATTCAAGATAATAAAGGTACTAGTGTCAATCATCTTTTTATTCTTTTTCTCTTTGATCAATATAAATAAGACTAAACAGAAGAGTTCCTTCTTTATCCTAGGGAACCATAGGGTTGTCAAGAGTTTCAAGTTATTCTATATAGTCATGAGATTACAAGGTAGATTCTTCAAGTTCATTTTCTTGTTCATTTTCTAAGGCTTCAGCTGTAACTTTATCTTCAACCTTCTTAACTAAGGCCTATTTTTTACGTTGAAAATTTTCTAGGATAAACCTTCAAGATGGAGTATCTTGAGTCTCTTTAAGAAGGGGTAATGGGGATGGAATAGGCATAAGGTTTTCTTCCTTGACATAAATTTCTTGGTCTTGGCTCTCTTCCTCTTGCTTCCCCCAAGAATTCACTACTTGGTTCTAAGTTGGAACTTTGAAGCTAGTAATATATTTTGAGGATTGGATTAGCTCTCTTAGAGGTTACTCTTGATAATAATGAATGGTTTCATGAGGATAAGGATCATAATTAAATTTATATGGAATATAAGAGGACTCTTTAGGAGGGGAGGGAGAGAATTTCATATGTTCAAATTCTTCCAATAGAGTTGGCATGGTATAATCAAGAATCATATTCCAAGAAGGCCTCCAAGATGAAGAGATTTTTATTTATTTAGGAATTATAGGTATAATTTAAGGAAGACTTGGATTCAAAAAATGTGAATTAGAGATATAGATGATGTTTCAGGTTGCTTGGATTAGTTTTGTTGATTATCCCATCTCTCTAATCTATATATCCACCATTGGATAAAAGTTCACATAATATATAACTCATCACTAATAACATATTGGGTTTCCTCTCCAACTAACATCCACTTATACATCAACATTTGAACTAACTTCCTCATATTTTATATGATAATAAAAGGGATCACATCTAGTTATCTATCCCATTTTATCATCACCCCTTTTTATTTTAGTAGATTTGGCTTGAGTGCCAATAAGGATATGATAGGGGAAACATAATTTTTAGATGGAATTGAAGTAGGAAGGGATGTGTATTACTAATTCAAGTCTTGGTAAATATGATACGGTATGTAGTTGGAATAATATGAGGAGAATGTAAGACAACCATAGGAATAATATGGTTCATAACAAGGATCATAGGAATCAAAGTGAGGTTATATGGATCATAGGGATGGTATAAGTCATGATAAAGTTGATAATGGGGGTATAAAATAAAAGTTATGTTCAAACCTAGCCATCTCAACTTCATGAGTCAAAGGAAAACACAAGATACTATTAAATACTTTGAAAAATAAGTATTTAGTATGATAAAACCATATGATTTCATTAAGAGTTACCATTTATGTTTTTTTAATGCCTCCAAAATATGATAGGTAGAAGAACAACAACAATAATTATTCCACAACTTTGGACTTTAGTCCCACTAAGCATGCCAAAACTATTATAGATCAAAATTTAATGCTTTGAAAGGTAGTTTAAGCCATAAAAATTTGGTGTAACATGGAAATAACTTAAGTTTTTGGGTACCATATTAGAGAGGTTAATCTTTAGTTTAAAGGGATAGCTACTATTGATGAATCACTTAGGGTCACACACTACTCTAACACTTGATAGCAAAAGGGAGAGAAACCTAATATAATGGAGATGGTTCACCAAATATTATCTGATCACTACCAATCAAATAAAATTTCACTTAAAATAAGAAACTAGAATGCACATGACACTAATCAAAATCTACCTCTCTACATCAATGTCTCTCATGAAGGTTTTTGAATCAAGCTTGAGCTAGGAGGACTAGTCAAGAGGTCATGATATGACACTAATGAAAATAAAAATAAATAAACCCCTAAAATATCCATTTCAACACTTAAATAGACCTAAAAAAGGATTCCAAACTAAACATAAATTATAAACAAATACAAACATGCCAAGGAAGTAAGCCTATTAGTTAACAATATCAAATAATCAAGTATGCATAATGAAACCAGTCTATAGAAAAGGTAAAACTAGGTTATTATTCATTTATAAAAGGATAAAAATGGTAATGGATTCGCCATACCCAAGTGTAAGATAAAAACATAGCCTATCAAGGTTAAATATATAGCAAAAGTGAGAGAGAAGAAGAGAAGGGTGTAGGAGAGAGAGATAAGTGTATCACGAGTTAAAATCAAGAGAAGGGTAATGAAAATATCTTAGTAGATCCTAAATTCCATGTTTATCTCCTCTAAATATTATCCATGCTACAAGTGGTGTAGGATTTAGAATTTTTTCTTGACACATTGCCTTTCTTTCCATGTCTACCCTTTGTCTTAACTTGTGAATGAAAATATGTCACACTTCGATCGTAAAATATTATTGAGTTACATCTTCCCTTATTCATTGAGACCTCTCATCATTTTTATAAACTTTCTCAATTAAAATATTAGTAGTAATCATCATTCATTTTTTTAGGTGTATTAAAACCCCTTCACCTCACTAGGCCAATCTTACATACAAGTGTCAAAACTTGAATTCATATTATCTAGCTCATTAACTCCCTATGGATTTTATATTCAACTCATATTATACCTATAGAAATTGTTTTATAAGTTTGAAACCAACCCAAAATTTCCATTTCAACCTCATTATTTATAGACCTAACATCATGAAAACCTCATTATGTATATAATTTTAAAAATGGTATGAGGAAAATGAAGGCATATTATAGGACCCATTATGGCCTTATAGCTCCATGCTAAGTTTTAGATACTGAGAGTGAGTGGAATTGTCCTTTACTACTATTTCTTTCTCTTAACTAGGTCTCAATTAGGCCTCCCTACCTAGAGAATAAATTTTAATTAAAAAATATTCCCACACATTCCAAACCTCAAATAAACATGTGATAAAATTTGAGGGATTCATGAAATTTATCCATATGAAATTTAGGCTCCTGATACCCTATATGGACCTTCCATGTAGCTTAAAACATCATTCTTTAGATTATTTCATATAATTACATACCTCCAAGTATCATATAGTGGCATGGGGTGGGTTTTAAGATATTTTTGGACATTATTCAATTAATTTTTATGTTCACATAATCCATCTATAGTCATTAGAACCATCTTCTCTCACATCAGGTCAGAACTAGTTTCTTTGGTAGCCTGTGAGTGCCTTAGGTTGTTAAAGATTATTCATAAATTTCAAACATTTTATGAAAAATAAAATAAAATTAATAATGATTGAATATGGGTTCCCTCATATTAATAAAATATTTATCCACCATGTAACCCTTCATGAGAGATATGAGCATCTCGAACTACCTCTCGAGCTAGTGAATTATGCTTGGTGAGGTTTAGAAGAGAGATTATACATGAAAGTGAAAACCTGATGCCTAATTTTAATTTTTAAAGGTTTATTAGGTCTAATAAACCATTATAAATAATTAAATTGGTCATATTCACCATATTCCTTCATTAGGTATCTTGTACCTTCTTTGGTTTGTGCTTAGGGTTCTTAAGTTCAGCACTACAAGTAACCCTCATGACTGTGTTTGAGACCTTATTTGCCACTGTAGGGTCTTGAATTTTTTTTAAATGTTTTAATTATTCTCATAAATTTACTTATATTATTCATATATTCTTGATAAATTCATCTTGATTCAACATGAGTGTTGGAATCTTGAGGTCTTATACAAGGTTTTTAGGTCTTATAGGCCATGACTAAGTTTTCAAGTCTAAAACCACCTATAGATGATTATTGTGGCTTAAAATATCTCTTATAACCTTAATTAAATTAAATAATTATACAAATTAATCCAATCTAAATAAGTAACCCTCATTCAATCAAGTAGGCAACTCTGTGTATGGGTTAGGCTATGTAGGTCTAGATAGGATTTTCAATGTTTTCCTTCCTTTAGGTGAGTTAGAGTGTTTTATGAAGCTTTGATATCACCATGAGAATATTATAAAATATTAAAACTTAATATTTATCATGATATTATTATAATATTGATAATTTTCATTAAATATCCTTCTTACCCTAGACTATAAACCAAGCAAACAATCTCCATTTGGTTAAGCAGACAACCTTCTCCTCTTAGCAATCTGTAGGTGACTATTAGATAGTTTGACTGCATTCTAGGTTTTAATGTATTAAATATTACAAATATGGATAATGTAAATAATTTTTTTATTTTTTATAATCTAGAATCATTTCAAAATGTACTCTCAAGTCACTATGACTTCACCACCTATAGTGTTCAAGACTGCCCTCTCAAAGTGGCTATAGGTGACTATTTAGAAAAGAGTTTGAGAAATAGGATTGAAAGCTAATATTATAATCCATAATTGGCTTGAATATATCAAAATATTATGGAATTTTCATTCTAAATTTCCCCTAGTCCATTAGCATTTATGGCATCATCAAACTTTATTGCCTTTTACCCTCATACACAAGTTAGTGTATGAGTATTAGACTTGCATACCCAATCTTCTTGACCCTCTTTTGAATATAAAATCACTTAGGTGTTTTAATATTGATTGTGACTTATATCATCTCAAAATATGTACTAAGTCAAAATTCTACATCTATCCTTTTCACATACTCTTTGGCTTAAGTTAAAGATGAAGACCAAGAGGTTTGGGCCCATAGGTCTGCCTTTTATTTAGGTGACTGATAGAGCACCTTCTTGAGATTTTTGTACGTAAAGATTTTAATATTAATTATCCTTTATTATTAAATTCTATTACTATGTTTATGGGCTTATAACCAATCATTATATCACTTCAACCTCTCCATTCACATGTATAGACTATATGTAGTCAACTCAAGGCTTTATAAGTCTATGCATAGAGTTTGGATATCTTCATAATGATTTTGTATTTTAATGGTAGTATTTAGGAGTTATTAAATGTATAATTAGTTTTTATAAGTCTATATTTACCTAAAAATTGTCAAAACACCTTCAACATGGCTAGTCCCATGAGTATTCACCTTAAGGTCTATAGTGAGTAAAATGGGCTTGTTTAAACCATATTAGAGAGTCCCTTTTGCGAGTTCTATTTTGACCTAATAAAAATAATTAGATCACTCATAATTGTTTATTTGTGAGATTAATACCTTAAAATCACCTTGAAAATTTAGAAACAAGACTTTTCAACTATTGTTAGATAGGCAACTCCCTATACATAGTCTTCAAGCTAGGAACACAATGATACTTAGAGAGTGGTATGAAAATTATTAAAGTGATTATAGATAATTAAATTAAATTAAAATATGAATAACATGTTAAATCATCTCTTGAGTGCATATAAAACTTATATAAAACCCTACAATAGTGGAGAACACTGACAATCACTTTTATACTATGCAAAGGAATCACTTTCTTTCTTAACCAGTTTATATATGGGATAGGTGGTGATGTATAATGATATAAGAAAATTATTTAGACTTTTTAGGAACCTATAAAATTTTACCTTGCCTCCATGAATTCATACTTGCAACTACGTTGCCTAAAAATTAAGATAGTGGGGTTTTGAGCCTCCAAAAGCAATTTATCTCCTTAACGATTGTTCAAAAGTATAAGGATATCAATCTAAAAACAACTTACATAAATGGGAAGACCATATATTTCCACTAATTTTTACAAAATAATATCCTCTAAATTTTCCTATACAACATCTACCATGCAGTTGAAAATGGTCTTCATGGGCTTGTGGAGGGAGCGATGGAGGAGAGATATATTTTTGAAACTTTGAGAATTGAAACTTATTTACATGATTAATTTTTATCTATGGAATATTAAGGGACATTTATAAATTTTTCCCACTTGGAATATGAGTTCACAAGTGCGTATAAGTGCCAAAACTCCTCTCTAAAGCATTGAAATTAAAGATTTTACCTTCTTTCTGACATCTTGACATATGTGTCAGTTATGTAAATTCTATAAGGACCATGGAATGTGTTATTGTGTGATATTTTCACTTATTTAGATTTATTATACATTAGAGTTAGTCAAAAACCTCTTTTTCCTTCATTAAACACTACCTTAAATTTTACAACTGAACCTTAAACACTCTAAAACATCAAAAAGTTCTTGTATAAGTTGATTAAGGCTTGAAATGACCTTTAAGGACACATAAATACCTATAACACTTCTTTAATTACTCTCATCACTCTAGGATAATACTAGACCACCACAAGACCACTATATGACCAAAACAAGACATTACCTTGATTTCTCTAATCAAAACTTAAAAAATTCTAATAAGGTTTTATGAATATATTTTTAAACACTATTAAGGCAGGACCAATAATTGAACTATGCTAGCAAAACATGCTAAATTTTTTTCACCTATAGGGGTTGACATTTTTACATTGGGGCTCAAAATTGGTCAACACTAATTGACCCAATTCATGGTAGGGTTGTATTTTTTTATAGACTAGAAAATCTAAAAAATATGATTGTAAATGAAAAATAGAAATGATAGAGAAGGTAATAATGAACCTTGGTAATTTTTAAGATGTTTACTTCACAATTTTTTTTATTATGTCACTTAACTAAAATTTTTTATATTCTATAAATAGAGTCAATTGGGTTAACAAAGTCTATAAAAACTTCATGCTAAAAATGATATATGAATAGAGTTAACTAGGTCGATGAAGTCTATAAACCTATGATTTGAGAAAGAGAACTGAAAGCAAAGTTGACTAGGTTGATGAATTATGTAAACTTGTGTTCTAACAAAGAAAACTACAAACAAAGTTGAATGGGTTAATAAACTTTGTAATGTTGTGGTTGAGGAATAAAATTATGTCAATCTAATCAATCTAGTCACTTGTATCTATAGAAGACCTACACAAATAAAATAGTCATTTTGGAGTGACTATGTGTTAAACCTATGCACATATTGTTAGGCTGTATTGATAGGTTTTATAAAGTACTAAAAAAAATAAAAATATATAAGATAATAATAAATTAACATGTGAAATATAACCTAAAAAGTTTAGATTCACATCGAGTTCACCATAATGTCTACAAGGGAAAATGCAATTGATCTACAAATCAATCCTAGCTCAGAAAATATATATCACACTTACACTTTCACTTATTGGTACATTTATATAATCAACTTCATGACCAATATAGATTTTCTAGACCTAAGTAAGGGGTCCTTTACCACAATAATGTCATTAGAGATGGTTTCAAAGCTTCTAGTCAAGAAACACCAAGCAATAACCCTAGCTAGGTCCTTTTTTTTCTTATATTCACAAAGTAAATATAAAGTAAAGTAAAATTTAACATAGTGCTCACTAATCTTGCCGCATAAAATGGGGGTAATAAACTTATAAGTAAAAATGCATAGAAAAATTCTAATTGAGATATGTATAGATATAACCCTAATGCATGTAGAGAAAATACATTCAAAATCCATTACTAATGTTACTTCTATCTACTAAAATATAGGAGTAAAGTTAGATATGCTTACCTTAAATATGTAACCATCGAGATTCAATCTTTCCCTTAGCCAAATGTGCTTCACAAGTTCTGGTTTGTAAGGATCATTAAGAGAGGCTAAATAATCCAAGACTTTTCCATAAGACAAGATTCTTCTCCAAGTATAAACCCTAAGCAATAACTCCTAATTTAGAATGGTGGAAGAGAAGACTGTAAAGAAGTGTAAGTGAATAATTAGCTCTATCTCTCTCTCTAAGAAAATGTAAAAATGTTGTGTATATATAGCTACATCTAAACCTATATTTTTTTAATGTTTAGCTAATATTGTTGGCCCAAATAGACCCTGTATCATTAATTGATAAAATCAAGTTAGGTCTTAGTCTAGGTAAGCCAAGGTTGACATAGACCCATAACATGTTGTAATATAATTTGAGTATAGGGTCAACCTAGGTTTATGTTGTTTGATAAATGTCAAAAAGAGTTTTTGGTTTAGATGATGACTAATTAAGGTAGTGAATTACTTAGAGGAGTGTGTAAGGGAGCTATCAAAGCTTAGGGAAGTATATAGTAGAAGTTTGTGTAGGTTGCAAATGGTGGTATATGAGACAACAATCTTGAAAATCACCAATGGTCTTCCCATCCCTTTCCTAGTGCACCATTTAAGGTGTTCACTTATATATATTGAGACATAATGGGTTCTTTCAAGATATAAAGCATTAGTAATTAATAAAGTTTAAAATATTGTGTATATGCATATTACCTAGTTAGGGTTATTGCATTGTATATCTTGAGTAAAGGATTTGAAACCCTCTATAGTGACATTGTGTGGTAAGAGACCCATTAATTAGGTCTAACAGGTCTAAATTTGTATTGAACTTGATTGTATAAATGTACCAAAAATCAAAAATTCTAGTCTAAATTTCCTTCTCTGAGCTAGGATTGATTTGTAGGTCAGATTCACTTTCCCTTGTATACAAAAATTATAAAATCCATGAAAAATTCTTACCTCAAAAATTATTATTAGATTAGGACAATCTATTACTTATATTACCTTTTCTTAGTCTGTTTTAAAACCATCCTTGGAAAAAATAAATTACAAATAAATCAACTTAGTTTGTATGAAGGTATGCTTCTTGAGGTTAATCAGTAATTTCAATTCATGTAGCTTATTCATCACCAACCTAAGATGTTTGATGAGTTCCCCCTTTTATTCATTTAAAATAAAAATTTCATCCAAGTAAACAATAATAAATTTACCTTTAAATATCCTTAACACCTCATTCATTAGTATCATGAAGGTACTAGGAACATTAGTCAAACTAAATAACATAAAAATTCACTCATTTAATTCATCAATAATCTTGAAGGATGTTTTACACTCATCACTCTCTCTAATTATGATTTGATGGTAACCACTTTTCAAATATATCTTTGATAAATATTGTTCTCTCAAATAATCCATTAGATCATCCATTCTTGGCAATGGGAATTTGTAATTGATAGTTATCTTATTGATGGTTCTAGAGTCTATAAACATTCTCCATTCTCCAAATTTCTTAAGATTTAAGACTACTAATACAACACATGAAATTAGACTCTCTCTAATGAAACCTTCATCTAATATCTATTGTACTTACCTTTTGATATATATATTCTCCTTAGGTGTCATTCTATAGGATGCTTTGTTTAGTAAATTAATTCCTAGAATAAGATCCATAATATGGATTATGATCCTCATTGGAGGTAATTCATTAGGTAATTCATCAACCATTATATCAACATACTCATCCAATTAATTATGAATTTCCAAGGTTAAATCAATCAACTTATGGGTTGTAATGATTATTTTGGGCTTAAAAATCAATGTATAACTAACCTATTCTTCTTTTATCAACTATAAGAATTTTATTCCACCCACTATTAGTACCTTAGCATTATTTTTAGGTAATTCATTACTATCTTTCAATGGTATCAGGGTATGATTCTTTCCATAATTCTCCAATGTATGTGTTACTTGTTCCATCATGTATAACCCTTATATCAAACTGCCAATGTCTACCCATTAATAAATGGTCAACATCCATTGGCATAATATCACAAAGTAATTCATACTTATATACACCAATATGAAAAATAAATTGGCATTGTTGATTAAGTAGCACTTAATGTCCCTTTTGAATCCAAGATACTTTATATGGTGTAGCATGAATCAATATTTTTAATCCCAAAATTTTAATCATTTATAAATAAATCAAGTTATCTCTACTACCACTAATAATGATAATTATAAAAAACACACCTTTAGATTTAAATGTAGTCCTAAAAAAGGTCCCCCTTTGGTTTGGTTATTTCACTTTTTTATTTGGATTTAAATATAATATTTTTATCAATAAATACTCTCCCACGTTAGGTTCTTCCACATGCAATGGTGATCCTACATATTATTCTTTAGCCTGAACAACTTGATTTCTACCTTAAGTTATTATATGGATTGTTTGTGGATTCTTAGGACATTAATATGACGTATGGCTAGCATATATATTACATTTGAAGCATTTTCCACAAAATATTATTTGTATGCCTCTTGTATATAACATTCTTACTCTATATGATTAGCCTCTTCTTTTGGTGTTTTGACCTTGAGAGCTTATTGATTATTCATTATGTACCTATAACTAATGTTACCACTTTTTTTTCCTCTAGATCAAAAAGTTCTACCTCTTCCTCTAAATTGTTGAGTTTGTTTTCTATCCAACTTCTCTTTTGCATTGAGATCAAATTGATAAGCCTCTTCGAATGATCTTTGAGACAACAAAATAATTTCTTCATGAATATTAAACATCAAACCATCTATATACCTTATTATTTTCTCAATATATTCTTTTACATGACTAATTCTAATTTTAAGCTTATAAAATTCTTTAGTTGAGTCCTTTACACTCATTTATTTTTGTTTCAAGTTTTGGAGTTTATTAAATAAGTTTGTCTTGTAGTCTATATGAATGAATTTTGATTTGATTTTAGATATCATTATGTCCTATAACTTAATTTTATCTTTATCTCTTTTGTTATTTTCATCTTGGACACTATCCCAACAAAGAGATTAATGTCCCTTCAGACTAGTAAAAGAAACTTTTACATTCTTTTCTTCACCTATTCTTTATAATAAAATTATTTATCCATGGTAGCTATTCAATCCACAAGTTCTTCAACATTTAGACTTCTTTTATACATTAGAACCTCCAATTTAGGTCTAGAGATTTATCCTATGATTAATTTTAAGATTATTTCTTTTGTTATTTCTTCCTTTTATTCTTTTAAAACCTCTTCATATGGTTATTCCTCTTTATCAATCACATTGCCTATCATAACACCTCTTATTTCAACAATTTTTATTGCATACAAGTGTGCTTACAATTTTCTCATCTCTTCTAACAATTCATCTGTTAGTTATCTTATTGGACCTCCTCTAAAACCACATATTATTACTCCTCTAAGTTCCATTTTTCACTTCTTTTAATTTTTATATTTAAAAACCTTCTCTTAATTCTTCTCAATGAATTATATTTCTCCTTAGGTCACCTTTGGAGCCCATCCAAACCCTACTCTGAAAGCAAAAATGGTGAAGGGATTAATGAAGTGTTGTAACTCAATTTTTCACCCATAAAAAGGTTTTTCAATCCTTTTCCAAATTTAGTGAAGCATTCAATTAACTCTAGGCCTATGGGTTGCTTATAGAAAAGGTAAACTTCTAGATTGAAAGGGTTAGCTCCCTAGATTTATCTTTAATAGTTTATCACCTATAATACTTACTTGATTGGATGAAAAGAGATGAGATAATATGAAATAATGTATCCTAACAAGGTTTTTCACCAATTTTAACATGAAAAGTTCCAATCAAACACAAGTATACTTCAAACACAAGCCTAATCTACATATGACACTACTCCAAAACTACCCTTCTATTAGTATTTCTCATGGAGGTTCATGAAGCTAACTTAAGGTAGGAGGACTAAAAAAAAATGTCATAGAATGACAATATTGTAGATACAAATATATAAAGACTAGAAACTACATTATAACACTTCAAGAGACTTGAAATAGACTTTAAAAGTTGAATATGTATGTAAGCAAGGACAACATGCTAAGGAAAAGAAACTATCACTTAGAAAGATCAACTAACTTAACATACATATTAAAAATAATTCATGGAGAAGGTAAACTAGACTCAAGGATAAAAATGATAGGGATTCACCATACTCAGGTGGAGGATTTATCTCTAAGTAAAAGTGGCTCAATATAAAGCACAAGTGTGAAAGAAGAAAATAAGTATATAAGAAAGAGATTATAGATAAGTGTCATGCAAGTTAAAACAATAATAGGAGTAATTTAAATATCATAAAATACTTATAAATTAATGTGTATCTCTTCTTCATCTTCTCAATCTCTCTAAGTGGCATGGCAGGTTGAAATGCATGCTTGACATCTTGAATAGCTTCTTGAAACTCTCCTTCCTCTTGACATGTTGAAGGAAAAGTGGCTTTATTTGTGATAAAATAAGTTTATACTACATGTTAAATTTGATCTTGACACATTTAAACTAATCTAAATAGGTATCCTTTGACACATGACCCCTTTTTCTTCCAAGGTGTCTAGAAGGCTCTTCATTTCCTTAGGTCTATTTTCCACACAAGTGTCAAAACTTAGTTTCAGTTAATAAAGATCATAAAAACTTAATGGATGTCCTATTTACATAATATTAGACCTAAATAAATTCATTTTGAGTCCTCAAACTATCCCCAATAAGTCATTCTCTACCAAAAGCCTCAATTAGGCCTCATTCCTTGTAGCCTTTTTTCCTTTTCTCCTTGTGTGGAAATTATAAAAATTATATTGACACAATAAAGGAATATTTAAGGAACCTATATCTACATACATTCCCATGGAAAGTTTAATGAGTTGAGTCGAAGTGAAAGTCAACTTTTCTACATATCTCTTCTATTAATTAGGCCTAATTAGGCCTCTAGCCCTAGAAAGTGAATTTTGGCTCTAAACTCATCCTACACTTTTGAAACCTATAGGAAGTGTGTGATTAAATTTAAATATGATGATACCAAACTCTATGTAAATATTGAGATTATGAAATAATGTGCTTATATCCAAACCATGAAATGGCCAAAAAATGAGCCGTTCACAAACCTGTTTGGACTGCCTTGTAAAATGGAGTTGGTTTGGTCACTTTCATGGGTTTTTGAGAACATTTATTGATTTTAATAGTTATTAAAAGTCCCAATTGGCCTCATCTCATGAGTGAGAAGCTATCACCTTCCTAGAAAACCTATAAAACACTAAAAACATACAAAAAGGGTATTTTGGGTAGTTTGTATAGTAGTTCATAAAAGTGAAGTACATGTGGATGAGATAATTGGATTATATAATAGTCTCCAAATGGTTTTATGAGAAATTTGTGTTATTTTATTTTCTTTAGGATTCCATATCTGTACTTTTGTCATTATGACTCTCCCAGGTAGCCTACATGTACTTCAACTTCTTAGTGATGGTTCATAAAGTTGGACGTATGAATACTACAACCATTTACAAAAATTTAAAGTAAATTATGGTAGTGAAATTTTATTAGGATCACAAGGTCCCATTAATCATGCATGATTTGTACCAAGTGAAGAAAGATGACATATCAGGTGGAAATAAGGCATTTAAGGGGGTCTAAGCAAGTTTTTAGTTTGTAAGTGCTTGTCTGAGTTTGGTTTTGGTCTAAAATTACCTCAGTAAGGTTTTTTATGTCCTAATTGAACTATTAAAATATTTATCCAACCACCTCCCATCACCAGAATCTACTACAATATCAATGTTCTAGGCATAGGGTTACCACACTAAATTGATTATCATACCCTAGTTTCAATGTATGCACCTTTTTCCTCTCTATCATATTTATAACACCTTATGTAAGGTGAATTTTTATTAGAATCATATCAATTTTTTCCATGTCATCATCTACTAAAACTTAACCTGTAACTAGATTCATCTTTTAACTCACTACCTAGGACTGTGTATGCAACTAAGTTTTTAGGGTATGAACATGGTTTGATGACTGTGTTTGTTTCCATATTTATTGATTGTGACTTGAGGGATTTTAGAATTATTTTTTAGATGAATTTAATATCTCATAATGTTTTGCAAAGTCTCATCTTCATTTAATTGCCTCTCTAAGTCATCTTCAAGATTGCCTATCCATAAAAACTATTTGAGATAGGGTCGGGTATATTATGTTTGTTTCACTTCCTTTCACTATTTAAGGTTTGGAATATTTTGAAATATTTGTACATGTATTTAATTATCTTCACTTAACATTATACTCTCTTATACCTCCTTCAAACATGCATAGACCTTTCAAAATAGGTAGATTATACATATTAGGGTTAAATGGGCAGAACAACATGCTTTTATGACCTAGTTTATTCTCTTTTGGTCCTTTATATCTTAATAACTTGAGTTTTATCCTTTAATTACTTAAAAATTATCAAAAAATTTATCATTCAAACCTAGAACTTTCACCATTACTATCTCAGGATAAGATTTTCAAGAGATTGGTGTTTGAATGGAGATTGACTATGTATTACCCTTTTCTTAGGTCTCCAAGGAAATCCTTTGATATATAATGACTCATTAATATTTTCACTAGTGTATTAAAACCTCATTTATGTCTTAGAGTTCAAACTTTTATTTGTTGATTGTTCAAAGCACACTCCTTCACCTAGTTGGTTGTAGGTGTGTATTGAAGGGTTCGAGTGTGCATAGGGCATTCTTATGTATTCTATGTCAACCTCAGGTTTTTTCAAAGTTTTTTTAATATTTTTTAATTATTTTTGAATACATTTAAAATCCTAAAACTCTAAATTTCATTCCAACATTCACTATCAAGGGTAAAACTCTTAATAGGCTATATGTGTGTTTATGGAAGTTGATTGTATGTTGGCTTAGGTTTGTAATATTTTAGGTCTCCAAGACCATTTAAAAGATAAATAAATGGATTTATCCTCTTATAAATTATATATTAAGATAAATTTAGTGACTTGAAGTTATAATCTCACCATATTCACTGAATGAGACCAATTTCCCCTATAGATTGGCTGCAAGTGCATACGTGGAAGGTGCGACTTTGATTTGATATTTCATGATTATTTTATTATATTATTATGAATTAATAATAAATTTTTCTGATTTTGATGTTCTATTAAGGCCATATTTATTTTTTAACTTTAAATCCATCATCTTACTGTCTAAGGCTCATTTCTAGGTTGGCTAGTTGTAGGTGTCAACTTAGACATTTGATTGTGTTTTAGTATTAAATTTCCATTAAGTAGGAATTCAGATATTAAAATAGTCAAATTAATTTAGGATGGTTATTTATCACTTCATTACAAGTCTATAACATATCAGGGTCCTTTCAAACTACATTTATTATCTGCACATATAAAACCTTGTAGATGACTATCCTACTAGACTCTTAGCTCAGTCTTCTACCTTTTGAACCTTATATAGTTGGAAACATTCATATGCCCATGACCTACTCAAATTTATTTCATTATAAGTGATATCATGCCATGATAAACTCCATTGATAGTGAAAACATGAATTTTTTAGAAATTTGTAGACCTCTACTATGCCAACATGAAAAACACATAGTCCACAAAAGTGAAAGGAAAATGACCATTATTAGAACTTATATAGAATTTTAGGATGATAAAGAGGATATAAATTTATTTATATGGTATTATATTATCATGAATAAAAATTCAAGTATATTAGTCCACTTGGAGAACCACACAAACATAGGAAATGATAATCATTTGCAGTTAGTTTATAAGATCTATTTTCCATGCCAAAAAGACCTCCACATGTACCAAGAATATGGGTGGATGACTTTGGGGTATCTATATATGTATTATAAGCTATTATAACTAGTTTTATGCAAATAATATTTGAAAATTTTGTTCTAGAAAGCTCAAGAAGTACCCATGTTGTGGTTGACTAGTACATTTTAGACCCTCAACTTCTTAGAAATTGTTCATAAGGATAGGAAGATGAATCTAAGAAAAAATTCCCAAATTTTTAATCTAACCAAGAATAAAATCCATTCCCAAAATTTTAGGCTCCCACCTTCTCTCTCCTAGTCTTACCATTCAAACCATTTTTGCCTATGTGAGCTTATGAAGGGGATGATGGAGGAGAGAAGTGATTTCATCTAATTTTTGAATATAAAATTTCATTTAATGACTTTTTATGATATTTAGAAGACCAAAGGACACCTATGACATGTTTTCACTTGCACATGACTTGAATATGTCTATAAAACTTCATCTAACTCTTTAAAGTGGCGTTGAAATCTAAGAAACTATCTATTTATAAAAAGTTGATAGGTGTGGTAGTTAAGTGGATACTAAAAAATCTTTTAAAGGGGTCTTTTATGAAATTTTATGTTTGTGAACTTTGACAAACATCAAAGTTAGCCAAAAATCAGATTTTAATGCATTTTCAACACCTTCAAGTTAACAAATAGACCGTAGAGTTTCCAAAACACAATGAAATATTATAATAATATGTTTTAGACATGAAATGACATTAATTAACCCATAATAACCTATGACACAACTTTACCATGTTTTATCTCTTAATGACACCCCTAGACCACTACATTACCACAAAATGAAATTATCTTAACTTTTTCAAACTAAACTTAAACCATGATAAAAATGTTAAATTAAGACTCTAGGGACCATACAAGCATGAAATGAATAAATGACAAGTTTGAATTTGGAGGGGTGGTCAAATTTGATTTGGGGTCAAATTTGGTCAATAAGAAGATTAGGTTTATGTCTTTCTTAAGAGAGATATTTGACTAAATAGATAATATTTATGCTTAAATATATATTTTTATATTCATTTTAAGTTTTATAAACCCATAATGTTGATTTATAGCTTTGTTCAAACTTGAAATTACAAGAAAATGAGAAAAAGTTATTTATAGGACTTGTATTTAGGCCTTCAAACTGAGAAACTTGAACACAATTTGTTCTAGATGGTAAAAAACTTTGAAACTAATTTTAAAACTTAAAAAACATCCTAACACACCTCTCTACAATTTTTAATGAAATTTGGCTAGTTAGTTTTTAAACTAGAAGGATTTTAGTTCTTCAAAACCTTGTTTTAGGGTTTCTTGATTGTGGACAAGATGAAAGCATAAATTAAATATAAATTTAACTTTTAAAACATATTATAGAATAATTTAAATTATAAAAGGTCATATATATATATATATATATATATAACTTTACACTCTATTTTCATCTAACCAATCTTAAAAGTTGATGAAATACCATTTTATTGACTGTCAAAACACTTTCCTTGACTGTAACAAACTTTTACTTGTATCTTGAGACCTGTAAAATGAATGAAACCACTTAAAAATCAATAATATGATTAAAAACAACAAGGAAATTCACTTACATGTAATCTCAAATTTAATTTGAAGTATGAACTCATTAATTTAATCTTTCATTGTTTTAGAATTCAAAACATGTTACACAACATTGTATAATACTCTATTTTCAAAACTTCTCTTTTTTCCTTAAAATATTTGAGTTTCTTTATCTTATTTTATTGTTTTCTAATCCTTTTAACATACTCCTTTCTCTCATCCTTCTCCCCCCTTCATTCTAAACTCCTAAACTATCTAACTAACTAATTAAAGTTAACCTAAGCATTCACCTTAATTAAGTTTTACATGATCAGTTATGAGTTAAGACATTAGGACTATTCAATAAATGTCCTAACATCTTCTTTGGCCACTCCATGAAGTATCTTAACCAAACCAAGCATTAAGAGATGATAAAATATAAAAAAACACCTAAAAATAGTTTTGTTGGGTGAATATTTTATCACCAACTAACTGATGAGCAAAATAGGTCATTTCAACCATAGCAAGGGAGATTGGTCAGCCAGATGTGCAAGTTTAACACATCAAAAGGGGATAAATCTCTCCTCTCATCAAGGGGAGGTTCCTTATAAATATGAGGGGCTATATACTATATATATGTATAAAATAAAACTCAGGGATAGGACAACACCATCCATCTCTCTTCTTTCAGAGATGATGTTCACAAATAAAGGAGAAATTCAGATGAAAACACTGAAGGCACTTCTCTTCTTCCAGAAGTGGTCTTGTAGCAAACAACAAGAGTTATTTTTGATATGTAATAAGTAACTGGTAGCAGGGGGTGTAGTAACCAACAGAATGAGGTGTAACACAAAGTCTCCACCTCAACTTCCCAAGAGTAAAATATGAAGAATAATGGGGACACAAAGTCATCCCAAGATCCTTTACACAGAAATAAACTAAAAACACACGCACTAAAGATAGTTGTGGCATCACAAAGTCTGTCTACAGTTAGCATCAAGACACCTTCCTAATTACTTCCACTACTTCTACTTATTTCAATAAAATAGACAAGAACACATTTAGGAAATAGACATAAGAACAATCTCCTAAATGACACAAGTTATTACAGCACAAAGACTGAAATTAACTTGTGTTCTCACTCAAACAAAGAAATATGATCAATAATCTGAGCTCAAGGTCTCAATCATCACCTATCAATTTTGGCAGAGTTTTGCTTCTATAACCAAAAAGATCCCCTTTGCATAAAATGGGAGATTACAATATATAGTAGCCAAGAAAGGCTTGGCACTTTATTTCATGGAAGAACCCATGCTGCATTCAATGCCTTGAATGCATTTTTAGTTTTGTCAAGGGGGCCATGTTGGAACATGGTGTCTATCTTAACTATGGCATGTCGATTTATCTCAAATGTCTTCTCCTAGGCATGGGTCATCTGGTCTTTCACCAAATATGTACACAGCTGTCCCCTCTCTTTTATTCCAAGGGAGAAAAATAGGCTACGCCTTTAATGTTTTCAAGCTCAATATCTACTTGGTGGACTATTTTGCCTACTGGAATAACTCTTGCATAGATATTTATGGTCTTTCCCTCTTTCCTATTGCAATTTGAGCTCTCAAGCTATCTTTTCCCTTTTTCTGGCTCTTTCAATTCCCTCTTCAGTTGGTCACTGAGTTTGTTTTCAGGTTCTACATCATATTTGAAAATCAATAGATATTTCACTACCCTAAGTTTGACATCCACGGGGATGCCATTGGTTCACTATTTCAATGGTTTGAGTGACCTTCTCGGCTCCTTGATTCCATCACTTCTCTGGTTCATTCACTTTCTTAGTTCATTCGCTTTCCTAGTTCATTCACTATCTTGGTTCATTCACTTTCCTTGAACCTTTAACTCATTAAGCCCGTTGAACCATTTTGGTTCAAGGTTCAACGATTCATACTCTTTCTTAGAAGCCTTTATTTTCTCTAAGTCTGTCAAATATTTGAAATTCCTTCATCTTTATCAAGCATGTAGAGTCCATAGAAACCAACCTACAGAGTTCGTAGAAATAAGTTCATAGAACCCAACCTGCAAAGTCTGTAGAAACAGGCCTCCAAAGTCCATAGAAATGAGTCCATAGAAACAAGCCTACAAAGTTCGTAGAACCCAACCTGTAGAGTCTGTAGAAACAATCCTATAGAGTTTATAGAAAATAAGTGATCTAGAGTTTAGTTCATAAAAAGTTTCCAATTTGTGATGAAACTAATTTCATAGCATATAGCTCATTGAGAGCTTTCTGACACTTTTCACGGTTTGCAAAATGGACACCGTATGCAAAAGTTATAAGCCATTAAAGTTTTGATGTAATAAGAAAAAATGTGGTGTCGCAAGATGACGTGGTGTAATGTGGACACACCAAGTGGACCAATCAAGTGGTGACATGTGGTAGTCAATGGGATTCCAAAAATCACAAAGTCCATTGATTTGAAATCAAAAAGTCCATAGATTTGAAATTGCAAGTCCGTAGAAATCCCACAAAAAGAGGGATAATTGTTTTTAAAAATAAAAAAGATTATAATTATTCCTTGGTAATATTTTAAAATTACCAAGTGGGTCCTAGTTGAGTCACATCATGAGATTCTATCCCAGATTGGAATCCATGAGAAATGCTGAGTCAATCTCAAAATCACATGCCACGTCCACCAAGTCAAATGCTAAGTTTAAGGATCAAATAGGTTCAAGGATGCCTAAGTATAGGCTTAGCCAAGCTTAGTGCCTAAGTTAGGCATCATGATAAGCCTTGGCGCCTTGATCCCACCAAAAGGGACATTGGCATTATCTATGCTAGCCACCAACCTTTTTAAAGCCTTGAAATCCGATCCCACTACCCAATGTGGGATAAATGGACAAGCAAAGCACCTGAATAGATGGCTAGAGATGGAACTCATGACTTCTCGTGTAAAAGGGATATGCCTTGACCACCCAAGCTATGGACTGTCAAGTGATATAAAAGCTATAAACTTGTATTTAAAGGGAAGCTTTGGCAGACTGTGCATTGAAAATATAGACTAGTTTGTTGTATTTCACCATTTTGGAGCCCTTAGAGGCTGAATCAGAGTTCAGAGTAAACTAGAAAGTTTAGAATTCTGATACGCTCTATGCAGTATATTCATTTGCCCATTTTGGAGAATTGGTGATGCCATTTTGAGCTATATAAGTTACCAATTTTGATTTGAAGAACCCTTTGCTTGTGATTTAGGAAGGTGAAGGACGTGCTGAGTCAGCCGAGGTCTTTCGAAGCTCTGATCACTATTATTGCAGATAGATATGATCTTTTGTTGTTTATAAGTATTATTTTAGCTTGCAAATTTTAGCAACATTAATGGATCGGTTTGATAAGAACCCAGGGATGTAGGAATTCTGAACCCCGTAAATAATTTCTATGTTTTGATCTATCGATTCATTTTTGCATTTTAGTTTCAGTTAATATTCAGATTATAAATTCAAATTTTTAATTAGAATGCAAAATTTAATGAATTGATCATTTACGGGAAATTGGATAAAATTGAGAATTTGAAAAATCTGATGGTTTTAATGGATAATTGATGTGATCTATCAATTCACTTTTATTTCAATTTTGAAATTTGATTTGGATCAGATTTTAATCAGATTTAATCATTCCAACATCTTAAAAGTTGAGAATTTCCACTTCCAATTTAGTGTAAATTTTAGAATTGAGAATTTAAAATATCCATTTTAAACAATTTTATAAAAGTAGTGAAGTTCCTAGTGGTGTTTATGGATCAAATTTTGGTATCAAAGCAGTTAGAAAGTTGGGTTAGCTTCTGATTGTGATTTGATAGTTGCTTTCAGTTATTTGTTTTCAATATCACTTGATTAGATTGTAGTGTGCATTTTTGGAAATAGTGTGTCTACAGGAAAACATGGGAAAATTGTCACACAAAGCCAAGATGGAAGAGCTTGAAGCCATCAACACTTAGATTCAGGATGAGAATGCTTTTCTAAGAGCTCAATTGTACTCCTTGGATGAAGAGATTGCAAGTTTGAAATTAGAGCTTGAATCTAAGGTTGAAATCTTGATCAAATTGCAGTGTGGTGAACCAAAGAAGGCCATACCTTCTACTTCAGATGCAGAGACTATGACTGAGTGCACTATAAGTTATTCACCATGTAATTCATCTACTTCTTCTTTTCATTCAGATTTAGATTCAAGTAATGATGCTTTTGGTAGTTTTGAACAACACACTAAGGGTATAGGATACAAATTATTAATGAAAATAGGATTTAATGGAAGAGGTCTTCATCGAGATGGCCAAGGAATTACTAACCCAATACAAGTAGAGCATAGATCTCTTCATGCAGGTTTAGGTTACACTAGTGAACAGGTGGAAATTAGAGAAACTTCCTCCATGGATAAAGGAAGATAAGCTTCTAATAGCAAAGGACCGAGGCCACTAGTAGAGCATGTATGGTGTAAGAAGGAAGGTAGAAGAGGTATTGAGATTCTACCTCCTAGTTCCTACACTAATGTTATCACTAAATATTCTGATCCACTTGTTATGTTTAAGAAATTTGAATTTAACATTCAGAAGATCATGCAATCATTTCCTTGCACTTTTTGTGGGATGCATAATCATAGTGTTGCATTTTGTTGGAAGAGACATGCTTTACTTAAGAAGATTGCAGGTGTTAAGAACCATTCTCATCATGGTAAAGTGATATGAGGTAAAAGGGAGACCTCACCTAAGAAGGTTTTTTGCACTCATTGCATTATGAGTGGATATTAGATTGATCATTGTTTTAAACTTAAATCATCTTCTCATTCTAAACATGGTAAAAATAAGATGATTTATCAACCTGTTAATAGGGTCAATGAAGTAAAATCAATCCATAATGATGTTAAGGAATCCACTAAGGAAATCAAGTTAACTAGGCATAAAATTTGATTAAGTGGATTAATAATGCACTTGTTTTTCAAAGCATTGTTAAGAATTCTGTTAAGGGAAAGAACAAGCTTTGAAGATGCATTGGTAGAGTTTGTGAGAACACTTCGAGATAGGTTCATCATTCGAAGTATTTCAATTCTCACCTTATGTTTAAAATCTCTATGCTTTGGAATCTCCTATTTATGTTGTGTGAGTTGAGTTGGAATTCATTTGATTAGTTGGAGATAATAGCAAAATGCATGTTGTAGGTAGAGTTAATTCCTTACAATAGTTGTCTCATATTTGACTGCTATTTTTAGAATGTATCTATTTTTGGCACATGGATGTATAGATGCATTATACGACCCTATGGGCATGTTTGGATGTTAAGAAATATACACTTTGTGTTGTTTATATTTGCTTAGCATATAAGTCCCATACTAAGTCATTGTATTGCAACATGTCTACAACATTCATGTATGTTATTGACAATAACAAACTTGTTCTGCAGTTACATTGGGAATTGTTTCAATTTATTGATAGTTCACCACTTTACAGGATGTGACATAGGCAAATAGTTTTGGTATGTTGTGATCAGGTTATTGGCAATTGCAGATTCTTTTACTCATGCCATGTGTAGGCATTTTCAATTGAGTTGTAAATCATTTATTTTTCTGATGTTTATCTCTTGCTATAATTGGGTTTTGTGTGATGTGATGTAGTAGACCAGTCATAAGATTTCAGGTGATAGTTAACTTTTGGAGACCAAAAGCCTCTTTTGTAAGGAGGTGTGATCTGGAGTTTAGTTCAGAAAAAGTTTCCAATTTGTGAAGAAACCAATTTCACAGCGTAGATCTCGTCGAGATCTTTTCAACGCTTTTCATGGTTTGCAAAATGGACACCGTATACAAAAGTTATAAGTTGTTGAAGTTTTGATGTGATAGGGAAAAATGTGGTGTCACAAGATTACGTGGCACAATGTGGACACACCAAGTAGACCAATTAGGTGGTGACACATGGTAGTCAATGGGATTCCAAAAATCACAAAGTTTGTAGATTTGAAATCACAAAGTCTGTAGATTTGAAATTGTAAGTCCGTAGAAATCCCACAAAAAGAGGGATAATTATTTTTTTAAATAAAAAAATTGTAATTATTCCTTGGTAATATTTTAAAATTACCAAGCGAGCCCCAACTGAGTCACAGCGTGAGATTGTGTCCCAGGTTGGAATCCATGAGAAATGCTGAGTCAATCTCAAAATCACGTCCACCAAGTCAAATGCTAAGTTCAAGGATCGGATAGGTTTAAGGATGCCTAAGTATAGGCTTAGCCAAGCTTAGCACCTAAGTTAGGCATCATGATAAGCCTTGGCACCTTGATCCCACCAAAAGGGGTGTTGGCATTATCTATGTTAGCCGCTAACCTTTTTAAAGCCTTGAAATCTGATCCCACTACCCAATGTGGGACAAATGGATAAGCAAAGTGCCTGAATAGAAGGCTAGGGATTTGAACTCATGACTTCCCATGTAAAGGGGATATGCCTTGAATACCAAAGCTATGGACTATCAAGTGATATAAAAGCTATGAACTTGTATTTAAAGGGAAGCTTCTGGTCGACCGTGTATTGAAAATATAGACCAGTTTGTTGTATTTCATCATTTCGGAGCCCTTAGAGGCTGAATCAGAGCTCGGAGTAAACTAAAAAGTTGTTTAGAATTCTGATACACTCTATGTAGTATATTCATTTTCACATTTTGGAGAATTGGTGATGTCATTTTGAGCTATATAAGTTACCAATTTTGATTTGGAGAAGCCTTTGCTTGTGATTCAGGAAGGTGAAGGATGTGCTGAGTCAGCCAAGGTCTTTCAAAGGTCTGATCACTATTATTGCAGAGAGATATGATCTTTTGTTATTTGTAAATATTATTTTAGCTTGCAAATTTTAGCAACATTAATGGATCAGTTCGATAAGAACTTGGGGATGTAGGAATTTTGAACCCCGTAAACAATTTTTGTGTTTTGATCTATGGATTCATTTTTGCATTTCAATTTAAGTTAATATTCAAATTACAAATTCAAATTTTTAATCAGGATGCAAAATTTAATGAATTGATTATTTATGGGAAATTGGATAAAATTGAGAATTTGAAAAATCTGACGATTTCAATGGATAATTGATGTGATCTATCAATTCACCTTTATTTCAGTTTTGAAACTTGATTTGGATCAGATTTTAATCAGATTTAATCATTCCAACATCTTAAAAGTTGAGAAATTTCTACTTCCAACTTAGTGTAAATTTTGGAATTGAGAATTTAAAATATCCATTTTAAACATTTTTATAAAAGTAGTGAATTTCCTACTAGTGTTTATGAATCACTATATCTACGGAGTCCGTAGAATCTTTCCTTTGGATTTATATTTTTGGAACCTCCTAAAGGGAAGGTGTCCCTTCAAGCCTTGAGAAAAGTCCATTTCCTAGTCACCAAGAGCCCCCCATAAGGGTACATGCCCTTTGGGGTCCTTCGGGCATTCTTCGGGCTGTCTTTATTTCAATTCTTTCAAATAAAATGTTTGAAGGAATTCCTTCAGACATTTTGTCTGAAGGAAACCTTTCCTTTGCCTTAGCCACTTTCCTTCAGGCTTTTCATCATTCCTTTAGACAAAATGTCCGAAGGAATTCCTTCAAACATTTTGTTTGAAGGATTTCCCTTGTAAACTTTCATTGTGGAAAATATTTCCAAAGGATATATTTTTATTCCCTTTCGTTCACTGCCCTCCATAAGGGAACTTGCCTTTAGTTCACTACCCTCCACAAGGGTACTTGGATTTTTCACTTTTGTGGACTCCTTTGAACCTTTCGATTGAACTGACTGATTGAACCAACTTTGGTTCAACTGTTCAATAGTTCAATCTTGTGTTCTAATCATTAAATTGACAACTTGAACCAACCACTTTAAACCAATCACATTGAACCTTTGAAGCTTTAAACCTGTTTGTTTCAAGGTTCAATGGTTTAACGGTTCAATCTTCCTTCTTTTCGCTAAGTCTTTTGAAGCCATTAAAGTTGTCGAAGTGATTGAACTTTGAAATTTTACCGAAGTGATTAACTCTTTAAACTTGTCAAAGTCATTGAACTTGTGAACCCATTGAACCTTTTAGTTGAACCTCAGCGTTGAACCTGTCTTGAAATTGCCTAAGTGTTGGGAACTTGTTTCTTTGAGAGTGCTCGCCTATTGAAGTCATTGAACTTGTTGAACCTACTAGTCCCTTAACTAAACAAGCTTGAATAATGAAGAATTTGAAAGCTCAAAATAATTTTTTGAGAAGGAAAGAGAGTATTTTGGCTTGCAGGACCAAAATAGTTCATATGTTGTCCCAAAAATGAGTGACAAATTTTGGAAGCAACAACTGGCTCTAGTTGGAGAACTTCCTTCAGTTGAAATTTTAGAACAGCTGAGGGGAGTAGAAACTAGAATCTCCAGTGCCTTTAAGTATGTCATTAGGCTACAGAGTCATGCTACCAAAAAAATAAAGGTGCCAAAAATGAAAATGAAAAGCATAAAATAGAACTAAAGACTATACAAATATACATATATATAGATGATCTTATTTGATGCTTCAAGAATTGAAGTGCTTCAGATGCTGCCCATTGTGAGGTAGAGAAAAGGGCATGCCATCTTGATACTTCAATAGGAAACTATTTTCACCATTGAGCTGATGGATAGTAAATGGGCCTCTCCATAAGGAATCAAACTTCCCCTGCATTCCCTTTGGTTCTCTTCTCTTGTCCCATAATAGGACTTGATCTCTAATCTAGAAATCAGAATTTTTTGCTTTTTGGTCGAAGAGATTCTTCACCAAACTTTAATGCACAACAATTTGGTCCACCACCATAGTTCACTACTCATCCAGCTCAGTCAAGCACATAATCCTTTTGTCAATGGAGATTTCATATGTCTGCTCTTCAATTGCCTTTGCCAATTTCAAGGCTGGCAATTCTAGGGTGATTGGTATCTCTACATTGAGACTATAAAGAAGTTGGAAAGGTGACATACCTATCACCCTCTTGGGTGTAATTCTATCTACCCATAAAACATCAACCAATGCTTTATGCCAAGTTCGTTAGTTGTCAACCACCAACTTCCTGATGATGGTCACCAGGTTCTTGTTGCTCGATTCAGCTTGGCCATTCCCTTGGGGGAAATAATCAAAAGAGTGGGAGAGGGTAATCCTATAGTAAAAATAGAAATGAGTAATCTCATGAGAAGAGAAATAGGTTGCAATATCTGTGACAATCTTGGTTGGGACCCCAAACCTAGAAATGATGTTCTCTTTGAAGAAATTGCATACTACCTCTTAAGTAGCATGCTTGGTTAGAATTGCTTCCACCCATTTGGTGAAGTAATCTATCGCTGTGAGGACATAATCATGTCCATCACTTGAAGATGGGTTTACAGCACCAATGAAGTCGATTCCCCATTACTAAAATGGCTCTGCTATCATCAATAGTTTGAGAGGTAAAACAACTAACTTGGGTCTTCCAATAAACTATTGGCACAGTTTACATCTTCATACCCATTTGTATGCATCTTGAAATAGAGTAGGCCAGTAATATCTAGCTCATAGAATCTTATGGGTAGTCACAGGCACAAAAAAATGTCCTTTATAGGCCAAATTATAAAAGGACTTCAAAAGTTGGTTCTACTGCTCTTTATCCACGCAGTGAAGGAACACTCCATCAAGGCTCCTCTTATACAGGCCATTGTCCCAAAGGACAAAATTGGTAGCTTTCAATTTAATAGTCCTCCTTTCTTTATGAGGTAGGTGAGTAAGACACTCACCATAGGTAAGGAAATGAGTAATATTTGAATACCACTCATTCGTGGTGGAGACAAAGAGAACTGTTGGCATGTCTTCCACTTCTATTTCTTCATGCCCTGGTTTTTTAGGTCTGTTGTCAGCAATCATTTGGAAAAGGCCCCTTCCTTGTACAAGCTTCATTAGTTTGATAATGAGAACAAACTCCTAGATTTTAGCAATCTAATTTCCCCATTTAATTCCAAACTCCTACTGAGTTAATATGGATTTAACTATGGTATCAGGAACCAGGGCAGTAACTTGTGAATTTAGGATGTAAAAATGGAAGTGCTTTACTACCTTTACCACTACATAAGCATGCTTCTCCATATTTGAATACTTTAGCTCATAAGATTTGAGAGGACAACTCATGAAGGATATGGGAGATTCCACACCTTCTTTGTTTTGTTGAACCAGAATTGCTAAAAGCGTGTGCTCGAAAGCATAATTGTACATGGTAAAATCCTTGGTATAATCTAGACAAACTAGAATTGGGGCATGGGCAATAGCTGTCTTGATGTCTCAGAATGCCAATTTGCATTCTTCAGTCCAGCTGAAAGTGGCCTTTCCCTTCATCATGTTCACAATGTGGCGAGTCTTCTCAACAAACTCAGGGATGAACCTTCATAAAAAATTCACCTTTCTGAAGAAAGAGTGAACTACAGTCTTACTTATGGGTAGGGTAAGTTTCTGGATGGATTTGACTCTTTTTGAGTCAATCTTTATGCCTTCTCAGGAGATAATGTGTCTGAGAAGCTTCCCTTCTATTACTCTAAAAATAGACTTCTTGGGATTTAGAGAAATGCCATTCTAGTGACATCAGTCTAGCACTTGTTGCAAATGGTGCATGTGATCAGGGTGATGCTTGGAAAATACAGTCAAGTCATTAAGGTATACCACAATGAACATACCCGTTTCATCTTTGAAAGCAAGGTCCATTTCTCTTTGGAAAGTGGCACCATCATTTATCAGGACGAATGGCATTCTTCGATATGCAAAGGTGCCCCAAGGTGTGGTGAAGGAAGTCTTATGCTGGTCTACTTCACCAAATTCAACTTGATTGTATCTTGAGAAGCAATCTAGCATTGATAACATCTCTAAACTAGTCACTGTCTGAAGAACTTGGTCCATGATGGGCAGAGAATAGTTATCTTTTAAGGATGACTGATTCAAATTCTTGAAGTCCACGCAGAGGCAAATTTCACCATTCTTTTTTATCACAAGTATTATGTTTACAATCCATGTGGAATGATGGATTGGGAAGATTATCCTAGCATTCAACATTTTTTGTATTTTGGATAGAATAGTACTTGATATCTTCAAATCGTACTACCTAGATTTTTGCTTATAAGGCACTGAATCACCCTTGAGAGGAATTTCATGGCAAATTTATTCAAGCCTGAGTGACTTCAGATCATCATAAGAGTATGCCAAAACATCCATGTACTGGTAGAGCAGAGCAGAGCAGTGAACTTGAACTTCTCTTCTTGAGTGCAACATTTTCCAATGTTCACCATCTTGGGATTTTCCTTGGTACCCAAATTTATTTGATCAAACTCCTAAGAAGATCTTGAATCCATTTGTTTCTATTTGATGAACCTGTCATGCTTGTCAAATAGCTTCTCAAGGGAAGCCAAGCCTTTGGGAATTTTATTCCCTTTGAGTTGTAGGAATTTTGCACCTACGTCTAAACTTGATTCAGGGGTTGGTTCAAGTTTTTGAGGTTCATTGCCTTCAAAGTGAAGCTGTTCAAAGCTATCTTTTCATTCTTGAAAGGCAATGATTTGGTTGTCACCATTGAATACCTGCCAATGATTGGCTTATCAGACACACTTTGTCAAAAGACCAATTTGATAGTGTACCTATTTCCTTTAAAATCTAGGTGAGGAACCAAAAGAGTTGTTGAAATAGCCAAAGCATTAGCTCAGTCATTGAATTCCCTAGGCACTAAAGAGATACTAAAAGCATCAAAGCTTTCAATTTGATCCCAAACTAGATTACGGTAGTGATGTAATCTCTCATTTTTGGTTTGGTATAGGTTCCTCACTTGACAAACCACTAGCTCAACATCTCCTTTTGGTGTGAAGGAGTTTGATGCCTTTGTCTTGAGCGCCCTTCAATCTAAGTAGTAGTGATTCATATTCAACAGTATTATTAGTATTGATAAACTATAACTTGTATGAAGAAGGAAAGATATCTCCTTGGGGAGATATCAACACAATCCCAACTCTAGAATTGGTAGAGGAACAACTGTCGTCAAATTCTAGTATCCATACATCATTAAAAGTTGACCTTACCTTGGATTTTTCTTTGTGCAGAGGGGAGGATTCTTCTATGCTTGCACTATGCTCTATCTTATTTTTTGTTGGTCCATCTAAACTAATTTTTAGATTATCATTTTCAAAAATTTCATTAGTCGCCACATGATCGGGAGCATCCTCTATAGTCAAGAAGTAATTACCCATGCTTGAAGACTCAAATAGAATTTGAGCTTTAGGTGCTGATGTTTGAGTGACCACATATTTTACTTCCTTTTCAGGGAGCAATCTCTACATAATTCCTTTGACATGTATTCTCACCTCAAATAGGTCCATTCTTAACTCACCACCAACATCCTTACATAAATTTCACACAAGATAGATGTTGTATGAGGCTGGGACGTCAGCCACTAGGACTGTCATCTTGATTCTCTTTTTTGGGAATGCTACAAATGCAAATTGGACATCCTTGATTTGTTCCATTAATGGCACTTATTTTTTCTCCATGGAGAAACATCTCCCAAATGTCTTGGTCAGTGTGAGACTAAGGGATTCAGCTACTTTGGCAGGCATGACATTGTCAGACACACCTGAGTTTATGATGCAATTGTTCAGCTGATATCCATTTATCAGCAGGGAGACATAAAATGGTTCAGTCCTTCTAGGAGCAGTAGGAGGAGCAATGAAAAGGTTATTCTAAGTGGATGTGAGAGTTACCTTTGGAATAGTTAGTCCTACAGAGATAGTTTTATTCTTCACACATTCCACTAACTTATCCAACTGCTCAGGGTTGAATTGCAAGAATTCAAATTCAGACATTTGAATTTTAGTTTTCTTAACATGGTCAACTATGTCAAATGTCTGAAATGAATTATGAACAGGGGAAGGGAGTTCATCCTTCTAGTTTTTAGGGGGAGAAGGACTGATCTGTGAAATTGAAGTTGAAGGTGAAGGCATGTTTGGAGTACTCACTTTTTTAGCAATCACTGGGTCCTTTAGCTAGAAAGGTAGAGAAGTTCCTCATTTGGCAATTAAAATTGTAGGTTGAGGTCGCTCCTCTATTTTTTCTTTATCAGCTTGCTAGACTAACTGATTCTTAGACTGAGTGAGCATAGCGTATGATCCCTTAACTACTTTACCTTCACTTTTGGGTTCATCTTGGTAATTCAGGAAGCCAATGTTGGAGTCACTAGCTAATTCTTCTTCTCCCTCTATGAAGAGATTAGCGTCATCTTCTGGGTTCAACTCAGGCTGGAAGGAGAAAGCTGATTCTACTTTAAGATATCCAACTGCTAAATTGGTTGGAGGTGCTTTAATGTCCAATTTCCCCTAAGGGGGAGGAAGATGATTTGGCTGCCCTTGATTCTTGACATCATTGCCTTGGTATGACTGACTAGGGAATGTCTTCCTTGGTATATCTCTGTATGAAGGGGTAGATGACATTTCTTGCACCATTTACTTTCTAAGAGCAAGCAACTCATTTGCTAGCTTTTGCACCATTGGATTAGTGGTGCCTATAAATGGATATTTAGAAGATGAAGAAGATTTACCTCTGTTAGGATCTCTCTTTATCTTTCCTACCAAGATAAGGTCATCTTCCACCTCAGTGGCCAAATCTTGAGTAGCAGCAAGGTCTATATGGCCAACACATCTCAATAGAAAACTCACTTCAAGTAGCTGTGAGTTGATGAAGAAACATTTAAGGTTCTTAGGTGTTGGCTGAGCAATTATAGGAATCATGTTTCTTAGCTTGTCAAATTTGGCTATGAAGTCCCTCATAGGTTCATGAGGTTCTTTCTTCATCTATGTGAGATGGGCTAGCAGGGCATGCACATCTTCTATAGGCTTGAACCTAGCTTCAAATTTAGCTTTAAGAGTGTTCTAGTCAGTCACAGTCTGGGCCTATAGATGATAGAACTAGTCTGTAGTAACACCTTGTAATGTTTCCATAAATAGCCTGACTGTTACGTCTTCATACCCCACACCTATCACACTATAGGCTATGCTAAAAGTTGTAATGTGTTCATTAGGATGAACTCTCCCATCACCAAAGAATTTGAGTAAATTTTTCCTTGAACTGTGTGGTAGCTCATATAGAGGTGGAGTTAAATTGAGTGGGCCAAAAGAGTTACCCTAGGTGCCTTGAACTACCATGATTTGATTATGGAAAGTAGGGATAATAAATATGGGTGGAGTATGTATATGCAAAGCTATGCTAATAGTAGAAAAATAAGCTTTGCCTTGTATTGGTGACCTGGTATGGGTAGGAAGAAGACTCCTATCTCATTGAATTTGAAGTGGTGGAGGAAACAAATCAAAATTTCCCTGTTGCACCAACTCAAAAATAGGGTCAACAACACTTTGCACTCTCTGGCTTCTTGTATAGCATGGAGTTGCTAGATTGTAGAATAAAAATATTGGCATGAAGTTGGTAGTGTTCTTTCCTACTTCACATCGTTCCCTAGTGATATGAAATGCTTTAATTTGAATAGATTGAAAAAGGACTGGAAATGCTCGTCGATCCCTAGCAGAGTTCCCAAAAAATTATTGGCATGGAGTTGGAGGAAAATGGAAAAAATAAGTGAAACATTCGATCCCCAGTGGCTCTAGTTCACAGACTAGATTATATAACAGAAATGGATAAGGCTATAATGATAATGGATAAGACACAGGTGATGCTTCAATCTGAATCTTGAGGCTTCAAATTGTGCAAAATTATTGTGTTCCCCAACAGAGTCACCAAAAAATTATTGGGTGAATATTTTGTCACCAGCTAATTGATGAGCAAAATAGGTCATTTCAACCATAGCAAGGGAGATTGATTAGCCAGATGTGCAGGTTTACCACATCAAAAGGGGACAAATCTGTCCTCTCATCAATGGGAGGTACCCTATAAATATGAGGAGCTATATACTATATATATATGTAGAAAATAACACTTAGGGATAGGACAACACCATCCATCTCTCTTCTTTCAGAGATGATGTTCACAAATAAAAGAGAAATTCAAATGAAAACACTGAAGGCACTTCTCTTCTTTTAGAAGTGGTCTTGTAGCAAACAATAAGATTTATTTCTAATAGGTAACGAGTAACTAGTATCAAGGGGCGTAGTAACTAGTAGAATGAGGTGTAGCACAAAGTCTCCACCTCAACTACCCAAGAGTGAAATATGAAGAATAGTGGGGACACAAAGTCATCCCAAGATCCTTTACACAGAAATAATCTAAAAACACACACACTAAAGATAGTTGTGGCAGCACAAAGTCTCTCCATAGTTGGCTTCAGGACACCTTCCTGATTACTTCCATTAGTTCTACTTATTTCAATAAAATGGACAAGAACACATTTAGGAAATATACATAAGAACAATCTCCTAAATGACACAAGCTATTACAACACAAAGTCTAAAAGTAACTTGTGTTCTCACTCAAACAAAGAAATATGATCAACAATCTGAGCTCAAGGTCTTAGTAATCGCCTTTCAATTTTGGTAGAGTTTTGCTTCTATAACCAAAAAGATCCCCTTTGCATAAAATAAAAGATTACAATATATAGTAGCCAAGAAAGGCTTGGCACTTTGTTTCATGGAATGACCCATGCTGCATTCAATGCCTTGAATGTATTTTTAGTTTTGTCAAGGGGGCCATGCTGGAACAGGGCTTCTGCCTTAACTATGGCATGTCGATTAATCTCAAATGTCTTCTCCTGGGCCTAGGTCATCTGGTCTTTCACCAAATATGTACATGGTTGTCCCCTCACTTTTATTCTAGGGGAGAAAAATAGGCCCTACCTTTAATGTTTGCAAGCTCAAATATCTACTTGGTGGACTGTTCCACCTACTGGAAAAATTCTTGCACAGAGATTTCTAGTCTTTCTTTCTTTCCTGTTGTAATTTGAGCTCTCGGGCTATCTTTTCCCTTTTTGTTGGCTCTTTCAACTCCCTCTTTAGCTGGGCACTGAGTTTGTTTTCAAGTTCTGTGTCATATTTGAAAATCAATAGATATTTCACTACCCTGAATTTGACATCTGTGGGGATGTCATTAGTCCACTGTTTCAATAATTTGGGTGACCTTCTCGGCTCCTTGATTCCATCACTTCTCTGGTTCATTTTATTTCCTAGTTCATTCACTTTCCTGGTTTATTCACTTTTCTTGAACCTTTGAACCTATTGAACCCATTGAACTATTTTGGTTCAAGGTTCAATAGTTCATTCTCTTTCTTAGAAGCCTTTGTTTTCTCTAATTCTTTCAATGCTTTGAAATTCCTTCATCTTTATCAAGCCTACGGAGTCCATAGAAACTAACTTGCAGAGTCTATAGAAACAAGTCCATAGAACCTAGCCTATAGAGTCCATAGAAACAAGCCTATAGAGTCCATAGAAATGAGTCTGTAGAAACAAGCCTGCAGAGTCCATAGAAACAAGTCCATAGAACCCAACCTATAGAGTCTATAGAAACAAGCCTATAGAGTCTATAAAAACTAAGCCTGTGGAGTTTGTAGAATCCTTCCTTCAACTTTATATCTTTAGAACCTCCCAAAGGGAAGGTGTCTCTTAGGGCCTTGAGAAAGGTCCATTTCTTGGTCATCGAGAGGCCCCCGCAAGGGTACCTATCCTTCAGGGTCCTTCAAGTGGTCTTTGCTTCAATTCCTTTAGACAAAATGTCTGAAGGAATTCCTTCAGACATTTTATCTGAAGGAAACCTTTCCTTTACCTTAGCCACTTTCCTTTGTGCTTTTGATCATTCCTTTAGACAAAATATCCAAAGGAATTCCTTCAGACCTTTTCTCTGAAGGATTTCCCTTGTAAACTTTCACTGAAGAAAATATTTCCAAAGGATATCTTTTTATTCCCTTTCATTCACTGCCCTCCACAAGGGCACTTAGCTTTTTCGCTTTGGGGACTCCTTTGAACTTTCTAATTGAAATGACTTTGGTTCAACTGTTTAATAGTTCAATCTTGTGTTCCGCTCATTCAATTGACTGCTTGAACCAACCACTTTGAACCAATCTCATTGAACCTTTGAACCTATTTGGTTCAAGGTTCAACAGTTCAACGGTTCAATCTTCCTTCTTTTCACTAAGTCTTTTGAAGCTGTTGAACTTGCTAAAGCGATTGAACTTTGAACTTTTACTAAAGCGCTTAACTCTTTAAACTTGCTGATGTCATTGAACATGTGAACCCATTGAACCTTTTGATTGAACCTTAGCATTGAACCTGTCTTGAAATTTCCTAAGTGTTGGGAACTTGTTTCTTTGAGAGGGCTCACCTATTTAAGTCATTGAACCTATTGAACTTGCTAGTCCCTTAACTGAAAAAGCTTGAATAATGAAGAATTTGAATGCTCAAAACAATTTTTTGAGAAGGGAAGAGAGGATTTTGGCCTGCAGGACCAAAATAGTTCACATGTTGTTCCAAAAATGAGTGACAAATTTTGGGAACAACAAGTTTAAAAATAAATTTCTAGTTTTGGTGGGAAACTTGAAAAGAAACCAAAATGGCCAAAACAAATCAAATCAAATTGAAGCATTGAAAAGCTTAAACTAGGCAAAAATATGACCTCCTAAACCTATTCAAGACCAAAATTTGTGAAACCAAACCACCAAACTCATGATCTTACATTAGTAGCCCTTTTCCTTTTTTTTCAAAATATTTATGTCCCTTGTATGTGAACCTTTGCCTTAAGTTTCATAGTAAAATGTTTTATTTTTTAGATTTTTGACATTATATGTTTTCATGATCTGTATCATGCACTATTAATATGTAGTCATATTAAGAGATACTTATGTTCTATTTTTCATTTATATGTTTATATATACATGATATACCTATATACTTTACATTACATATGTTATATATATGTGCATGCATTTATCATTATATACATTATTATGATGACATATTCTTCACATGTTCACATGTTATTACATGATGCTATCTTTATACGTGAATTGATATAGTTAAATTTTATTTTCATATGAGTGATTTACATGATACATCCCCAGTATAAAAATGGGTGAATTATAATGGTATTGTAATATATAAAAAAGTCTCTTTGAAGAAAAACTTAGACCAGAGTACAAATTTCATAGATTCATAAAGGTTTATAATCATGGAAAATATTGACACAATGTAAAAAATTATAGGTGAATATGCCATGCACATTCACTCAATTTACAAATAATTGAGCACATATTCATACATTATTATGTGTATATACATGGTCATATGCATAAATTTTATCATAAAAGAGTAAAGGTGCACATATTAACTTATATTTCAAATACATGTTCTCGATGATAACACATGAAGGCACAACATTCTTTATCATTTTGAACATATTTGCATGGCGTGATATTAGTTCATCCACATATACACATTTTCATATTCATAAGGAATGATATTAGTTCATTCAAACATACACAACAATATAATCTACATTCAAGTGGAAGATGTTTGCATTTTACTTCACACATATCATATTCTTGGTCATGATGGAGGCAAGAACATTTTCCACTATCTTTTGATCATTCGTTCTATTTTGCATTGATGAAACTACACAATAAAACTTACATTCCTAATAGGGGCATTACTTTTGTCCATTCCCATTCTATACATATTTTTATATGGAATTAACTTGGATTAACTTGATAAAAAATATATAATAAATTTTTATAATCCATCTACATTGGTTGGTTTTCTTTATTTTAGTGAACATGTCTTGATGGTTGAATATTTTTCCTTCTAGTTATTTGGGTTAGTCCATTGGGTAATTTTTACCATATTCATAAGGGTTGGGACATGTTGTCTTCTTAACCTAAGATACTATAAAGTAAAAAAAAATTTAGTGAATAACTATCCCAACTATCCATATGTTTCAACAAGAAAGTAAAATTTTATGAAATGCTTAAACAAGGAATCATATTTTCCAACAAGTTGCAAGGGAAACATGGTTTTCACAAACACATATGTTTACTCTAACCCTTTTCATTTAAATATTTAAATATTTTTATTTCAAATTAAAATAGTAAATCAATGGACATTAAATACACATGACTTTATGCTTTACTATTAGGTAACCTACACAATTGGAGCTTCATACGAAAGAAGAAGTATGTTGTACATACTTAGGCTAAGTTTATCCTTTTACACTATAAATTACATTACTATAATAAAATTGGGACATTTTTATATATTATAATATTGGATTTAGTCTTTGACAATGAAAATCTTGACACAAATTTACCACACATGACTTTATCCCATAACCAAGGTCCTAATATACCATTCTCTCACACTTTCATTATATATTACATGAGTAAATTTTTTTGTTTTACTATTACACACCTAAAGTGACCTCACTATCTACTTAAAACCTATTAAATATCATACAAATACATCTCCGAAGTCTCAACTCAATCAACCTATAGTAATGTCAAGTCTATTAGATTATGCTAGTATCACTAGTCAAAACTTACTTGTTATGTTCAAAAATAACACTTTAAGAAAATATTTTTCAAATTTTATTCCTAATAATGATAAATTACTCAATTAGACTCTTATATAAAAAAAATCAAGGCCTCATTCAAAATGGGCTTGGCACTAATCTATGACACATATATACACTATTGCATATTGAGAAAATCTAATTTATTCTTCCCAACTTGGAAATATATCATTATAAGTAGTCATAAAGCAAGTATGAAGAACACTAAAATATGAGTCAAAGATATAGTTTTAAACTATCAAAATCCAAATCATTATATAAATACATATAGCGAAGGAGAAAAATTGAATAATCACATTAGCTAGGAGAACTACATTTTAATTTATTTCCCTCCTCAAAGTATTAGGTATGTGGGTAATGTTTAATCATCAAACAGGGTGATTAGGGTCATCTCAACCAATTACACTTTCCATTTTTTGTAGTCTTATATCCCTCACATTAACACCCAGGGTTTCAAGGTGAATGAGACTAATTTTTGGACAAATGTGTAACATAAATGTTTGGGATTGCAAATACAGATAATACAATGATGTCTAGGTGACCATATGATCATTACTTCACATTTATGTACAAGTCAATATGGAACAAGTAAGGATAGTTTTGATTGATGATATTATCCTAGATATATGAAATTGACACTTTACATACATATAATTAGTTTTATAACTAAATAAACTACATGTTAGTTTTATCCTAATTTTCATCGACAAAATAAAGTCATAGTCAGTTAATTTCATATAAATTTTAAGTATTCATCCTTTTTTTTACTTAGTTTATTTACCATATGCCACTTTTCAAATGACACCAATCAATATAAATATTGTACTTTCAAATGTATGTTTAAGTTACATATCTATTAATATGAAATGTTGTACATAATTATATCCTATGTGGGTTATTTTTTATTTCATTAATACAAATTAGGGTAAAACAATACCGAAACAATTATTGGTTCCTTTCCAACATTTATCACTCTCATGAGACACCTTGTGCACTCCAAAAAAATTATTTTAATCTCATGTTGGGGTGAAAATTTTATCATGACGTTGTTACCAAACTATGTTATCAATAACATATACAATATTCTAAAAAATAATCTAAATTCCAAAGTTAATAAACTCAAAACCCTTCTCCAATTTCTAATCATAATATACAACATTCCAATACAAATTTTTGTACTATTTATTCCAATTACAATCATTATTACTATTATTATCAATATATGAATGCAGACAAAGTTAACTATCATCGTAAGTCCAATCACAAATACCCCATTAAAATTTTAAAAACATTTCCACCAATGAAATACTTCATAAGGATAATTAATAGTTCTCCTAATTGGCCTCCTATGTAATATCCCCAAATGTGAATATTGCTAAGTTCTGAATTTTACAATAAGATCACTTTCTAATAGAACCTATGACACTATGACTTTTTTATTTCCACACTTATGATCAACTAATAAACATATATGAAATCCACATATAATATTGTTACTCTAATAAATATGGTAATACACTCACACAAGAGCTATATGACATTGATTACAACAAAAAATTATAACTAAAATATTTATTCAAGGAGTTTATTACAATGATAATACTAAAGATTAAAATAGAGAAAATACTAATAACAACTCTTACAACATTAGATAACATAACTCATAACATTTTCCTACAATAATAAATATCACAAATCTAAAACATACTCCAATGAAGCTCCAATGTTGTTCCTAAGTATAACCACCTTCAAATAACTAGAGAGGATCTTCAACCATTGAAACCAACTATCTTGTGAGCATTTTCATTCTCCAAAATTCTAAATTCCAAGGGTTTTCATCATAGGAGTGTAATAAAATGAACACAAGGTTCAAGATTACAAAATGGGAGGGGGTTATGATTTTCAAATATGAATGAAAAAGGGAGAGATCTTCATATTTATAGAATTTGAAAATGATAAGGATAAAGATGTGAATTAAGGAGGAGAGATAAATATGGTGCCACATTTCCATGTGGACAAAAATACACATTATTGGCCATGCTTGGCATCATGTGTTAGGGTCAAAAATAGTGCAATCAAAGGGGATAAGATTAATCACCTATTTTGTCTTTATTTCTTACCATCACATGCTTCCAAACTCTACTTCTACATGCTTCCAAAATGGCACCTCACTCACACATGTGAGAGAAATTAACAATAATAATCTTTGTCATATTCCTTCCATGTGCACACATGATCCCAAAACACCTTTTGACTTCTTATTCATGCCTAAACAAGATTCCCCCTAAGGGTGGCACCCCAAATATTCACCTTTTTCTTCATTCAAGGATATAAATTACAAAATATAAATGAACTTGTATTTTAGTGCCCCATTCATTCACATTAACTAGATTGCATGGTATACCCTCTTATGGGACATGCCACATCATCCACAATTGAAATCTTCTATCAAATCATCCCTTGCATCACTCACCACATCACCATGAATAGTGACCCATGAATAATATCTTTTGAATAGTGATTTGAAACACAATTATTTCCTTACAACACCAAACTTATCCTATGAGAATTAAATAGGCTAGTGGTATTCTAAAAATGTCTCATTTAGGGAAAGGGGACATTACATCCTCTCTTACCAGAGATTACTTGTCCCCAAGAAATCTAGTTAACTTCATGGATCCAAATATTCAGATCCTAAACAAGATATGGGATTTAAATATTACTAATCCTAAAACCTATTTTAGATATAGTTGCTCCACCATGAAACCATTGTGCTACTCTCATATTAACAAGAATTAGGAACCACACACCTAGTGATGTCATAGAAAACACTCTTTCCATCTCAACTTGAGGCTTCCAAAAGAGGTCTTAGATGAAGTTGTGTGTGTTATCAAGCCTTGTTAAAAATTCCATAAATTTTTATTTAGAAACCAATGATGGGTTATTCAAAACTTGCATCTCTAAAGGCCTCTTATTTATATATACAAAGTGAATTTTCTCACCACAACAAATTTTTTGCATTATCTTCATTTGTAAGAATAATATCACCTTCAAATATAGCTACCTTTCTACTATGGTTTTCCAATGCCCCAATTTAAATAGTATTCATGGATGATTTCTTCTCCACCATATCTTAGATTTAAACTTTTTCATATGGATGATCCTCTACAAAAACCTTTGAAATGATAGTATGAAATTCCTCTTGTTCCATGTTATTTGATGGACTAAAGAACTCATCCATCATTTGTAATTCTTCACTCAATGTTAGAGCATCCACTTATTCATTATATTAATAAAATTTAGGACCTTGTTTTCCTTTTTATTGCATGTGGAGTTCCTTCATGGACTGCTCACTAACCATTTCTAGGACTGGATCTTCTTTCTTCAACAACATTCTCTTTATTTCTAGATCCCTCATCCATGATCATAAATTCTTATGATATTGTTGAAATGCTCACAATATTTATATCATTAATTCTTTAAATGTCTTCATTTTTATTGAACCTCTTACATGCAAATGCTGAAATTTCTTAATTGAAGCTATACAAAATGATTGGTTCCCCAAATAGGTTGGTAAGATATATGGCTCTAAAACCACTATAATATCCCCAAATGGGAATATTGCTAAGTTCTAACTTTTACAATAAGATCATTTTCTTAAATATCCTATGACACTATGAATTTATAATTTCCACACTTATGATCAAGTAATAAACATATTTTATAGCCACATATAATATTGATACTCTAATATCTATGGGAATGCACCCACATAAGAGCTGGATGACACTGATTACAACACCAAGATCTAACTAAAATATTTATTCAAGGAGTTTATTATAATGATAATATTGAAGATTAAAATAGATCAACTATTCATAACAACTCTTACAATATTAAATAACAAAACTCATAACATCTCCTACAACAATAAAAAATATAAATCTAAAGCATACTCTAATGAAGATCCAATGTGGTTCCTGAGTGCAACCACCATCAACCATTTAGGTAGGATATTCCACTACCAAAACCAACTATCTTGTGAGGGTTTTCATCCTCCAAGATTCTACACTCCAAGGGTTTTCATTCATTGAGAGTAAAAAATTGAACATAAGGTTTAAGCTTATAAAATGGGGGGGGGGGGTTATGATTTTTAAATATGAATTAAAAAAGAAGAGAAATTCATATTTATAGGATTTACAAATGAGAAGGGGAAAGAGGTGAATTAAGAAGGAGAAAGAAATGTGGCACCACATTTTCGTGTCAGATAAATTACACACTATTGGGCATGCTTGGAATCATGTGCTAGGGTTAAAAAGAGGGGAATCAAAGGGGATAATATCATCCACCTATTTTGTATATATTTCCCACCATCAAATGATTCCAAAATCCACTTCCACATGCTTCCAAAATGGCACCTCACTCATACATGTGAGATAAATCAATAATAGGAAACTTTATCATCTTCCTCCCATGTGTAAACATGCTCCCAAAACACCTTTTTACTTATTATTCATGCCTAAACAAAATTTACCCTAAGGGTGGCACCCCAACTATTCACCCTTGTCTTTATTCAAGCATGTGAATTAAAAAAGACAAATAAGCCTATCTTTAGTGCCCCACTCCTTCACATACACTATATTACATGGTAGATCCTCTTATGAGCCATAACACATAATCCATAAGCCACATCCTCTACTACATCATCACCTGCATCACTTACCACATGACCATGAATAGTAATAGTGAATAGTGACACAGTAATAGTAAAAGTGAATAGTACCTTGTGAATAATGATCTAACACATGATTATTCCCCTACAACACCCAAATTAGCCTATACAAATTAAATAGTCTAGTGGTCTTCTACAAATGTCTCATCTAGGTAAAGGTAACATTACATCCTAATTGATGATCCTAATCCACCACTAAATTCTAAGCCTATAATGTCAAATCCCCATCCTACCTTAGCTCCTAAATTAAAACATAAAAATCAACCTAAATATCATAATGGTTCTAATCCATAATCACAATAACATGTCCTAAATGAGCTTAACTCCATGCATTAAAATATTACATTAAAAAAAATCATGAGGAATCACCATATCATCCAAAATTTCTAATTCAATAATTGAAGGAAAAAATAATCCATCTATATTGATTATGAACTATATTTTAAACCACTTGGAGGTCCCACACCAATGAAATTAATTTTCATTGAAACCTTCCCCCATCCCACCTCTTCTAAGAGTCTTTCCACAAAGTCTCCTAAGGATGACTTTGTCAATGATGAAATTATTTTAGAGCTGATGATAGGCCCATTTTTATTATAGTTTTCATCAATGAAACTCTCATAATGAGAGTCTTAGTGAATAATGTTATTTATTTAATGTTACCTCCCTAAGGTTAATCTAAAATATTGCATATTCCAAAACTCACCTTTAAAAAAATTAGACTTATATGTTATGAATTTTACAAGACCCACTAAATGACTTTTTGGTTCATTCAAATCCTTACCATTTGACCCAAATTATTGTCAACCAATATTATGGTATTAGATATTACACTATTTTACAAACTCCTTTTAGGTAATCTTTGGACTCATTGCATGATAGATATCAATTAATTTGATATCCAATGCATTAAGTTTGACCATACTGGTAAGATTCATTAACATGATTTCAATCCTAACCCATGGGATCTTAAATTTTATAGCCACATGTTTTAACATTGTATATCATCTATCATTCACATCAATAGTCCTCATCTTTCTGATTTCATAAAAAATGCATCCTAATTCACAAAACACTCTTGTAGACATTGATCAAAATAAACCCAATGATCTTCAAACCATTTTAACCATACTTAATTACCTCATTACATATATTATTGGCTTCCTCTATATATCCTTCAATAAGATACAACCCTTCCCTTGTTTGATGATGAAAATGAGATCCCAACTCCTTGAAATGATAATGAATCTTTTTATATGAAACATGGTCTTGCATTCAATGGCCTTGTGGTTATAAAAATATTTTAGGATCTCTTATAAAACATTCCCATGTAAATTTAGTTAAATTGGTATATCTTAAAAAGATACTTATAATGAAAATATCAATATATTATGCATGCTTGTAATATTTTCCCATATTATGACATTGACTATATCATTTCCAAATATTAAACAAGGAACTTTGATGTGGTTCATTACCATAAATCTCTTTCTAGTATTAATTATTTAAATTAAAATTTCCACTTATTCCATATTTATCATTTTGATTCTAGTGATGAAGTGGATTAAAAAAAATTTAAGCTTATGTTTTCCATATTAACCCACCATTGGAAAATAGTCCATCAGTTGATTATCCGATTTGTCTATTTCCTAGAATTTATGACTGTAATGGTGAGCTCATGGAAATTTAAAAAAATCCTATCCTTATAAATATATTAACTACTTGATACATTTCATTAATTTTCTCATCCTTCTAACTGTATCAACAATCATGATATATAGTTCAAAATTACCTAAATATATTATACTATATTTGCCATAATTCACTACAATGTTTTAATGTAATTCAATTTTTTCCTTCCAACTATACCATCCATTATTCATTATAGAGTATCAATATGATGTAGGGGAATCACTACCCACTTTATAAATTCTAGTCAAAGTTTCATGTTTTGGAGTCTTGATAGGTTGTCATGGTGTTAGGAGGTCTGCAGTTCAAATATTTGAAATATTTTGTACTGTTTTTCCTAATTTTGGTGATATTGTAAAAGTTCAAAGTGTTATGAACCTATGTCATTATGGGTCTTAATAGTAATTAATGTTATTTTAGGTACTTTTTATTAAGATAAAATGACTCCAAATGTACAAGTGGGAGTTACAAGGGAAGTTAGGAGTTGGTTATGATAGTTAGTTATGAACCTTTTGTAATAAATAATGGTTTTAGTGTAAGACAAGAGAGGTCATTCAGGTGAGAGAAGATTGAGGTGTTGTATTCTAATGAGAAATAACATGTAATGCCAAAAATTGAATGAATAAATAAGTTGTGTTGTGTTCTTCAAACAAAGTTGTAGAATTTGTAGATCTTATGTTTTCTTGTATTAAAGATGCAAAACCTATAATGATATTTGAATATGATAGCAAGATTCATTATGAAAAATACAATAAAGGCAAGTTATAATTATTTTAATCAATTAGTAAGTTTATGCATGTTTTAAATGGTATTACAAGTATATATCAATGCAATTTCAATAATCTTTAAAAAGGTTCAGACTACAGATGGTAATGTACTCTATATGTCCTATTAGAAATGACTATGTAATCTACACTAGAGAAAGGAATCAGTTGGTGATGTTTTCATAATCTTATTGAATTTTGAAGATTGCATATCTATTTTCTTAGTGGTGATTCAAACATTAACTTGGTGGATTTCCAATATTTTCATGAGAGGTTAATCCCATTGACCTCAAGAGTTTTATTTTCTATGTTTAGTATCTAGTTTAAAAACATGGTTGAGTGCAAATTCCAAAATTACTAAGATTGTATGGAGACTTGGTAAGGTTTTTAACTAACCATTAATATTTTATTTAATTTTATAAAAGTAATTGAGGGATTTAGACTTATGTGGATTGTCAATTCATTAGAAAGATATTCCAACCCTGCAGTAACTTTTGATTGTATACATAATTATTGTATGAAACCAAATGCATAAGTATTATAAAAGAATTTGATGATTGGAAGAGGTTGGTTTGGTTGGTACAGACATAAATCAATTCTTACAGTTATATATAATTCTTGGAAAATCATTATTTCCCATCTAGGTTAGCACAAATTTGAGCCTGTGTGAATAGATAGAATATTGAGCAAGCATATAAACAAACAAGAATTCATGTGGAAAGAAGTTGGAAGCACTCTTAAGTTAGTAAGTTTTTCTTTTTCACATTCCCCAAAGGTATTGTTTTGAATAAGCACTACTTGTTTAGAAGTGTATCTACTAATGAAAGGTTCTTGAACTTAATAAGAAGTTGTTGACAAAGAAAATACATGTATAGTAAGATTACACCATCTAAATGATTCCAAAATTGATGGTGTGTGAGTTATCTATACCAATAAAGATATTTTTATGGTTTTGATGGTGATAGAATACATATCTATACGTGTATAATATACTATATATAATGCAAGGTTTTTAAAGACCTAAAGGCCTTAACAATGATATATTTATAAGTTAAATAATGATCTAAATATAGATTTGGGCCTTAAAATTTTGTGAGGAATAAAAATTTGGAAAAGGGAACTTAAAAAAAGTCAATGGTTTCCTAGATTATATCTATATAGAGCCGTATTAAGTGATTTTCTCTAGAAAAGGCTATAAAGCATGCGTGTTATGCAGATAGAGTTTTATAGTAGGGAATTGTTGCAATCCATGATTTATTGTTTAAAAAGTAAAATAGGGTCAAAGTCAAATAATCAAATAAAGATAAAGATCAAGTGAATTATTGTCAAATAAGTGATTTAGGCATTGTATGAAGGAGTGAACCTATAATCTACTAGTAAATAGTGAAATATGCTTGAGCAAGATAGTTTTTAGTAAAACCTCAACATCATTTTTGGTATCAGAGTGAGCAAGATTCTATGAAGAAGGCCAGGTACATATTTGTTATTGATTTTTAGGTTATGAATTTGATAAATTCAATGAAATTATGCTAAAGATTGTTTGGAAAGACTACTCAAACAAGATTGCAAGTGATTGAAAAAGGTTGGTCAAGTAGTTTGAAAGCCAAAAGAAGCTTAAGGAGAGAGAAAGAGCTAAATAAATTCATTTATCCAAGGAGAGAGCTTGGTTGAAGAAGGATCAAGGTGGAAAATAATTACTTAAAGAGGAGCAAGGTGGAAGAGACTTGGTTAAGGTGGAGCAAGGTGAAAAAGAATTGCTTGAAAGAGTATAACTTCCCAATATGAAGGACAAATAAAGATAATAAGAAAGAGGTAAGATAATTTTAGATGAGTAGGTAAAAATATTGTTTGTGAGTTTTTCACATTACTTGGCATGCATAAAAAATAAGGAGAGTTTAAATTATTTTTTTGAGAAAGGTAGTATGTTGAAGGCATTAGCCATGGAGATAGAAGTCATTGATCAGGTACATCAGAAATAAGAGGATAAATATGTTACAAAGGTTATGAGGTTTGAAAGAGATAATAGGACACAAAAAATAACAAATCTAAGCATTAGCAAAACAAACATATAAGTATAAGAGAGTAATTACCAAGGCAATAGGAAAAAGATTATTTTTGTTGACATGTATGTTCCATGTGTAGGTAGATTGTAGGAGAAGAACCAAGTTATGAAGATGATCAAGTGGAATATAAATATGCAAAATAATCACCTCAAAGGAGAGAGAAAAAGAAATAAGAAACAAGGAGGAGCCACTATAGGAAATAACCATCAAGGTCTATGTGTCTCAACTAGACCTTGGGATCAAGGAGGAAATTCTATAATATAAGAGGTGCTCTAAATAACATCAAAGATCAAACACTCATAACTTTTAGGGAAAGTTTCCATTTGATCATCAGTAATATGATGCAGGGACATCACTACCCCCTTTATAAATACTAGTCAAAGTTTCATGTTTTGGAGTCTTGATAGGTTATCATGGTCTTAAGAGGTCTGTAATTCAGATATTTGAAATATTTTGTATTATTTTTCCCAATTTTGATGATATTTTAAAATGTCAAAGTGTTATTACCTTATGTCATTATGGGTCTTAATATTAATTAATATTATTTTGGTTACTTGTTAGTAAGATAAAATATTTAAGAGACTCCTAATGTACAAGTGGGAGTTACAAAAGAAGTGAGGAGTTGGTTGTGCTAGTTAGTTATGAATCTTTTGGAATAAATAGTGGTTTTAGTGTAAGAAAAGAGAGTTAATTCAAGTGAGAGTAGATTGAGGGGTTGTATTCGAAGGAGAAAGAACATGTAAGCCCAAAAAGTGAATGAATACATAAGATGTGTTGTGTTCTTGAAACAAAGCTATACAATTTATAGATCTTATGTTTTCTTGTATAAAAGATGCAAAACCTGTAATGATAGTTGAATATGAAATGAAGATTTATGATGAAAAATATAACAAAGGCAAGTTTTGATGGTTCTGATCAATTGGTAAGTTCATGTATGTTTTAAATGGTATTGAAAGTATCTAGTAATGTAATTTCAATAATCTTTAAGAAAGTTCATACTACAGATGGCAGTGTACTCTATATGTCATGTTGTAAATGATTGTGTAATCCATGTTGGAGAAAGGAATCATATAGTGATGTTTTCATAAGCTTCTTGGATTTTAAAGATTGCATATCTATTTATCTTAGTGGTGATTCAAACATTAACTTGGTGGATTTATAATATTTTCATCAGAGGTCAATCCCACTGACCTGATGAGTTTTATTTTTTGTGTTTAATACATAGTTTCAAAACATGGCTGAGTGTAAATTTTGAAATGACCAGGATTATATGGAGACTTGGTAAGGTTTGTAACTAACTAGAAATAGTTTCTTTAATGTCCTAAAAGTAATCAAGGGATTTAAACTTATGTAGGTTGTTAATTCATTAGACAAATATTCCAACCCTATAATAAATTTTGATCGTGTACACAAGTATTGTATGAAACCAGTCGTGAAGTATTTTAAAAGAATTTGATGATTGGAGGAGGTTGGTTGGGTTGGTATAAACATAAATTAATTTTTACAATCATATAAAATTATCATAAAATCATTATTTCCCATCTTAGTTAGTGAAAATTTGAGCCTATGTGAATAGAGAAAATATTGAGCAAGCATATAAACAAACAAGAATTCATGTGAAAGGTAGTTGAAAGCACTCTTTAGTTGGTAAGTTTTTGTTTCACCTTCCCCAAAGGTATTATTTTGAATAATCACTACTTTTTTATAAATGTATCTACTAATGAAAGGATCTCAAACTTAATAAGAAGTTTTTGACAAATAAAATTGCTTGTATAATAAGATTACATCATCAAAATGCTTCCAAACTTGGTAGCGTGTTAGTTCTCCATACCAATAAAGAGATTTTTATGTTTTTAATGGTGATAGAATATGTATCTATACATGTATAATATATTGTGTATAATGCAAGGATCTAAAAGACCTTAAGACCTTAACATTGATCTATTTGTAAGTTAAATAATGATCTAAAGACAAATTTGGGCCTTAAGAATTTATGGGGAATCGAAACTTGGAAAAGGGTATTTAAAAAAAACCATTGGTTTCCTGGATTGTATCTATATAGAGCCATATTAAGTTATTTTCCCTAGAAAAAGGCTATAAAGCCTATGTGTTATGCAGATAAAGTTTTTTATTAGGGAATTGTCAAGAAAAATAGGGTCAAAGTCAAATAGTCAAACAAAGAAAAAGTGCAAGTGAAGTATTGTCAAAAGAGTTATTTAAGCATTGTATGAAGGAGTTAACCTATAATATTTTGTTAAATAGTGAAATAAATTTTATCGAGATAATTTTCATTTAAACCTCTACATCACAATGTAGTTATGACATAATCTTCTAACTATATCAACCATTAAATACAAAGTTTACATATAATTTATAGAATCCATATATTTTTCCAATGATATTGGCCATGATATCCATATTAATGATATAATATTAATTTATCTTACATATTATTCTAACTATATTGGCTTTTATACTTCTACTTCACTCACATCTATCATCCAACCTAATATAGTCAAATACATAACTATTTCATTTAATTTTGTTCATGGTTTGTATGCCACACCAAATAAGATAGGGTGAAAATTTGAATACTATCTTGAAAGGAAAAAAAATCTTCCCAAGGTCTATATCACTAGGTCATGGGATATTGGATAACCTAGTGGCCGATCTGTTAATTGATCTGATCAAGGGGAATGTTGGTTAAGCCTCAACATAATGAGAAGAACCCTTATAAAAATTTCCCAAAATATTAAAGATAATTAAATATCAATAATTATTATTGATTCATTAAAATTTCATTTCATATTATAATAAACCATTTTAATAATAATAATGAATAACTTTTATAATCAAGATATACTTACAATAACATGTTACAATTTTAGTCCTATTCTAAACCTAATCTATCAAACTTATTAAAAAAATAAAAAGATAGGGATAAATAGCATATTTTTTTTGTAAATATGGATCTAATACATTTGATTATATAAAAACCATGAAACCAATATTCTACCTGACCATTATACACATAAACATAACTAAATATGGTGATGAAATCTTAGGATACCATATCTATGAAAAAATAGGAACAAAGCCACCATATACATGTGCATGTAAATAAAAATAATAGCCCCATTATTTTAATTTAAATTTATTTTATGAATATCTCATTTGGATTCACCATAAATAGTTTAATTTCATAATTATCATCATAACAACAAAGCCCACAACTGAAAATAAAGGAAAACCTAGCTAGTAAAGTAAGAAAATGCAATAAAAATGTCTCATCCTCTATCTATCCTCTAATTTTAAAAATAAAAAGACATTAAAAATTATTAATGATGACCATATAGACACCCAATCCATATACTAATACAAAATTTCCCTTCAAAAAGTGGTTGAAACATTAAATGAAGAGTCAACAACCACAACCTAGGCTTAATGAAGAATTACACATTCCACATGCAATAAAAGTTCACACCATTAATGAAGGCCCATGATTTGAGGTTGGATACCTTTTTAAAAATTAAAAATAAATATTTCCTTGAATAAGCCTTCTAATACAACAAATCAAACAAGTTAATTTTTGGAAAGGGAAAAAGACACCAAACATATTAGCTACACAGTGAACAAATAAAACAAAGTCATGAAATTAGTGTTAGGTTGTGGAGCTAAAAGCTTCACTGATGCAAACAGGGGAGGAGGTTGCTGAAGGTTGCTGAGTTGCAGAGCAACTAGCATCAGTCTGATCAGTTGACATTAGTCAGGTTAGTGAAGAGAAGCAACCGACGTCGGTCAGGGATCGGCCGATGTTGGTCACCTCCAGGTAGATAGGGACCGACGTCGGTCACCTGTGCGGTTCAGAACTGCAAGTTTTATGGGCAGTTAGTTAACAAACCAAGTGTTTACATGTCAAGAGCCAAATTTAGACTAGAAGCTATGGATCTAATTATTGTAATTAGATGTCTAATTATTGTTTGGATGAGATCTATATAATAGACTCATGGGCTGTATTGTAAAAGTGTTCTAGTTTGAGTTGAGCAAAGTTAGCTCCTTTTGTGTGTGAAGTGAGCAAGGGTGTTCCTCCTAGTTCTAAAATAGTGCCAAGTGTGGGTGCTGGTTTTGGAGAATCAGAAGGGTTCTTCAGGTGTGTAGGATCTTGGTCAATAGGGGTGCATGGCTACATTAGGAGATCTACATGGTAAGTAAGATCATTGATCTGCAGGTGTATGTGTGTGCATGATCCAGGTTTGTAGGTGTGTAGAACCAGATTGATTTGTAGGTGTGCAAGATCAGGGAGGATAGCAACACAACAGGGAGTAGGATCAAGCAATATCTACTTGGAGTATAGTGTGTACTCAGAAAGAGAGCAAAGAGGAAGGCAAGGAAGATCCTTCCATAAGTGAGATCATTTGGGTTACAAGTTATTGCAATTCAGGGGAGATCTACTTGGAGTGCGTGGAGCACTGGTGTACTGGCAGTAGTGGATACTGATTGGTTGGAGGTGAACACCAACTCTGTGTTTGAGTTATGTGTTGGGACCGTAAGAGAGAGAGAGCTTTGAAGAAAGATTTACTGTTTATGCCTTAGAGGTGTGGGAGCCCTAGAGGTGTGTAAGAAAGAAGAACTGTGGAAATCTTCTTTGTTGTATTTCCTTCTGGAAGAGTATTAATACAATTGTGTATTGTCTCTCATATTCTGTGTTGTTTTTGAATTCTAGTTACTTGTGATTCTGGTTTAATTCTGCATGTAAGTTGCTTGTATTTGGTAATCAATTGTGTGCTTCTGTATTTCTCAACAAGTGGTATCAGAGCTAAGGTTGCAGGGAGTAGGTTTTGTGTTTGGTTATAGGTCACTCTTAGGGGTTTCTAATTGAGTGGGAGTATAGCAATGGCAGAAGAAAGTAAGCTAAGAATTGAGGAATTGAAAAGCACAGATGATCACTTATGGTGTTATGGAAAGAAAGAGCAGGTAAAGAAAAATTGTTGGTTTGTGGAAGATCAACATGAAGGAACTGAAGAAGTAGATGTTGTAGGTGATGTGGCACAAGATGCTTTGGTATGTTTCTTGGATAAAGTAGAATCTTGTTTTATAGATTTTGTTGCCTCTTTCCATGCAGTCTGAAATAGAGTATCTTTTCATGGTAAGGTCTTTAGAGACTTTGGAAAGATTTATTTAGGGGCTGGTGTGCCTTGCCAAAGAATTGGCAAAGGGGAAGTGAAGATGAAATTGCAGGCGGCCAACACATGGGTGTTGAAAGAGGTCATGCAGGTCCCAGTGTTGAAGATATGGCTAATTTCTTCAGAAAAGTTGGGTGATGAGAGATGCACAAGAACTCTCACAGCGGATACACTTGAACTAGCTGGTGGTAAGAAAGCAGGTACTCTTTATCTACTTGCTTATATTACTGATTCTTCTTCTGTTGCAGAGACGTGGCTTTTTAGGCTTGGTCACATGAGTAAGAAGGAGATGCATGTTCTTAAGAGGAAGTCAGATGTGTTTGACAGGCTTAAGAACTAGAAAGCCTTGGTTTTTATGGAGGAGATGGCAAACAGAGATCAGTGGAGAAGGCTGAGTAACTCTGAGCAGAGTAGTTTGGACAGGGATTTGATTCAAAGAAAGCTCGTGGGTAAAAAGTCATCACTCATAGGAAAACACAGGTACTGGCATTGGTCAAGAGGAACCGGCATCGAATAGATAGGTGCCGATGTCGGTCATGTGCAGACCAAAGCTGGTGATTTCAGGCTAGGTAAGACCGACATCAGTTAAGAGGACCGATGTCAAAAATAGGTAAGACTGATGTCGATCAAGAGGACTGACATCGACAATGGGGACACTGACATCGATAGAGTTGGTAGTTAGGATAGGTGCATGGAAACTGATGTCAGTTGGATGCAGACTGTGTAGTGACTGCGGTCGGTCACTGTAACAGATTTTGGGTGGACAACAAGCTATCAAGGAGTCTCAAATGCCCATATGGAGGACTGAAAAGGTAAGTAAGCCTCAAATTCATTGTTCCTCTTCTTTATACTAGTTACTGACTGTAGAGTAGGAAGGATCCAGGAAACAGTGGGAGCATGGCAGGAATATGATGCAGGACTAAATGGGAGATTTGGTAGGGTTGCCAGCCAATATGAAAGCATAGAGATGAATGGATACCTTAGTTAAAGAATAGAGAAAATGGACACGTGAGACTAAAGGCCAGGTCATATGGTCTTAAGGAAGCTGCAGGACAGTGGTACAGGGTTGGCAGGTGGAGGACAAAGCATGGCTTTAGTCAATGTCAGGGTAACTACTGTGGGTTACTTTACCAGGTGGATGATGAGTTATGATATCATCTTATTACTGTATGTTGTGTGTTTGCATGCAGGGTTACACATATAGGGATTTACTGAACTAAAGGTATAGTTAGTTCAGTAGTATGTCATGAGGAATTTGGAGCAGCAAAATTCTTTGGCATGAGTGGGTTCTAGAGACATGGAGATCACAGGTTGATTTTGTCTCCAAATGATTGTGTGAAGCCGGTGAGCATGCCAATGGGTTGGATAGTTTTATGAGCAGTGTCCTAATTCACATAATGAGGTTAAGTACATGAGTACTAGACCTGGGTTTCCCATGCAGTGGGAGCTGTCAAAAAGTTTGGAGCCGATTTAGGAGAGAAGCACTGGAGGGTAGTTCAGTGGATTCTCAGGTATCTGAGATGGACCGACAGTAGGTATACATGCGATGCAGGGTCAAGTTATTTTCTACATGTGTTTGTAGATGCAGATGCAGCATGTTAATTGGATGACAGGAGGTGCACCATAGGTTGTGTGGTGGGTGGTCTTTAGGATTGATCTTGAAGAGGGATACAAGCTAGGAAACAGATTAGACAGGGTATAAGTATAAGTACAGTGCAACTATTTATCTCCAAGTGGGAGATTGTTAGGTTGTGGAGCTAAAAGCTTCACTGATGCAAATAGGGGAGGAGGTTGCTGAGTTGCAGAGCAACCGGCATCGATCTGATCAGCTGATGTCGGTCAGCTTAGTGAAGAGAAGCAACTGATGTTGGTCAGGGATCGACTGATGTCAGTCACCTCCAGGCAGATAGGGACTGATGTTGGTCACCTATGCAGTTCAGAACTACAAGTTTTATGGGAAGTTAGTTAACGAACCAAGTGTTTACATGTTAAGAGCCAAATTTAGACTAGAAGCTATGGATCTAATTATTGTAATTAGATGTCTGATTATTGTTTGGATGAGATCTATATAATAGACTCATGGGCTATATTGTAAAAGTGTTCTAGTTTGAGTTAAGCAAAGTTAGCTCCTTCTGTGTGTGAAGTGAGCAAGGGTGTTTCTCCTAGTTCCACACTAGTGCCAAGTGTGGGTGCTGGTTTTGGAGAATCATAAGGGTTCTTCAAGTGTGTAGGATCTTGGTCAGCAGGGGTGCATGGCTACATTAGGAGATCTACATGGTAAGTAAGATCATTGATTTGCAGGTGTATGTGTGTGCATGATCCAGGTTTGCAGGTGTGCAGAACCAGATTGATTTATAGGTGTGTAAGATTAGGGAGGATAGCAACACAACAGGGAGCAAGATCAGGTAGGATCTACTTGGAGTATAGTGTGTACTCATAAAGAGAGCAAAGAGGAAGGCAAGGAAGATCCTTCCATAAGTGAGATCATTTGGGTTGTAGGTTGTTGCAGTTTAGGGGAGATCTACTTGGAGTACGTGGAGCACTTGTGGAGTGTGTGGAGCACTGGCAGTAGTGGATACTGACTGGTTGGAGGTGAACACTAACTCTGTGTTTGAGTTGTGTGTTGGGACCATAAGAGAGAGAGCTTTGAGGGAAGCTTTACTGTTTATGCCCTAGAGGTGTGGGAGCCCTAGAGGTGTGTAAGGAAGAAGAACTGTGGCAATCTTCTTTGTTGTATTTCCTTTTGGAAGAGTATTAATACAACTGTGTATTGTCTCTCATATTTTGTGTTATTTTTGAATTCTAGTTACTTGTGATTCTGGTTTAATTCCGCATGTAAGTTGCTTGTATTTGCTAATCAATTGTGTGCTTCCGTATTTCCCAACAATTAGATCATAAAAAAGTTTCTAAAATTTCATTAAATCCATATTAAATTTAACTCATTAAATATATGATTAAATTAGATTTCCAACACGATAAATAACATTGATAATGGAGATCTAAAACAATATATAGAGCCAAAAAAATCACAAGAATGTTTTTTGTAAAAGGTTGTTCTTTAGAGCTTGTCAGTAGAAAACCAAGTTCCAATAAGTGGAGTTTAAAAAATATATATATAAAACTTTAGAGGATAACCTAGTTCTATAAACTAGTGTTACATCCAACCTAGTTCCATATGGAATGTTGGTGGCCAACCTAGTTATAATAACTAATGTTTTGGTTGACCTCGTTCTAAATGGAATGTCTAAATTTGAATAGGGTTTTGGTGATCTATATGAAAATTTATTTCCTGACTTGGAATATGATTTAATATCTATTTTTAAATAATTATTTTTCCACTAAATAACATATTATGCTAAAAAACATGGAACATGTGAAAACTAACTTGACTACAATAAGAAGCGAGACCACGGTTCAAAATAAAAAGAAGGGGTATCATATTGTTTAATAAATTAGGGCATGTGTGTTAGAGTGGGAGAAAATAAAGGATTTATCTAGATAAGATCAAATTAATTAATCTAAACCTATATGAAGTAGTAAAATCTAAAGAATAACTCAAATCTTCTCTTTAAAACTAAAAAGTTGTATTACCATCATTAGCTAAAAACTACATAGGAAGGTACATTATATAGTGAGGAATTAGGTTATCCAAAAAGGTAATTGACTCAAATCATAACTAGAAAATGAATTAAATTACATTTTACCTAATGAGATATTATTAACCTAAGCAAACTAATTAGATTGTGTAGTTAAAACTAGATAGTGGTAAAAATCATATACTAACACCCCCCTTAAGCATAGCTTAAGTGGGTAGAAGAATTAGGACCTGACATAAAGGCCTGATGAGGTACCCAAGTACATAGATATGATACCCCATAGGAATAAGAATTAAAAGCTACCCAAACTCCAAGAAGAGCCCATAAATGAAGATACTTGCTCTCAGTGAAAGGTTTGGTGAATATATCATCAATTTGCTCTATTGTTTAGACGTAGTAGAGATCAATGACTTACTCATGGATGAGCTCCTGAATGAAATGCATGTGAATATCAGTATGTTTGGTATTTTTATAGAGAATTGGATTTTTACATATCTATATTATGCTTTGGTTGTTGCATAAAATGACTATTGGTTATCAAAACTATATTCTAAAATTAGTGAGAAGCCCTTGAATCCAAATAGACTCAATGGTAGCAGTAACAGATCTTATGTATTCTACCTTAGTAGAAGATAAATAAATAACAATCAACTTATTTCTTGACCAAATAATCAAACTTGAACCAAGAGAAAAACTATGTTCTAAAGTAGACTTACAATTTTGAATATCACCAACCCAATATAAATATGTACAATCAATTAAATCAATATTGATGTTTGCTTTCATAGTGAATCCCAAAACTATGAGTACCTTGAATGTAGTGGAAAATCTACCTAGCTTATTTCCAATATATCTCATGTGTTTCCTACATAAATCTAGAGATTATTCCCACTTAAAATGAAATGCTAGGTCTAGTTTACATAAGGTAGATGAGCCTACCAATAAGTTATCAATATGAGGTAACATTAACAAAATGATATTGATAATCAAACTCAAGATTCCAATGACATATAAAAAAGTTAGATCTAGCTTAGATTCAGCCATGCTAAAATGTTCAATAAAATCAAGAGCATACTTTGATTGTGCAATAATGATCCCAAAGTTAGACATAAATATCAATCTTGAGGAATTAATGCAACAACCCTAAGTCAATCATTACGAACCTATTAGATAAAGTATTTTTAATTACTATGATGGTGGGTGAGTAAATCCATGTGATCAATAGGCCATCCATGTAGATAACTAGAATTAACAGTGAACCATCTTACTACAAGATGTAAACATTTGGATCGAAATGGAATTTGGTGAACCCATTAAATGAATAGAGTATATCTTGGCATACCAAGATCAAGGAGATTGTTTGAGTCCATACATATATTTATGAAGTTTTAAAACTAAGGAGGAATATTCAAAAAGTACTTGTGGTTGATCCATGTATATTTATTCTTTGAGATAACTATGAATAAAGGCACTTTGAACATCCATCTAATGCACATCTCAATGATGTGTTGCAAAAATGGTGGGAGAGAGCTAGATTGATTTGATTTTGGAAATTATGGTAAATTTATCAGTCTAGTCAATGTTAAGGTAGTTGATAAAAACACTTTTGTACCAAACATTATTTGAACTTGTCTATGGATCCATCTACTATAAATGTTTTTTAATAGGTCAAACTAAATTGAATAAATTTCCTTCCCTTAGGAAGATGTCCTAAGTGTTGTTCATCAAAAAAGAACCATACACCTCTTCCATATAAGTATCCCACTCATTTTTTATTGATTGCTCATGAAATTATTATGGATCAAAAGTAGATGCAATAAAATCATGTGGGGCATCCTAAAATTATGAACGAGTTCACATGGTGTTTAATGGATCTTTAACCCAATGGCCAAAACTTTGTAGTGTCAATATATTCTGATGAGAATTAGTTCTTAGAGAGTCAGGAGGATATTTCTCATCCTTTGAAGATATTATGGGAGAAGGAAGAGGTGAGTACTCATCACTAATGTCATCATCAGAACTAGAATAAGATTATATATAATTAAGAAGGGGATCATGTGGATCTAAATCATCAGAACTGTCATCAAATTCTAGTGCCTCCAAGAAAGAGGGAGAGGTTTCAAGTGTTTATTATGAAGGACCATATTAGAAAAAACACTCCTCTCAATGAACAACTCCTGATTTATGGGATGGATAATTGTGTATCCCTTAACGCCCTAAATATATCCAACTAAGATGTAAATATGACTCTAAGGTTTCATTACCTTATGTTTCTTCTTTAGAATATAGGTCATAACAAGAGATATAAACTATTTAAAGTGATTATTTGTGTGTTTTTTAATCACTCTAAGCTTTGAAATGAGTGACTCCCTTCAATGATTTATGATGAACTAAACTATAGATATAACAAGCATAGTTGATGACCTTGGCTAAATATTGAGTTACAAGATACTTGAAGTGTAGCATATAGTTGGCCATTTACTTCAAGGAGATATTTTTTCACTCTGTAACACCATTATTTTGAGGATTATATGTAATTATATGATTTATTTAAATATATTGTATTGTCCATAATTATTTAAAATAGTTACTAACATACCACCATTGTTAGTGCACAAAATCTTGATGGATTTACCTGGCTATTTTTTTATGAGCACCTTGAAGTCCTAAAAATTATTAAATGCCTCATATTTATACTTGAGATAGTAAACCAAAGTATACATCAAAAATTAATTGATAAAAATAAGAAGGCATTTATTCCTATTAAAGGAGGGAGTTACAAATGGACTAGTAATGTCACTGTGAACTACCTCTAATGTCTCATGTAGTGAGCCAAGGAACTATGGGATCATTTCAAAACTATTATAAAATAAAATTATAAAAAATTGAATTTTAATACTAGAAGTGGGATATAACATATAATTACTACAATAATACACATCAATCCATAAATCCAAAACACTAGGAACACAATAAGGTTTAATCAATATTCTATAATAATTCACCTTCTAGAGGATGGGTTTAGTAGGTTGAATTTACAACCACCTCCCTTTGACACCACCAAAAACACATTAATTCCTCCCAAATAACCCATGATGTATCCTTATGATCTATATAACATAAAAAAATTCATTAGATTCTACAAATCATTTCTTTATGATTTTACCACAAGGGAAGATCCTAATCCTAACACTAATTCTTCACCTTGGCAATGCACATTTAAAACATAGAGATAAATGAAGCATATCTTAAATTTATTTTTTATATCTAAAAAATATGGGTCGTTAATCATATATTCATTTCTTAAAGGCATCCAATAAACTATCACAATAATAAACTAACCCACCTTATATTAGATCTGTCATGAGCCAAAACCATTGAGAAATCCTTAATTATGGAGTCCCCAACCCCATAACATCAAAAATAAATCCTTATTATCAAAATATTTCTTATATTTATAATGGAATATATCACATAATTCTCTAGACAATGTGTTAACCAACCCATTACCACTCATTATGCATCCTACTTATGTGTTTACCAATGCGATAATTGTGTACACTATACCATTTCAATCACTAACAAATTCTTCATATTTCAACTCCTTACCACTCTGATATCATATGATATCCAAGTTTACTCAGTCAAATAAATTATTTTAGGTGTATTATTTCTAATATTCTCAAATGACATCCTTTCCCTCTAGTTTTTGTAATAGAAACCTACCCAATGCCTCTCCCTTGATCATATGATCAAGATTTGGGTGGATTTTAGTACCATGATGACCTCTAAAAAATAATTTAAATAAACCCTTATTCATAACATATGATTGTTTATAATATCACACATCATACCTATTTTCACTTGTATTTTCAACCCTTGAGGATATATCTTACCTTTCCTCATCCAAGTGGCACAACGGAAACATCTCACAAGTTGTGGGTAACTAATAGGTGAGATGGATCTCTAGAAGGGATAATTCCCTTGATGTACTCTTTGAACACTTCCTTATCAAATTTGCATGAAAAGAGTTAAGAAAATAGACTATAAAAATGTAAAAGGTGATGCACCATTGATGAGTTTCCTCCTATTGACTGAAATTATACTACTTAGAGCAAATAAAAGCTTCTTTCATATATAGCTCACAACTCAAGACTGTTACATCAATGCTTCATATGTTAGGTTCAAGAGTTAAATTGATGATTAGGAGGGATAATGATGATATATTTGAGAATAAAATAATAAATGACTTCTAATAATATTATACACTAATAAATAACACTAACAAATACCTGTAATAATTACTCTTCTACACGTTTGGTGGATAATCAAGGACAACATGCTAGAAAAGACTATCTTCTACTAGACAAGATCAACAAGATTGAAATAAGAATAAATTATGTAGTACGCAAGTAGGGAAATTAGATTTATTATTGATTCAAGATAAATTCAAAAACAAAAATGGCCATGGTTTCAACATAACCAATGTTGGCTACCACAAAGAGCTCAAAAAGTCACTACTTATAGAATTTGAGAGAGAGAAGAGAAACAAGAAGTCCAAGGGTCACAAGAATAGGTGTAAATATGATAAAATGAGTTACATGTGCAAAATAAATAAGTAGGATACAAACCATGTAAGGTTTGATAGGATAAATGGCTCTTTAAACTATGTAACTCATGGGATATGGCGTCAAGCTCCTTATTCTACACAATAAAACTGACTTCATCATTTAGCTCCATTGAAACATCATAAAACTAAATACATATATTTTTCATGATTAAAATAAGAGGTATGCGTTATGGAAATTATTTTACATGCATTGGATGCATTCTTAATCACCTAGATTCCTCTGAAAGTGAGCCATCACTGCCTGTAGTCAAAGAAACTCCCTTTTAAGACACCCTTCACACTTATCCTCAAATAGCTTAAATTATACATAAAAACAAATTAAATGGAGTGGATGACACTTTTAAATACCATCCATGGAATTATAATACTCAAGTAGACCTTAAAAGACCATCCACTTGAAGTTCTCACACTTCTTACCATCTTGCTCACTTTACCAGTTTTGATTGGTTGAGATGAATATATTGGTAGAAACACAAAATATTTGATGAATAATTAAATGGTAATATTGAGATATAATAATTCTCTATCTCTCTCTTAAATTTTATTTCAATGCTTTAAACCTCTTGTAACCTGTACAATGCATAAAATAGTCAAAGGAACTAATTTTGAACCTTATCCATAGAGATAGGGAATACCTCAAGTAGATTAGGAGGGTAAATGAAGAGTATTATACAATTTTTAATAACTTTCATTCCAATTATATCCCATTAGGATAGATATCCATATTCATTTCCTTCATTGGGTCATTATCTAGGGTTTAGTAGAGTTTTAGACCATTTCTGCTCTTAAGCTTTATTCATAAATCTATGACATTGGATAGAGAAAATAATTTTAAAAAATGTTTTTTCATGACATTTTCCAACTCATCCTATCCCCTTTCATCTCCATGCAAAGCATCCAAGTAGATATGAGATTCCAACTTTGCCTATTTGAGCTCTTTTCTCCATTCCCTACAAGCTTGAATTGGTCCTAAGCCAAATTTTGATTTCTTTGTGACTTATCTACATTCCAAAAACTTGGACATATCTAAAATTACCCTATAAAAATTCTAAAATATATTATAATTCTCATCTCATGTTATAAGTGAAAGTGACTCTCCATTTGGCTTTAGGCCTAAACCATGCTTGATAGGCCTATTTGAATACTTAAAATTCTAGACCACCCTATTGAGTTTCATACTTATATTATTGATTTTACATGTTTTTATAGGTGTTATACAACTTCCCATACCTCATTTTAATTTCCAATTATCTCCTAGCTCATCCTTTTATATCCCTTTATTCAAAACCTACCAGTTTGTGCTCTAGGGGAGTGCCCTCTATCTAAGACAAAATATAAGATACTTAACCTATTTTAATAGAAAAAATAAATGTTGGAGGGGATTATTAAAGTCATATATATTATTTATACCAATTTTAATCCCTTTTTTAGGTTATTATACCCTCCAACTCTAGTAAAATCCAAGATAGACTATGAAGAAGGTAGATTGTGTATAGGGTTTGACATATGGACTATGTGATAGATGCTTAGGGTCATCCCTCTACTTGTTTCTCATTATCAATAGAATATATATATATATATATATATATATATATATACATATATATATATATATATATACATATATATATATATATATACATATATATATATATATATGTATATATATATATATGTATACATATATGTATATATGTATATATATGTATACATATATGTATATATGTATATATATGTATACATATATGTATATATGTATATATATATATATGTGTGTATATATATGTATATATATATATATGTATATATGTATGTATGTATATATATATGTATATATATATATATGTATATATATATATGTATATATATATATATATATATATATATGTATATATATATATATATATATATGTATATATATATATATATGTATATATATATATATATATATGTATATATATATATATATATATGTATATATATATATATATATATATATATATATATATATATATATATATGATCATGATGGAGGTATTTTCAATCCATTCATCGTTCCATACTTCCATGTGCCCCTTTATACATCTTGAACTTTCAAGACTATGTGCATTTCTTGATTGTGTTTTGCTCCAAGGCATCATACCTATAGGTTACCTACATTTTTTAGGCTTTGAAAATATTTCATAAGATTCCTTAAGGCATTAAATTATAATTTATAAATTATCTGTAATCACTCATTTCATTCTTGGTCATGTCCACATCAAAAACCTTAACTCTTTTGCTCTATGTCCCTCACAAACAACTACAATTGACAATGTAGGGTCTTGTAGGTGGCTTTTATCCTTAAAACCTATGTCAAAATATCCATGGGAAAAATATTAGGTATTAGGAATAAATTTTTGGGATTTCAAAGTGATTTCACCAATTGAATCTCTATGATGAAGCCTAGGTCATAGACTATATATATCTACAATTAGTTGTTGGTGGATAGTTTTAGAATTAGGCACACTTGTAGGTGTATATAGGTTACAAACATACATATCAACCTATTTTGATAATAATTTAGATATGAAATGATACTTTCATTACCTATAACCATTTATTCATGGTTTCAATGTACAATATTACAAATTTGGGTGAAGATATCTCTTTATAGCTCAAATCCTATAGATTTCACTGCCTAAATTCAATGGTTAAAGGTGCATCTCTAGGTCTTCTTGGTAAGAAAACTAAAGGAATAAATTATCTTATTCCTTTTGAAATTTGGACCCATATGATATGGATATAGTATGAGTGCATTTGGAGTGATCAAAACTCAACATGGCATTGTCATAAAACATCTCCAAAAGGGCTAGGTGCTTTATTTTTATCTTTTAGGGATAAGGTTCTTGAATATAGTCATTTCAACTTTAAAAGGTAATAACCTATCTCATATTCCAATATATAAGTCCAAATAGGTCTTTTATTCTGTCTACAACACATTAGGACTTCAATAAGGGTTCCATCTCATGATCCAACACTTTTATATAACACCTCTAATTCTCTGTTAGTACCACCTATAGGTGGTGTTGACGAAATTTCACCTTTGGTAAAATTTGAGTCAACCCATACATTTATAATTTTTTTATATTTTTATTCATGTCCTATATGGGGTTTCATATCATTCTAGATGTTTAATTATC